>VZRE01000067.1:141301-279603 GCA_013396775.1 Cephalopterus ornatus | reverse complement strand
CGCGCGCAGCGCCCCGCGCGACCTCTTCCCCGGCACCGGCCGTGACGCGGCGGCCGCGCGCGCCGCGCGCCCCCTCCCCTGCGCTCCGCTCCGCGCGCGCGCTGCAAAGATGGCGGCGCTGAGCAAGTCCATCCCTCACAACTGCTACGAGATCGGGCACACCTGGCACCCGCAGTGCTCCTGGGCTGTGCTGCACGTCACACAGAGCGCCCTGGCTGAGTCCCTCCGCATCTACAGCACCCTCTACCTGGTGGGTGCGGGTGTGTATGTGGGGCGGCCTGGCCTAAGGCGGGGGCTGGCCTGGGGGGACAAGGGCAGGAGAGGTGTCAGAGAGGGGAGAGCCTGGCCTTGGTTTTGGGTGGAAGGTCGTGAGGGATAAAAGGACAGGGGCGAGCCTAGCCTGGGGTGGAATCGGGGGGTATAGAGGACATGGTGAGAGCCTGGCCTGAGGCGAGTGGAAAGGGCACTGGAGGTATTTGGGGAGGGCACAAGCGGTGTCTGGGCGAGGGGAGTCTGGCTTGAGGTGGGTGGGGAGAGGTTCTGATGGGAGGGAAGGGGCAGGGGAGAAGTCAAGAGGCAGTCCGACCTTGGGGTGAGGAGGCAGGAGAGCAAAAAGGATGCATTGGGGGATGAGGAGGTCTGGTGCTGGGGAGCAGAGGAATGGCAGTGGGGGCAGCTTGGTTTGAGGGCCGGAGGGTTGTCTGGGCGTGAGAACCTAATGCTTGAAGGGGGAAGAGCATGACGGGGAGTATGTTGAATCTGGGCCTACGAGGGCAGAAGAAGGGCATAGGGGATGGTGGGGTCTGGAGGCATGACATGCTGTGAGAGGGGTGAAGCTGGTAGGGTGGGAGGGCACGGGCACAGCCTGAACATCATATTTTTGCCCTCTTCCTTTACATATGATAAAAAGACTTAATGTTTGCCTGGGAGGCTGGCATTGTGTCTTCGGCAGTAGCAAGTGTAATGCACGTGTGGCTTGCTGTTGGAGACACCTTGGTAACCAGTGCCTTAGGATCAAGGATATTCCATTGCATAATGAAGCAAGACTAAAAAAATACATCAAGGCTGAAGTAGTCTAGGTATTCAGAGAGTATCCTACAGGTGAGGTGTCTTAGCTTGAGCATGCAGTTAAACTTGGTTATATCACCTCAGTTGCAGCTGGCACACTTTCAGCAAATTAGGGTGTAGGTAGAGGAGCTGGGATCTCTTTGCATCCATCTCTGTAAACATATTCTAAAAGCCAGTCTAAGCTGGAATCGGTGCAGGTGAGCACTTCAGTCTGTCCTCACCTCTGTGCTTCTCCTGTAGTGGCACTTGGGGGATTGAGTGATGAGCTGGCTACTGAGCTGCCCCCAAGCTATCACTGACAGAAGGAAACACAAGTCATTGAGTCTGCACTTTCAACTCTGTACCAGGGCTGGTGCAACAAAATTATCAAGCTGTGTAATAAAGAGAAGGGAAGGAGTGGGGCTGCAGCAGTCCTGACATAATTCAGTTAAGCTACCGTTGAAGTGCTCTTTGAGTAAAAATTGTGACATCGTCCATTAGTATGATAAAAAAGACAGTAACTGGTAGCAGTGTGAACCTAAGGAGTTGTTGTGTTTGACAGTAAACATTTTCACTCTGAACTGACACAAACACAAGTGGCAGCTGTTTGTGTGAGCATACAATGATCTGGATCAGGAAACTAATATAAAGAACACTCCATCTCCTCCTCTCTCTCTCCCCAGTATTATTTTCTTTGTATCTATTTTCTGATCTGCTTTGCTCTATGGGAGCATAAATACTTGTACCAGCAGAGAGTGGGCCTGAAATAAGCCATGGGAGGTGTAGTGGTGATCTGTCAGGCTAAAGATAAAGCAGCTTAAACAGTTCCATGATTAAAGTTCCCCAGCAGCCAAACCTGCTCAAGAGATTCTGCTTATAACTGTGTTACAGTTGACTCAGTTATGCAGTCATGGGTTAGGGGGAAAGCTCCCACTTTTTATTTCTCTGAAAAGAAAAACAAACCTAAAAATCCAAAACGTTTTCCTCGTATGTTTTGCATTGTGACCCCATAAACAGTTATACCTTGTCACAAACCCAATATGGGGTGGGAGCCTTCTCAACCAATGTCCTGCTGTACTGTAAAACCTCTGCATGAGTTTTTACACTGCCTTCTTTGCAGTTTTTAATTTCTCCTAGGTTTTTGTTGACAGTGTTTAACTTGATTAAAAGCTGAGTTGCTCTAAAATCTTGCTGCTATCTAATGAGAGAGGAAGCACTTGCCAGCCTCTGCTCCCAGACACATAACTGTACTTCTTCCTTTGTGTATCCTGGACCTCATCTGTCCATGAGCAGGTTCGATTCATTCGCTGACCTAGAAGAGGCTACTACTCTGCTTTTAGCTGGGGTAATTTTCAGCTATGTTAATGAGTTGAATTGATTTATTAAGCAGAATTTGAGGAGCACCAGAGCCAGTGTAAGGTAAAGAGTGAAAGAGTGCAGTGGGGACTGCAGAGGAGGAAGCAGAGGCTTTGCACATTAAGTAGCTTGGCAGGGAAGGGGCAGCCCTGAATTAAGAGAATCATCACAAAATTCATTCTTTGCTGGACTTACAGCTGTGCTTGAAAACCTTGTGTTTGTAAATGAAATATCACAGCTGGACAACACAAACGATCAGATCTTTTCTGTGTTCTGAGGTTCACAGAAGAGGATGGACTTAAGTTATTTTATCTTAATAGTTATATCAGTGCATGTTCAGAATGTTTCTGGTAGTGCTTACTCCCAGTCCTTTGTAGAGCTCAGCAACAAAAAAATGCACTTCATTTTTCTATGTCAAGTCTGTAAAATGGCTTCTGATTGTTCCTCCTGTTACCACAAGCTAATAACTAAGGAAAGGAGATGGAAGAGTTTCCTTTCACAAAAGCTTTTGTAGAAATGAATGAGAATGAATAGATGAGAATAAATTGTCAGAGGTTGTTCTGGGAGAGAACGTGGTTAGGGACAGTTACAATCCAGAGTCCAAACTCAAAACAGCTACACTCCATGTCTCTTAAATGTTTTGTTGATCTTCAGTCAGTGGGGACTGATGGAGCCAAATTAAGTGGTGCTGATATTTGATAAGTGAAATACCGGCTTTCAGGAAAGTGATTGTATAAAGTCTTTGCTTATAAGTAGTTCTGTACTGTTTGCTTAGTTGGTTTTTTTTCCTCTTTTTAGTAATTGTGCTTGAGTATTTCTTTTTTTAGTTGGGAAAAGTATAGCCTTGAGTCGTACTTTCACTGTCTTTATTTTTGCTCCAGTTCAAATTGATTGCTGTAGCAAAAATAGCTTTTACGTCTAAATTGAATTGCCCCTCCCCTTACGAAGTGGCTGACAAGAATGCCTGCTTTGTTATTAAGACTGCTTGTGTTTCACAACCCAAGTGTCCCAATATGCAAGCCTTCTGAGACCCACTTAAAAGCAACAGTTAAAGTAGCTTAACATTTATACCTCCAAAAGAACCCCCAAACTTACGTAAGCCTTATAATTACACTATTTAAAAACTATCTGTCTTGATATCTTAAAACTTCAATGAGGAAGTCCTTTGTCAGAGTTTGCTGTACTTTGTTCCATTTATACTTCTTTTTTAGGTTAGTGAAAGCTACACAAAATCTGAAGCTGTCATCTTGTTTTTACAAATTGAAGAATTCAGATTTCTAGGAATTCATAGAGGTGAGAAGAGAATGATTGGACAGGGAAAATTGTGTGAAGTTGGGGAAAGGCTGGAATACTGGCTTTCAGTTGTCTCTGCTTCTGTTTCCCGAGATTTCTGTTAATTTCACGTGGGAAATTAACATTTATCATATGCATTAAAGCAAAGTCCACTGTTTCCTGGGTTTTTTTATGTTTTAGAAACTTGTTTGATGATAGTTTTGCAGTAGATAGGTACGCTTAGTTGTTTTTATGGAGATTTTGTAGGGTATCAGAGATAATCTGATCAGGTGGTAACATTTTCTTCTAATTAAATAAGGTAAAAATCATTTGTTTGCTACTTTGCTGTTGAGGAAATTCTTGTGACTTTTTGCCTGCAGGATGACAAGAGTCATTCGTGCCATTCACCTTTTCTTTCTCTAGGTCTGATCATGTATTCTCCTCACCTAATTTAAGACAGGGTCCCTCCGTGCCTCTCCAACTTAACCTCTGTCCTTCCCCTTTTCCTTTCAAACACAGGTCTTCCTCTCCAGCACCAGCCCCTTCCCACTCTACACCTGCTGCCTTTCCTTCATCTCTGCTGCTAAAGGACACAGCCAGGGCACAGCTTGAGCACTGACCATTTTGTGGTTCAAACTGACTCTTGGCTTGCTCCTGGCTCTGACTCCAGGTGCGTCTCTCCCAGACAGATCTGCTGGCGTAGAGAGGAGCAGCAGGCCCAGTGCTGTGTGGGTGCCAGTGGGTCTGTTTCACATGTCCTCTGGACTGAGGGATGGTTCAGCCAATTCCTTAGGAGAACAGATGTGACCAGAGTCTGCTGCTCCAGTACAGTTTTTAATGATCCTCAGGGCTTGCTCTATTTTAATATTTCTTCATGCTTGCACCATATCTGCTTCTTGCTGTGCTTATAAATAACTTTCAGGTTCTTAGATGCCAATTGCTTTTTTGTCTTTCTGTGTCAAAAGGTTTTTTTCCCCTCTTAGGATTCCAGCACTGTTGTCTTCCTAGGCCCTGTTTGACCCCTCAGTATCTGTATTCTGTATCTTAATCTGCATTATTTATTTTGTAAGCTCCTTAGGAATAGGACAGCATTATATATCATACTGCCAGGGATACAGATGCTGTCAGCAATGGACAATATCCTGTACGGTATCAGTGGGAAGGACATTGGTGTGAGTACAGCATGGGCCAGGGAGCTGCAGTGCAAGGTGCACGTGGCAGCTGGCAAGTCCCTTCGCAGGTAGATCACTAATTGACTGGAGGTAATAACAAGAACGACTCTAATTATTGTACTAATGGATTATTTTGAAAACTGTTGTATGGAAGACAGAATCACCAGCCAGAGGCTGAGGTGAGGCAGAGTGAAGTGCGAGTCTCACGTCACTTTACTGGCCATGTGCACCTTGATGTAGGATTGGACTGGAGGTTGTCCCCAAGGATGGACAGTGCACACTGGCCGTGCTGCTGCTGCTTCAGGCGTGCTTCGTGTGCAGTTTCTTTTGGGGAGAGCTGTTTGAACTGGTCCTGAGCAAAGCTAGGCAGCCAGCTCACACTGAAATGGATCGTCTCTTATCTGCCAGCGTAGACACAGTCATCATGTGTCATCTTTCTGAGGTGTGCGAGAAGGCTGCACTGGCCACATTGTGTTCTAAAATAGTCCAGAATTGCTGGGTATATTAAAATGTGCTTTTTGTTTGTTTGTGCTGCAAACCAATGTGTACTTGGAAGTAGGGTGGGGAGACTAAGAAGGATGTTATTGTTACTCTGGAATATGCTTCTGTGTGCCTGCTTGGATCTCTGGGTCGGGCCATTAAGAATCTCTGTTCTGTCAGGATAGCAGCTACCTGTAGTTGCTGTGATGGTGGTGTGTGATTGCCTTGTTTTGGATATCTGCTCATCTTAGTACCGTGCAGTGTCCTGTATCTCTCTGCTGTTTTATGAATGACATGTAGGCCAGTGTCTTCTTGCCTTTAGATTCTTCTGGAAGCTGGGTTAAATATGACTAAAATTAGCCTAAATGTTGAAGAAGTCTCAAGTTCTTACTTCAGCATTTCAGGCTGTGGTCATTCTGCTCTGTTCAGCTGGCTTTCGGGCCACACTGTAAAATTCTTTCATAAATTGAAAATAAGCAGAAATAGCCTTTTGCCGAGGTACTGAGAATGTAAAAAGAATCACACAATGAATTTAGGTGGACTGAAGAATTTATGCTCAAAGATGCAAGGAACCTGCATCACGGAATGGTGGAAAACAGGGAAAGCCTCGACCTTGACTGAACAAAGATCTTGGTAGAGACACTACAAATGCTGGGAACCAGAAGAAGTTGTTAAAGGGTCTGTTTGTGGAGGAGACGTAAATCTGTTCTCTTAAGTTGTTACAGCTTGTATAGTAGAGTGCAAGATTTTCAGGGTAGGAGGAAAATGTATAGAAATTATGCTGACTTAGACACTTTAAGGGGAATGAAAAATAGTCCCCTACTCATTTAAGTAGAAGCAAAACTAGTGGTAAAGACAAATTGTCATGGAATGAGAGTGATGCCAGGATTGAACATAGTTTGGGTGTCATTCAAAGAGCACATGAGTACTGTTTGTTTCCTTTTTAGATCCGTTGGATGATAGGGAAAATTTTAAAAAAGCTGAATTGAAACAACCCAACCCGCTGACAGTGATCCTCATATAACAGCTCACAAGAGACGGGGAACTCAAAGAGCAGGAGGCACACACTCTTCCTCAGAGTATTGCAGAAACTGAGTTACGAAATTAAACAATCTGGAAGCTAAGTTTTTTAATCGGTGAAATCGGGAGGGATGAGTTAATTGAGGAAAAACAAATGTGAGTGTTTCAGAGGAGGCATGAGAAACAAATGACTGATTTGAACAAGTGTCTTTCAAAACCCAAGTGTTACCCGAGGGCACTTTGAGGTTAGGTTACTCCACTTAAAAATAATTTTTATAGAGCAAAGGACTACTGTTCTTGTAAACTTCGTACAAAATTGCAAATGGTTATAAAAAATGTAAATAGTTGTATAGAATTATGAAAAAAGTCTGACATCAATTTGTAGCTCTGCCTGCCACTTGAGGAATCTGAGAAATTTTCTTAACTGGTTTAAATACTGGGGATTGCTTTGCTTTTAGCGTGCACATGTGACTTAATTTATAAAATTTTCCTTGGGTTTTTAATGACTTGCAGCATATGGATTGTATAAACCATGTACACAGCATTATTGATCATCTCTAAATTTGCGTTTTAGAGGTGCCTAAACATGACAGATAGTTGTGCTTATAAATGTTATTGAACTCTGCCTTCCTGGAGATTTGGCAAATTGTCTGAATATTTTTATAGGTTTTTTTTCTTTTCCTTTATTTTTCTTCCTTTTCAATAGAAGTTTATTATGATGTGCTTGATTTTAGTTGTGTGTTGGGAGGGAATGATAGAGAAACAATAGTGCTTTTTTCCATTTTCCATCAATCAGTGCTGTATGTGTTGTCTAATTTCATTAAAATTTGACAGAGGGGTAGTGTTCTTGAAGAAATACACCTTGTACAAACATAAGAAATGGTGGTTTGATGGAGGAGAGAAGAATGATGTTGTACGTGATGGCATAGTTGGCACAAGGTCGGTGGTTTTTTTAACCTTCTGTGTAACCTGTCAGACTGTGTACATTGGTCAGCCAATTAGCGCATTCATTAAGTCAAACCATCCTTTGTGTGCAGTGCCTCTTGTGGAATCTGTAGTTCCAGGGATATAGGTGAGGGCTGAGGGTACTGGAGGTGAAGCTGAGGTTATTGCGGTTGGATGATAAATACTTGTAGGCGTTAGGTGACACATCGTTAAAATAATCGGGCCTGGCTGCTGCCTCAGAGCGTGGCAAAGGTTGGGTTTGAGTCTCCTGTTCCTTTCCTGCTGGAACACTGATAGCCTGCTTCAAAGTCTTGCTCTAGATCATGTGGCTGTGTTTTAAGGACGGTATTGGAATTGCATATATTCTTTCTGTAGTTAGGCCAGAATAAATACTTTCTGATTTCTTAGTTCTCTGGGGCTTAACATTCGTATATAAAGACTAAATTAAGAAAAAAAAAGGACTTAGTGATGCTATTCTGCAAACTGATGGTATCCTGAAACTGGTGGGCTGATTATTAACAGTTACATTTTTATGTTGAAGAGTCAAAATGCAGTTGTGTGAATTTTGTTGTTAATGCTAGTAAGTATTTTTTTCTATCTATTGCTTTATTATTACTGAGCAGAGTTTTGTTTTTCTTTTTTGTACTTCAGACATAAAATACAGTAGATCTTAGAGTTCAGATCATTAACAATGTTTATTCTTGGAGTGACTAGTGTATTACTTCAGGAGTATTTGCATTTGATTTGAGGGGTGGTCTCATTCCAACTCCCCTCTGTATTGTACTGCAGGTAAAATGTCTAAACTCCACATTGCTTTCTTCCACCCTCATTTCTATTCACATGAGAACAGTCTTAGAGATGTAGAAGCCTGTCTCTTGTGGTCTTTCTACCTCTGCTAAGTATAATTTCATAGCAATTTTTTAAATGAGTTAAATAGGGTTTTTCATATGTATGAATGCTTCCTGTCTATTTCAAGATGGTAATGGCCAAAGTGCTTTAGTGAGAGTTAAATCAGAGGTTGCTTTAAACTAGGGGAAATGGGGCAATTTGCGTTGGAGAGGGAGTCTGTGGGCAGTTTACATTGGGTTTATGACCAGGAGAAGGAGAAATCTCCCACTGTGGGCTAGGTGTATAAAAGATAATCAGCAGTTAGGAGATAGTTTTGGTGCTTGGGTATTCGAGGATTTTGGAGGGCAGGTTTGTTTTAGGTGATGTCTTTTGCTGTGGTAACTGTCATGTGTTAATCCTGCTGTTCTTTCCCTGTGTTTATAAGGAATGAGAGTGTGGGGTTGCCTCCAAAAGCCTCCTGACACTGCCAGGCCTGCATAAAGCACAGTTGAATCTTGGGTTTCAAGTTGTGTGCAGAAGCAAGGAAAGGAGTTGCTTTTCTTAAAAATAAGTAAAGAGTTTTTCTGTTTTCAGCTTTCCCACAGATAGTAATGGGACACCAAGCAGTGCTGGATCAGTCTTCAGGTGTGGAAAGAAAATTTTCTCTCCTGCATGCTTTTTTTCTTATTCAAAAGGCTTCGCATGACCACGTTTTTAGTACCAAACTAAGCATGTTTGGGGCCAGAAATATTTTCTCTGGAAGTCAGGCTGGCAGGTATTTAATCCCCTTCTCCTTCCTCCTGCTTGTGTAGGGCATAGATGTCACACAAGGTATAGTTTATCAAATCGATGTCTCACTTTTATATGTTATTAAAGAGTAATGTATTTGTCTTGTCTGTCTGCAGCTGCAAAATTTTGGTTGTCTGAGAAGTGCAGTATTGTGATCTACCTGTATTTTATCCAGACGCACCTACTCTTACTCTCATAATATCCAGTGATACACAGATTAAATAGTTTAACAGTGCGACTTGAAATTTTTCTTACTATTTCTTAATATTTTAACATAACTGATCTTTTTAGGAATTCAGTATGTTACTTGCAGCTTTCTTACTGAAACCTTCTCTCTTTTACCTTTTTTCTATCTCTGCTCTTTATGTTTTTAATGATGGCATATCTAGGATTCTTTCAGATTAATCCTTTGTGCTCCTGTTGATTGTTTTCTTTCATCTAACTGCGATTCATTTGTTTCTTCTTCTGCAGTGTATCTGCATTTTCTGCAGACTACTGGACCGAAGGGGGGGCAAGAGCTAGAACTTGTGGATGCAAATAAAAGAAAATTAGAAAGTTCTAAAAGCTTTGGACATTCTTAGGCCATCTGCCCTGTGGCACTACATAATTTGTTTTAAATTCCCCTTTGCTCGTAGTTTTTGAGTGTTGGGCACCTAGAAAAGTGTTCCATATGGGAGACTGGGAAGGACAGGATTTATTAGTTGTCTGTATTAGAAGATGAGAAGGTAAAAAAGCAAAGCTGGACCCCCTATCCTGTTTCTAAAGCTCTGACAGCTTGAGTTCTGCTGGTTTTGAGAGAGAAGAAAATGAATTTATATAGCAGGAAGGGCTGCAAAAGCTCTTATGGGCTAACAGCTCAGCTGCTGGTATGGACTGTGGATAATAAGTACTCAAGTCTGTTTACTGCTTACATAGGCCAAATGAAGACTGCTTCTGCCGGCTGTACTACTGCTTAAAGTTTCTTTTTAGTGCATAAAACATCATAGCGTAAGAAAACTGAAATTGTGGTGAAAGGAAAACAATCAGTTTTAGTTTTTGAAATGTGGGTTTTCTTTATTATCTTCCATGTGTCCTGGAATTCTTGCAAATTAAGTTACAAGCAGTATACTCTAACCTGACGCAAATGCTTAATTCTTAATAGGGTGAGAATTCTTCTTGATCAATAAATAGATAAATCTTTAACATTTCGTAAGTCTTTCACACCTGGACATTCTTTACCTGCAGAGAGCAAATCTGCTTGAGAAAGTGTCATTAATTGTTACTTTAGTGTCATTGGCAAGCATAGGAGATTTTAAGAGTGACTCAGTATTTTGTGGAAGGCCAGAGTAGGAAGTTGCAGCAGATCTGTGTTCCTAAGCCGCTGTTAGTCAGGGCAGGTGCATTGCTGTGGTCTGCCTGGAGGAGTCATGAATAAAGTGAAACTGTTTCTGAATCCACTAGCATTTAGTGGAGATTGCTCTCCCTGATTTCAGACATTCTTTTGGGCACTCTTCTTCTTGTAAAGGGTAATAGCCAGGAGAAGCACCATGGCTTCAGAAATAAAGAAGAGAGTGACGCAGCACTGGAAGTGGATTTTGCTTTTCTCTCTGCTGAAATCATGGTCTTAGAGTAATGTGAGAAGTGTGTTGCTTCTGTTCCCTGGATTATGGAGAGTTGGCTGGGTTAGGAGGTGAGATGAGGCAGCACAGGGAGTGGGAGATTAAGGAAAGGCAGCATTGTGCCTGTGTTTCATGGAGCAGCAGACACTTGTGGCATTCTCTCACACATCAGTGCCCTGCTTGTTGCAGATATGCTGTACTCTCTTACTAAAGCTGAACATCTACAATAATTTTTAAGTACTGAAGAATTTTATTCTGTAAAATTATTGTTGCTCCATCTCAAAAAGAGAAGAGTGAAACTAAGAAATTATGGAGAGGGTGAAAAGAGTAATAGGAGGTATTGGGCCATTCCTGGATACACAGTAGGAAACTGTTTGGATGAGTTACATCAGAATTGCAGTCCTTCATTCTCATAGTGAGTAACACCCCAGACTAACTTCTACAGCTATCAACACTGAGATCCTGATACAGACCACCCAGAGGTTCCTAAATAAAGGTGTCCTAGGATTCCTGTGCTCCTTTTGTATCTGGAGAGCCAAGACCATAATGTCAATGAGACATTCTTTTTCTGCCTGACTCTGCAGGTTGCTTACAAACCTCCTATATCTGTTAGCATCTTCATGGACATTAATAGTTTGCCAAGGAAGTACCTACTGGATGTCCTGATGCCTTCCTCTTCCATGCTGTCTGCTGCCGATGTCCGCTGCTAAGCCTGAGCAGTGTATTTTTGTAAGAATTTGGTTTTCGTCACAATGTCCTCCCAGCTTGCTGGAGTGAAGTGTATCCCAGTGGGAGCCGTGAACTGCTGCAGTCTGACGTCAGATTTTATAGTCTTTCTGTCTTCACAACCTCAACTTTAATAATACTTCTCTGAAATGTGTGGAACTAACTGATAGGGAGAGCAAAGTAGTGCCAAGAAGTATCTCTGGTATGTTTTCCATGTAATTGCACCATTGGTGATGGAGGAGAGTAACTCCGTAGTCCGATCCTGCCTGCCTTCAGCGGCACACAACATTTAGCTTAGTTGGTGTCTATAAAGCGCTTAGAAAATGATAAGCTTTTTGTTTTGGTGGGTGTACATCAAGCTCTATTGCTCTCATACATACATCTCTTTCAGTTATTGTGAGCAATTTTCTTTTGAGTGGTTTGTGGGTTGTTGTTTCTGGTTCTTTGCTATTTTTCACTTGGGAGTAGGATAGTAAAGAGAAGAAAAACCAGGAATTTACTCTAAAACCTGTTGAAGACATTACAGAAATAAATTTTTTACTTTGATTTGACATTAATATATAAGATACCAGTATTTTCGTGTTGCACTTCTGCCACTTTGGTCTGAGGAAGCAAGGCTTCACACTTCAGCTATAAAGGCTATGTTCTTAAAAAAAATGTTATTTTGCTCCAGTGTTGTGACCTTCGTACAACATGCTAGAAATAGCTGAGGAGATAGCAACTAGTTATCCAGCATTTAGACTATGTTAAGACTCTACTTCAACAGATAGATTATCTGGATTGCATTATTGCCTAATCCATTATGCTTTAAGCAATCTTGACAATTGATTAAGTCACGTGTAAATCTGTTTTCAGAAGTCTGTTCATGCATGTATTTCTTCTTAATCCTTAGTTCAAGCTTCATTTTGGAAACAAACTTTGGCAGAACTTTTCTTCAGTTAGTTTTACCAGAACCTCTGGCCCATCTCTGATTTGATGCCTTGATGGCATCTACTTGCTATTCAGTGTGAGTAGACAGTGTTCCAGAAGAATAGCTCCCTCTTACAATCAAGACTTTGCGAGGGGTTGGCAATACCAATTTGACAAGACTTCTGTCTTTGTTCTCATCAGCACCAGCAGTATGAAGCTTGCTCTGTTTGGGACTTCTCTAAGCATTGACTGAAAACTCGTGCCAGTTTAGAGACTGGGAGATCAGTACAGATAAAGAAAATACTGCTATTAAAATGAAAAAACAATATAATCTGTCTCATGGTGGACCCTAATTATACTTTCATGGAGTCATAGGAGCACACAGGTTGGAGGGACCTTGGGAGTCCCTGTGGTCAAAGCAAGGCCAGTTAGATGAGGTTGCTTGGGGACTTTTTTAATGGATCTCTTTTAAAAAGATTAAAGTGATGTAGAGTCCACAATCACTGTGGGCAACCTGCTCCAGTATTAAGCCACCTCAAATGAAAATTTTTCTTCTTTAGGTCTAATCCAAGTTTTCCATATTTGAACTTGTCTGTTGCCTCTGGTCTTACCCCTGGGTACCTCTGAGATGAGCCTGGTTTGCTACACCTCCACATTAGCTATTTGTGGAATTTCTGTAGCCAAAAAGTGTTGGAGCACCTTCAGTGTTTGAGTCATTGGATAGGTATTCTTTATAATACATGGGACATACATTAAACTGACCAAAAAGAATGTTTATTTTTTAGATTGATCCAGTTTTCTGCTATAGGCATTTTTTTTAGATAATACATCATTTCAGTAAAATTTGTCAGGAATTGTTGTTCTTCCCACCAAATGGTGAACATTTTTTGGAGGACTTGCACTAGGTTAGAGTAGAAAACATTTAAAAGTGCATCATTACTTCACAGACACTGTGTAAGGCCTGTATTTGGATTACTTTAGTGGTATTCTGACCATAATTGTGTGATAGTCCAATTGTCTTGAAGATAAAATTCTGTGTAAATTTACCACATCTTAGAAGTTTTGATATCTGGCAGACAGTGTTTCTGACAATTATGGCCAACGGTAACAAGGTAATAAAATTCCTCCTATACTTCCTATTTAGGATTGCTTGATGTATTTCCTGGTATAAACATTGTAACGGCTAGAACAAGTTCAAAGGAAATCTCTGTGGTATTTTTCATAAACCCAGCAAACTTAAGAGGCTTTGTTTTACTACTTAAGTGGGCATGTCTCATTTTCCTTTCTTATTTTTCTTTACAGTGTGTAAAAAAGAGCCTAACTGAATTAAAGTTTTTTTTTTTTCTTCCCTCCTCCCTCAGATTGCAGCTATCCTCAGGAAACGAAAACTTGACTATTATTTGTACAAACTGCTACCTGAGATCTTGCAGTCAACTTCCTTTCTGACAGCAAATGGGACCTTGTATATTGCTTGCTTTTGCATTCTAAGGTTGGTATACTGTCCTAAAAATGAAACATAATAGTAAAGCTATTTTTGTACAACTTTTCAATTTAAATAATAATTTGTCTCTTTTTGTAATAGGCTTGTTTGTAATGTTTTGGTGTAAAAAAAGCTACTGCTGTGCCAACATCTTGATTTCTGCTCTTACCTCTTGAATATGAAACTTTGCTTTTTAAAAAAGTAATTTTCTTCTCATTTTTGTAATGTTTTATATCAGTAAACAAGTCATTGTATCCACTTTGCTTCTTTTTCTCTGTTTTACTGATTCAAAATACATTGTTGCAGAAAATTCTAATAGATTCTAAAGGGGACCTAGGAAAGCCTGATCTTTCCTTCCTAGAAATAATTGATGTAATTTGGTATTGGTTTCTATTTTCCTGATGCAGGGGCTGTGATAACTTTTAATTATCCTAAACTTTATCCAGCTATCCAAGTTTGTACTTGCCTTATTGTGGTCATAAATGACAGAAGTACCAGCACAGCTTCTGGGGTTCTGTAAGACACAGACTTGCTCTGAAAAATTAAGATAAATGGCACTTCTGTGTCCTGAGCTGTTTCCAGTGTATGATTCAAGTAACTGTCAGGATAGTTAAAAATGAAGCTTTCCTGTTTATGAACGTGATAATGCCCTTTATCTAAATGCATTTATTGTAAGAGATGTTACACATAGACATGTAAAGCCTACAGTAGCTATGAATTTTTGAAAGTTAACTGGCTGGACACTCAATAGCCCCACTAAAAGATAATCAAACCCATTATACCCTAATTCTAAATCTGTTTAGAGGCCTCTAAACTTTGCTTCAAAGATGAAGAAGACTAAGAAGAGGAAGAGCTGGCTGAGGAGCTGTGGAACACTTTTTAAGTAAATCATTTGCAAAGTTCAAAGTGAATATATAAGTAATGAGCTCTAAAGAATATGATGTTTTCTAGCAATCTAGGTTGTATTAATACTGATTTATGTTTACTCTTTTACTGCTTTTCCTTATGCTGCCATGTATTTGCCTGTAAGTCTGCAGTGCCTTACTTCAGTGCTGTAGTTAAATGTTACTCTCTAAATTAAGCTAGTATGGTTTTAAGTTTCATGGTTTTCAGCTGTTCCCCTTAGAGAGGATATTAGCCATCTAGCAGATCTATGACTGTGTCTGTGCTACTAGGTAAGAGATGAGTGTCTTCCAGTGAAGCCAGTTGGTATGGCATCACTTTCACCGGTATGAAGCATAGGTGTCTAAAGCTGTTCTGACCTCCAGAACAATGTGGCCAGATGCAGACTGGGTAATGGAAATGCTACCTAGTCCAAGTGCCCTCCAAGTTCTCTTGAAGCATTGCTTGGGTTGACCTAGGCCAGAGCCATGCAAAGGGCAATTCTAATAATTTAACGTGACAAGGGATACCTGTAAATGTTTACCCTGCCGTTCTTACGGCTGTGCAGCACAGTAACCCGCCAACATCTCGGGAGGTGTACATGCTTTTTCTGTTGCAAAGAGATTCCCATGAAGAGTTGTCAGCTGCAGCAGAATCCTAGCTGGCAGGGTCTTTACACAGTGCCCACCACCTACAATTGCAGGACGTGCAGCTAAAACGTTGTTGGCTAGGGAGCTGATTGAAACTGGTGAATTGGAATCGCTATAGAGGCAAAAAACCAAAATGTTTAGGCAGCCATGGGAATTGTGTCTATTTTGAAGTACATGAATGTCCAGTTATAATGAGTATTTTGCAGCTTTTCTGACCATAATAAAATTCAGAGCCTCAGCAAGTAAGTTACTAGGATATGTAAGAGCTATTTAAATGACATTGTAAAAAACAATGGATAACATGATTATCAGAAGGGTCATACTTTCCAAATTTACCAGTATGCTTTGAAGAATAAATATGTACCTGGTTATGATTCACCTGGTGCATTTTACATGAATTCCCAGGTGACTTGGACAAGATTTTGTGCTAGGACTCTTCAAGAAGAAGGGTTCTCTGTTTTCCAGGAATTAGTAAATGATTAGCAAATAGTTAATATACATGAAACAAAGCAAGGGATAAATAATTGATTTTTGTAATAGGAAGAGGTTGCCAGTAAAGTTCCTGTTATGTCCTTTGTTTTGGATATAGCTAAAGAATCTGGAAAAGGGGATGAAGACTAATATGAGAGACTGTATGATGTTATTTAGGTTACAGAAATCTAAAACTGACTCTCATCCACTTCAGAAATATGTGTTGATCAAAGTCATGAAATTTGATAGAGAAAAGTACAAAGTAATGCCGTGGGAAGAGGAAAAACGATTCTACCCTCACTCAAGGATGGGCTTTAAACTAGCGGCTATTAATCAGGTGTTTGAGGGTCATCATGTGTGGCTAATTTGAACAAGTCACTTCAGTACTTGAATATGGTCATGGAGTGAGTAAGTGTTATTTGGAGAAAAAATGAGAACATGCCAGAAAGCTGAATGAATACATGACACCTTGACAAATTGAGTAATATATGCCTTTTTCTTTTTAAGAGTTTCTCCTAAGATCATAATGTTGACAAGTCATTAACTTGGAATTACTTAATATCAACATTGTCATGCAGCTTAAGCCATATAAGCTTGTTTTTCTTTTTTATTTTTTTTAACCAATTTGTGGTTTTTTTTTAAAAATATTTATGTATTTCAACAAGGGAAAATCACCAAAATTCAAACTGCTGCAAATATTCTCAAGGATGTACAATTTCAGGCAAGAAAGTGCAATTTAAATAATTTCAGGGATTGTTGAATATTCTTAGCATTTCACAGGTGGGCAGAATTTCAAAAACATCTAAATCCAGTATCAGCACTGATTTAGGCTGTGAATAGATGTTCTTGTGCTGTAAGGGATTGCCAGGCTAATGTGCCTGACTGTTTTTTCCTCGTATTTTTTTTCTGAAGTGAACTAGGGCCTATGAACAGCCTGTTCTTTGGCAGAGCAGTGAGGGTGATGTTCTCTGTTACGATGTGTGACAGGCCAGCTGGGGCTTGTAATCTCTTCTGCTGGTGAGATCCAGAAGACTACATCTGTCTGGGCTTCAGACGGAAGTGCTTGGCTCAGTGTTGACAAGCATTACTGTTAAATGAAAGGTGTGATTTTTAGGTTTTTTGTTTTAACAAATGCAAAACCTCATGAAGACGTGGATCTCTCTTAGTCTAGCAACTAGAGTAATTATGTTTGTCCATGTACAGCTTGCTCATTGAGGAATTAGGTGAAAAACCTCATAGTTCTCATTCCAATTTCTGTCCATACACCATGTGAAAACAACTATGCACATAATACCAAAAATTCATTTTCATTCACTTTAGGAGGAGTTTAGATGTTTCACTTACTGATTGGACATTTTAATTTTCACTAGGCTTTATTATGTAAAATCTGCTACTATTTCCGAAATCTTGTCAACCCAAACATGTAAGCATTTGCAAAGGGATTCTAAACCATGCCAAAAGAACAAATTCCTGTTTCTTTCCCACAGAAAAGACATTTGTTCTGTTACTTAACAGGTGTGTCTGGTAAGATGTGTTCATACTTATTAAGATGTTTAAAATGACTTCTCTGAAACTTCATACAGTAATTTACTTTCCGAGAGAGTCCTAGTAATGAACTTCAGCTCCTGCAGCATTTGGCATTGTCATCCTGAGAAATTATCCTTTTGCAGCCGTGGGAATGAACAGTGTGTGTAATTGCCATTACATCACTTGCTGCTGATACACTGGCTCTCTTTTCACTTACGAACATAAGCTGGCATTGCTCGCTGGTAATGTTATTTTTGCTGGAGAACTATGAAATCAGGCTGCTCATGCCATTTACAGCAAGAATGAAAGTGAACTAATCAGATGGCGTTGATTAATTATCTTTGTTCTCTCTTCTGTGTTGTCAACATGAAATTTTATCTAAAAAAATGTCCTTTTCTACCCTGTTTGTGTTTGCTATTTTGTTTGTTTATTTTGTTTTTGGAAGGGTAGACTCCGTTGCTACACTTTGTTTTCCCGCCACTAGTGGTTATCAGCTGAACAGCATTGATATAGTTGAAGTATATTTATTATCATGCTACCAAATGTCATGACTGTCTGACTGTTGTTTGCTTCTGTGATCAGCCTGAATTAGTTTGAAGGTGCAAGTCTCCTGAGCAGACCAAATGTGGCTGGTGACATTGTATCAGACATGCAGCTTGATTTTTCTCCTTTAACAGTGACCAATTTATAGAAAGATTTTCTTTATCTATGGAAAGATACTGTCTTTTGTGTAACTATTTTTTTTTCAGCTGTTATTGTTGAAGGAATTTCAGTAGTTGAAATTGTGGGGAGTCTGAATGAAATCCAGATCTAGTTGCAAAAAATGAGAGTTTTCTCAGCTTAATAAGACTGGGAAGTCACTGTTGCTTCCACTTGTAATGTACAGATTGATTCCTTGGCTTACTGTAAATGTGTATTTTCCTGTTTTTAGCATCAGTGGATTATCTCTTTGGAGTGTAATGTATATTATAATTATTTGATTTGATTTCTGCCTCACCTGATTGCATTGCTGCATTCCACAAAGCACATCTTCCTGAAGTTATATATGGACCAGTAGCAGAGAGATAAGCAGATACAATTCTTTTAGAAGATTTTTCTGTTGTTTATATCTACAACTTAAGCTTTCCTGCTTTCCTGAAAGAAAAGTAGTCATTTAAATAAAATGAATACATTAATGAAGTGTTTCAGGTATTTAATGTTTATGAAGCACTTGGGGAATTCCTCTGAGAATTATCCAACTGTAAAAATACAATTATTAGTGTTTATTAGTAAGTACAGATTAATGTAAAAGGACAAAATTAATAAATCATTTGTAATTTTAAGATAAAGGTAAAATATGGTGTTGTACCTGAATGTTCCATTTGCATGTGATATGTATACATGTTACATATATATTACTTTTTCAGGAAGATACTTGGAAAATTCTACTTTTGGTCTCCTGGCTTTGGTGCTGCTTTACCAGCTTCTTACATGGCTATTCTCATCGAAAGGAAAAGCAGGTAGGGTTTGTGTTTATGGATTTTCAGTTTTATATAGTAATATTTCTTGTTTTGGTCGTTTGATGAGTGACGTTTGACAAGTCAGTGGTTTTGTTTCAAAATGCTGGAAATACAGTTCATTTGAAGTAGTGTCTTTTACAACCTTATATTTCAATTCAGAAAGCTACAGTGAGAAAAACACTTTACAAACATTCAGTTTCCTGTTTGTGGTTTGTTTTTCTTCTTTAAGGTGTAATTGGGTTGCTCAGGATAGCCTGAGGAAGCTCAGTTGCTTAGGGTTTCCTAATGAAACTGTTGTTTTTTGTTTGTTTTTTAAAATATAAATTGAGTAATATTTGCAGTTAGTCATAGAGAAGGAGAATGCTGATAAAAGTTGCTGATGCCTTGAGTTAACAATGTGACATTAGTTAAGGTAGAGGAATGGTAGGATGTTGTGGAAAAAAACTGAGTGAGCTGAAATAATTCAAGTTATTCAGTCATGGAGTAAACATATCCCAAGCCAAGTTTTAGGTATGTCAAAGTTCTGTCCTTTTAAAGGAGTGCATTAGCCATTGTTTTTGAAGACTGAGGATGTGTAAGAGGTTGTTGGAAACATGGGAGCACTTCTAAATCACTTTAATGTAACTATAGAGAAAATAATCATAATCAAGTTACCAAATAATTATCTTTTTAATGTCCTCTCTAGCTGCCTGATTTTCATCTTACTGTAATTACTTCCTAAGAGGTTGGATACATTTTAGTAGAACTTTGTCTAGTTACTTAGACTCCAGCACTGCTGTTGGCATCAGTGTTTCATTTTGTCATGTGAGCAAATGCATTTTTCCCTTTGATCAGTGACAACAGTGGCTTAACTTTTCCTACAGACCTGTTACAATGTGGGGCTTTTCCGAGCCAGACTTCTAATATTTCTAGATAACATTAAAGAGGAAGAAATCAGGCTGGTTGTCCATCTATGAACTTCTTGTAGCTTTCCGAGTATTTGTGAGTTAACAGTTGGAACTGCTTAAGAGCCCAAAACCGTACAGTGTTTTTGTGTAATAGTGGAACAACTATGAGAATCTTGCAAAGCTGAGCTTGTTAAATGTAGCGAAAAGAGTAGGAAAACAAATTTTATATCAAATTGGTTTTTCTAAAAGTCTTAGTGGCAATGTATGAAAGCTTTGACATGTTAACAGGCTTCTTTTTAGCATCTGAAATCTGAAAGACATAGAAGTTGAAATAGAGGTATGTGAAAATGACAAAAGTAGATTGGTACAGCACGTATGAAATAAATGATGCTGGAATACTTAGTTCCTGAAGGGTTAGTCTCCTTTCTGTCCAAATTCATAATGTGTGACATAAGGTATTTTGCCTAAACCCCTGTGTTATATTGCCTCAGTTAAAGGAAAAAAGGCAGTGTTGGTATTGCAGTATAACGTGTGTATGAAAATGTGGGGTCATTGTTCTTAATGAAAAAAAATGTTAAGGGACATGAAAAGGTATTTGAAAATTTAGTTTTTTGTTTTGGTTTTTTTTTTTTTTTTTTAAATATGAAGTTGTTTTGTATGTTCTCAGATGGCAACTATGTATAATGTGCAAAATCCTGCTGCTGACAGTGAAATATGACTTTCTGATTTCACATCTGTTAGCCTGTTAGCTTCTGTTACTAGCAAAATCAAATTTTAATAGACTTGTAGTCCCTTAGGAAACTGAAATTTCACATGGAGACACTGGGACATTTTCAGTTATCTTCTAAGTAGCTTAGAACAGATTGTAGGGAAAAATCAGGGAAGTGGGAAAAAGTTCTGTTTTGAGTTCAAAAACATATCTCTAGCTCTTCAAATTGCTACTAGCAGCTGGCAGCAACATCGAAGTTAATCACTTAATCTCTTCCCAAGTGGATACCCTATTTTAAGTACCACACTGGCATTTGCTTGCACAGCATCCCTGTCAGTCCTGAATTTGGTAACAGCAGGCTTGTAAATCAGATTTTCTTTCAAGTGTTGCTGTTCATGTGTGCCAGCCTTGTACATTTTATAATTCTTATGAAAGAATGGGAAAAAGAGATGGATAGCTTGGCTAGATGCATTATAACCCTGAGGAGGAACATGTTTTTTAATGTGTTACAGAACTAGTTTGATTATTATTTGTATCTGTGTAATATGTAATTGCAAGTTGCATGATACTGGCAATGAGGAAGGGAGGTGACATTGCACAGAAATTTCAAATAGACTCAGAAAATGATCTGCATTATGTTATGCTGTTACAGTTCTATAAAGATATAAATGGCATGTTAATATGTCCATGTGTATTCTATTTGGTGACAATAAAATGTAGTTATCCTGTCTATGAAAACTAGTTTATTGGGGTCTGTGGAAAGGGCCAAGGAATAAAAACGCATGTTAACTTTTGTATCTGTATCTATAAACGTTATGTGAGACCTGGTCACATTGTCATGATTAAGTAATGTTTTGATAAAAGTTATTTCTTAGATAAGAATGGGATGTAGATATATAAACATGGAGATTATGTGTTTGTGGTCTGTGGATTCATATCCTGTGCCTTTCATCCCTTGCTCCAGTAGGAGGAACCCAGAATTTTTGTGTTTTTCTGGAGCTGTCAAGCAGTGTGGGTTGCCTGTTAGGATTAGAAGGAAGCCAAATGCAGGATTTATTAGTGTCAATCTGACACTTGTTACCTGCATAGTTGGTATGTGTTTGATGTTCTGAGTAGAGTGAAGAGGGCACAGAGTTAAATTTCAGCTGATTTACATTACAGTACATATCTTTTTAATCACTTTTAGCATTAGTCCTGCCGTGTTGTTTTAGTTCTCTGTATTTGTGGCTCTGGCAAAGATATTGAAAAATGAAGCAAAAATATTGTTACTGGTTTGTTATATGTTTTCGTATGCAAAGAAAATATTCTTGTAAATAAGGGAAGTACTCCCTTTTCCTGGAGAAATAAACACAATTCATAGAATGTGTTTTTTAATTTCATTTGATTAATTGTCAATGTTTTAGTTACTCCATATGTGTATATTGTTGTAATAACTATGGCTATATGATAATAAGTAAGCTTCTAACAGGTGCACTTGCACAAGTATACTTTAAAGAATATAATATTCTTTACAGTTTGACCTTTTTACATCTTCCATTAAAGAAAAATATGCAATTGTTTGATCATAGAATTCAGTTTTGTAGTGTTAGACATTAAAAGCTGTGTTAGTCTCCTCAAAAATAGAAATATGACTCGGATACATTAGTTTCATTAAACTTCCTTAGGAAATCATTACATTCTCTTTTTTAACCTTTGTATGAAGTCGTTTAACCATATAATCTTACTTCTCTAGGTGTTGTTCCCAACTGTTGATAAGAAGAAATTTTATTTATAATTTTGAAAGAAAAGTATTTTGTTTAGGTCTTTCGGCCTCTGATTGTAATTCAAATTTACAGTCTCGTGTTGTTTCTTTCAACAGCTATTAAATGTTATCATAAGAAATGCGCGTATAGTGAGGAAGAGATACGTGGCTTGGACTGAAAGAGACATGGCACTACCTTGTGGTAGAAGTGCTGAGAGCATTAGAAAGCAAGGAAGTAACTGAATATACTTGTTAAAAATATTGTGAATGAAGCTGTTGAAATGTGATTTGAGGCTTGGCTGAAGCCAGCCTGCTACTGGAAGTCTGATTAGATCAGTTGTACCTTGCTGATTTCTAAGACAAAGAAGTCTCATAGATCAGTGGAGAGCCTGTATGCAAGACCTCTGTGATTACTCTCTAGGAAAAGAATTCTGTTCTCTTAAGCGTTTTGTAAGTGTGCTGATGTTTCAAAACCATTTATGTTGTGCTTTGCTAATAGCTAAATGGCAAATTTCATTTTATTGGACTTTTGCTCAGGAAATCGTGTATTAACAAGTTTCAAGAATGATAAAGCTTTTAAGAGGGGACACAATTCCAGGTTTAATGACATTAATTGTCCTGCTGCCTGGCTAACTTTTTGTTTTTCCCCCTGCCTTTTGTAAGTAATTAAGCCAAAGAAAGTTTAATTACAGCCACCTAAAATTTCTGTGGCAGTTCTGAAGGGACCCTTCTGGGGTTGCCCCCTGCTCCCCCTTAGGCTGCATTAATGTTTAAATACTGGCTGTTAACATTATAGTGGCGCCTGTCTCGTTGCTACAATTAAGACTGTCACTGATGGTATTATAAAACTTGAGATTTAGGGCTTTTATAATTTGGCTGTAAAATCTTGCTCTGGGCAATTATTTGCAACATGTTTTTAGTTGAAAACTTTGGGCATTTTTCCTAAAGAGATTAAATATACTGGACTTTTACAAAAATATGTAAAGCATGTGCATTTAAAAAGTAGTACAGTTCAACAGTGCATGTTGTGGAGAACATATATATATATGCACACATATATTTAGTGTTCTTGGAAACAAAAGTACTACTATGTATTGCTTAGAAAAGTGACAGAAATATTTGTGTAAGAACAGTGTGGAATTTTAGACCGTATATTCTGATGAAAAGTTCAGTGCTGTTGGCATTATTTGTTTGTCATAAACGCCATGAGTCTAAATACATTATAAAGGAGCAATATGGCAGCACAGTAGTGGTAAAAAGTATACACTGTAAAGAAATACGTAATTTCTGTAAGTTTGTCCATTCAAGTACAAATTTGTTGGTATATCTTTCTCTATAGTCGTGTAGTATATTTAGACGTGAGATGACAATTACCTTTGAGAAATGTTTTCTGGTTTTTCAGTTTGATGTTGTATTTTAGGGAAAGAGATAAATCACCAGTAAGGGTGAGGGTTTGAGTGATCGAAACAAGTAAACAAATGCTTTTAACACAAAGTGGTTTCTTTTTACTTGCTACAGGTAAGAAATTGAGAAAGCAAGCTACACTGAGGATGACTTTTTGCCTATTTTTTGTGTTGTAGTGAAAAATACGCTGAAGTTTGAATCACTGAGTTGCATATTTTGTGGTGTAATCTGGTAAGGAGAGCTGGCAAGGAGACAAATTATTTTGGAGTTGTACTCCTCTAGAGTGATTATTACTGTGAAATATAGGGCCAAGGTGTAGAAGTTACTGGGAAAGCGTTTTGTTTCTGAATCAAAATATGTTAAATTTCATTGTACTTCAGCAACTGCCTTGGTGAGAGCCAGAGTCTGAAAGATCTGTGTTTTTATAGGAACAGGGCATAAACATTTGGACCTGTTTTTCTGCACGATCTGAGGGCTGCTAATGTGATGTAGTTACAGAATCATATCAGAGAATGGTTTGGGTTGGAAGGGACCTTAAAGATCATCTAGTTCTAACTCGCCTGCCATGGGCAGGGACACGTTCCACAAAAACAGATTGCCTTAATAATTATCGTAAGAAGGGAACACTGATCAGTCAAGGTTGGCTGGGAATGCAGGAGTCAATCTGGAAGATGCTGTGATGGTGGAAACATTGTGAAGCTCAGGATGGGCAGCTCTCAGGAGTGTTTTTCATGCAAAACCCCACATTAGCCTGGTATTTTATGCTGCAAGTACTGATGATCTCTGTAGGGCAGAGACATTCAGTGCTGCTTTTCCTTCCATCTTCAGTAACACTGATAGGCCTTGGGCTGCTCGGTCCTCTGATTTGATGCTGAAATTGTAAGGAACAAGCTGTATCAGCTGGATGTTCACAAGTCCATGGGGCCTGATGGGATTCATGCCAGAGTTCTGAAGGAGCTATTGGGTCTTACGACAGGACCCCTCCCTATGTTACACCAGTGTAAAAGAAGAGTCTGAGGGAAGACCTGGTAAGCTACAGACCTGTTGGTCTAACCTCAGTTCCTGGGAAAATTCAGAAGATTATACTGGGTACTGTTGAAAGGCATTTAAAGGAACAATGTGATCTTCAGGCACAGTTAACATGGGTTCACTGAGGGAAAGTCCTATTTAACTTATTTGATATCCTTCTGTGACAAGGTCACCCACCTAAGTGGATGAAGGAAAGGTTGTCATTTAACCTGTAACCATATTATGAAGCTGTCCTGTGTAAAGGAGAAGGATGTCCTCTGTGGGTCATAAAAAGGTGCTGTGTTAGTGGCAGGGTATAAACTGCTCCATTTGTAAAAGTAGCTGTGGAATTAAATTTAGTTCATTTAGTTCATTTAAATGAACTGTGGAAACAATTTTGTTTATTATATGATCTTCCCTCCTATACTATATTCTTAATTATTCCTATAGTCAATCTGTCCTGGATCCCTGCCCTTTACTCCCCATGATTCTGTGTATGCATATAAAATGTATCTATAATCCTTATACTTCTGGATGTATTTTAAAAGAAGTGGTTACAGTCAATAGTTTCCTAAATATCTGAAATGTGAGTTTGTATTTCATACCAGTCATCTCTTTCCAATCAGTTGAGTGATTCACCATGCTGTGTTTCACAGTGTAGATAACCAGCTTAAGCTAGATTTCATGCACTTGAGATGGCAAAAGTTTGGCAAGATGAATTGTGATGTGAACAGAGCAAGAACGTTTCTTGGCAATCAGTGATTACAGTTCTGTACGTTTGTAGTAATCAGTCCAGCTTATAAACTAACCGGGATTCTGAAAAACTCTACTGTGTTTGCAGAAGTATTCAGCAACAAGTTTAAGAAATTTTCAGGCTATAGCATTTGAATGTTGGAAAAATTCGGTTCAGCTTGCTTGTGTGGTGTCCTTGAAATCTTGCACAAAATGAAGAGTAGGAGAACAGCTATAGCTTTATAGTTGACAATCCATATTCTGTGATAACACAGGCAGACAGAGTAAGAATACTGAAACATCTCGTGTGAAATATACACCTGTGATTCTGGACGTGCTGGAGAATGTGTTGCAGCACCTGTGTGGGTCTGTAGAGACTAGGTTTATTTTCTCTTTGTGTTGTTAGAGTCAGGGCTGAGCTGGATCAGGCAGGACTATTTGGTTGCGTTTGTTCAGTGGACTCCAGATCCCTGGGTTTCAGAAGGAATTTACCGGTTTAGGCAGAGCACCAGCCACGTGGTAACTTCATGAATAATAGTATAAAGACATCTTGGCAGCACCCATTAAACTCTGGACTTCTCTATCAGTACACTTGGGGCCAACTGGGATGGACAAAGGGCAGTGCTAAGGTCAAGGAACAAGCTCTGTTAGATCCCAGGTGACTATGCAGATACCTTCCTCTCTTCCTGTGCTGCTCCATGAGTAATTAAGACTTGATTATAGTTAAAGTGTAATTTTTTTATATTATTTTAAGGACCACTTTTGGCAAATCTGTTTCTGAAATGTTCACTTTGTAGGCTCAAAACTTAGGTAAAAGTCATCTGTGTATTGGTATAATTCTGTATTTTGTTTTTCATTATTAACTCTAAAAAAACACCAAAACCCCTGTAAAACTTGCAGTCCTGTTGAAATATGACAGATAAAATATTAAAATTCAGACTGCTGAACCCTGGACTGTTCTGCAAGTCTGACTTGGAGTCAAATGGCACAAACAGTGGATTAATTACTCTGTTCTGTCTGCTCGGCACTGCCATCCAGGACACACTCACTTGGACTTCCTTGGCTTAAAAAAACACTTAATACATCTTCTGTGTCTGAATGCTTGCATGTAACATGCAGCTCCCAGAGGGGGAATAATAAATAGTTTGCTAGTATAGAATAAACTTCAGATGCTGCTTAGGTGAGCTGGCTACATTTACCTGGCAAGATAAGATCCGTGCCTAGTATGCTACGACTTCAGTGGCTGGAAGTGTTGGAGGGAACTTTTCTGTGCTCTGTTCCTCAAATCTGCTTGTAGGATATTGTTTCTAGATACTGCAGATGAGAGCAGTTTAAGTATTTGTTTCCACGGGAGCCACACCTATTAACCCTCAGGAAATGCCATTATTCTTTTCTGTAGCCTCATTGCTCCCAGGAAACTAAGCTTGTTGTTAGCTCCTGCATCAGGAAAAGTGTGAAGGTAGAAAATTAGAATGGTAATGATTTGCTATCTTTAATCATGCAAATCTCTTCTGTGATAAAGATTACAGCAGTGTATTTAGGTCAAACATCTTACTTCCCTTTCCTGCCCTCTCCCCTCTGTGTCCTGGGACAAAAAATGGCATGTTTTTATTTCCTTTGGTAAGGAAATAAAACACTGTGTGTGCGTAGTGTTTCTTGTAATCTGATGACCTCCAGTCCAGATTGAACGTTTTTTGATAAAATAAATGTATGCCATTAAAACCTTCTCCTAAAGATGGTCTATCTGAGAAACAGGACAGCAGTGTCCATGGCATTAAAGGCAAGCATAAAACAGGTCTCATGAATTTGGGCTAGTACCTGTCATCACAGTCCAGACTGCTCCAGCTTTGGTGAAAGACTGAAACAATATGGACTGTCTGGTAGTACAGCATAATTTTGTCTGCGTGAAGGAATTTATATGGGCTCCATGTTGCTGCCTCAGTGGTATGTTTTTCCTTTTACGCTCTTCAGTATCTGTTATTCATTCCTTGTGAGCAACAGACTGAGGAACTATAAAAAGTGTTCTAATATCAACTGTTGGCAATTTTGATGTTTGAGCTTAGAGTCAGAAAATAATAGGTTCAAAAAGGATTTGGCAGTAGCTTATTTCTGTCTTTGGTAGGTGAAATATCTCATTAACATCTGTCTGTAGTATCTGGCACAGTTCATCATCCAGTACTGATGTTCTGCCAAAAAATGGCTGCTCAGTCAATAGTTGAAATGCCTCAAACCTTTAGTATGGCTTGCCTGCCTTTCCAGAGAAGTTTCACATTGACTTCTGACACTGCTATTCGTTGGGACCACTTGTGTTTCAGGCCATTACAGATGTAGGCACACTCTTAATAGCATTCGTCTGTCTTCTACGTGATTAATTCATAGTTCCTAACTGAATTTAAAGCCTGCTTTTAATATAACTTAGTAGGCTGTCATTGGGGGTCTAAAGGGGAGGGAAAAAAGGCATATGTCGGTGTGTGTCGAGAAGTCCATACCTGCTTCTCTTGGAAGTGCTGGTCTGCTGTTTCTGAATACAAGAGCATTTAGAAGTTAGTCAAGCCACGTGAAAAGCTGCAGTAGTTCTCCGAGTTGGATTGATTTGTCATGTTAGATTTTTTGTGCATATGGCTTCAGGTACTTTGTGAACAGTGTAATCCAATCACAAATGTAATCATTAAAACATTATGATTCTAAAGAGAAAATTATCTCTAAACATGAAAACAAAACCATAGCTACTAGTGTGACAGACTAGAAAAAGAGTATCAGGCTGCTGAAGTCTTTTGAAATAGATAATTTGAGTACCATATAAAATTTGTATTGTGGAGTCGGCTGTCTCAAACTGGGCACAGAATATGACTTGGGAAAGGAAAGGCAAAGGCACTTATTCCAAGGGGCTTCTTGGGAAGCCTCTGGAGCTGCTTCTCGCTGAGCTGCTGTGAGGTGGGTTTGGACTGTGCAGGTAGGGTGTGGCTGAACGGCTCTCTGCCTGAGAAGGACAGGAGGGTAGAGGTGGAAAAGAACAGGTCAAATACTGGTATTGCAACAGTCCCAAGCTGTCAACTGGAGTAATAATCTTATATGGGATTTTTTTTCTCCTTCTTCCTGTCCTTTTCACTCTCAAAATACACTGAATATATGTCCAGGGCCTGTGAATATTGCACATGTATGCAACTCTGAAATTTTTCCATGCCTGTTTTGCTCTTCTTCCTAATTTTTAGGAACAGTTCTGTCCATAATGTCCTCTTTTTTCTATGAAGTGGCAGTTATTGACAACAAAATATGTAGAATAAAATGACCCACTGCTGCTGCGGAACCACAAAGCAGTTTTGCTCACAAAGAGGTTATTTGGTTTTGTGCCTTATGTTCGTGGCTTCCAGACAGAGTGGCCAAGCAGCACATGTTGTATCCTGACTGAGAAGGTGCCCAGAAAGAACTGAGTGTTTCCTTTGTGATTGACTGAGCTGATTAAAAACAATTCTGTGTTACTATCAGCAGTCCAAAGAAACTGTTATTTGAGGCCTTATTTAACAGTAGATAAGTGTTAAGTAACACTAGACCTTCTGTACCCAAGAATGTGAATAATTTAAAAAATCCCTGGAAATTCTTTTTTTTTAATGAGGATATTCTTCTTCTGTTATCTCCTAGTCAGTCTTTTTATGAAACTAATAAGCTTTTTGGAATCTCTATATCTTTTAATGGAATCTTGTGAGGTTAAATCACACTTTAAGAGGTTTTTTCCTCTCTGTATGTCAGCCTTTGTTTTGGCTCTGCAGATACCCTAGAGAAACCGGGAGAGGAGGAAGAGGGAGGGAATGTTGAAAGAAAATCTGTATAAAAAGAGTATAACGCAGTTAAAAAAGTTAAACTACAGATGTTATCTTGTGTTGCACTAGCTGAAAACTCTGTAAGAATTATTGGTACTAATTTAACTGGAATGTAGATATATTTTCTTTTTGGCTTCTCTCCCTTTCCAGTTTTCTCATACCCTTTCTTTGGCATGTGTTCAAATCATGGAACATGTTGATTTTATTTTATTTCCTTTTAATAACAACAAATTCTGAGTATTTGCATGAAACCATTTTACTTAACATGTAATGTACTCCAAGCAAGGATTACTCATGTGCAGTTTTGAGCAATTTCAATTTCCCCAACCTGCAAAGTGTCCATTTCCTACTTTAACCTCCCCCAAGTTTTGCAATACGAAATTCCTTTAAAAAAAGCAGTAGGTTATGAGTTGTTAAACTATATATTTTTGAAATGAAGTTCTATGCCTGAACATTATCTTTGTGTGAAAGACTTGCTACTGGTATTTACTAAACTCAAAAGGTTACCATGTTCTTTTTTGAAAACTTACTTCGTTGGTCTGTTTTCATAATTTTTGGCATTATTTTGAAAGCTTATCTGTTCCTGCTGATTTTAATTGAACTTTTGCACCAGGACTTGCTGCTGACCTCCAGCTGTCAGTAGGAAATTGGTGGGTGTGAGAGATTAACGATACCCTAAACATAATCTGTAGTGCTTGTGTTATTACAGGGATGCAATCACAACTCCAGATCTATAGTTGGTTTGCTGGTGGTGCCAAGCTGCTGTGAAAAACCTACCTCTTACCTCTTTATTTTAACCTCTTTTTTTTTAGGGGAAACGTGTGATTTGTGTGTTTGATTTAATTCTGCAGGTTATAAAATAGTATGTTTTATAGTGGGGAGGGGTTGAAGCTGAGGGGAGGAATTCTTCCTGTTTTTGCAGACCACAAGTCCTGTCTGGGGAGCCATTACAAACTATTATGTTAGTTTCTTAGTTTATGTTCAGAAATTAAAGCCAGAGTTAACTCTTTTAACTCTTCCTTTTTTTTTTTAATTTAGAAAAGGACAAATGTTCTCAAGTTTTGCTATTTACTAAAATAAACACATATAATTGTAGTATTTTTTATCTATGAGGTATACACTAAGATAAATGAAAATATTTAGTATTAAAATTACTGTTTTGCTGAAACAAGTCAGTGCAGCATGTTATGTCCTCTTTACCTTTTTTTTTAACATTCCACCCCATATATACCTTTGAATCCACTGATTCCTATGAAAGTAGTTTGTTATTTCTTAGACTTGTAAAGAATCAAAAAAAAAGATTATCAGTTAAAATACAGAGATGACTGTCAGAATGTGCAGGAGATTCAATGAAGAGTAGCATCCATATAAAATTCAACCTTGATTTTGTAGGAAACTAACATAATGAATTTATGAAAAAACCCATTTTTATAGAAGTCCCGCATAGTTCAAATTTTGTTATACAGGTCACAAGGAAAGGTAAGTTTGACTTGTTTCATTCTAGTACCTGTTTATTCTCAAGTCAGTCTTGTTGGTTTGACAACACTGAGAAGTTTTGAAAAAACAAATTGTAAGAACATCATGTTTTGGACTGGGAGTGAAGTTAGAAAGCTTTGTAGCAAAGCTAAAACTGCTCTTGTCTTAGCAGCGACTTGGATATTTTTATTTTGTGTGTGTTTGCCCCTCAGCTGTTTAAATTTATTACATATGTGGAGAAACATAACCCATCAATTAAATGTTTAATCAGAGAACATGTTCTCCTAATGGCATGCATAAAGATTTTTTGCCAGGCTGCTTTATCCCTCTTCAGGCTCCTTGTACCCACCTCTGCTCCTGACTGCTGCTGAGCGCTGGGTTACAGGAGGGAATGTTGCAGGGAATGGGGCCTGGGTGTCCCTGGCCCAGTGTTGCCTCCCCCTGTGGTGTGAATTCACGGGTGGGGCTCACACCGTGGGCTGTTCTTGCTGAAGAAGGTGCCTGTTTGATTTGTCTCTATTTTGTAGACAGTGGTATCCATCTTGCTGTGGTTATTTCCTGTTATATCTGAATTGCTAATTTATTTCCCCCTTAGTTTTGAGCAAGGCAAAAAAAGTGATCATAACCCCCCACAATTTACATAAATACATAAAAAAGCACAATTATAATTGTAACAGTTCAAATATGTTTAATTAATTGCAGTGAATGTTTAGATTTCAGAATGTCTACTTGGAAAGGTTTATGGTTTAATGAAACAAGGCAAGGAAGAAAACAATTTTTTAAAGTTTTTCTCACCAAAAAAGTTCTTGATGAGGGAATTGTAGGAACTGTAGTGCTGTTATTAGACATATAAAATGGGCAGGGCAAGGCAAAACATATGAAAAAATAAATATTGAAAAGGAGGAATAAATAATGAGAAAGAAATAGCTTAAAAATAACAGGTCTCACGTCTCTTTTGTGCTGTTTAGAGAAAGAGAAGGTGTTGGCTTTCTGTTGGGAGTTTTCTTTGAGGGCTGCTGTGGTCGCACTAATTAATTTACGATAAAATTGCCATGAGCATAAGCATTTTCGAAGGATTTATCCCACCTTCAGGCAAGGTTGATTAGGGTTTTTTGTGTGCTGTTGATGCTGTTGCTTTTTAGCTTAGCAACAACTCTGTATTTAAGGAAACCATAAATACATTGAAGGAAACCCATAAATAAGGAGAGAGAGAACTGGAAATGAGTTTTGTAGGAAAAAACCAATCTGGTTGTATTTAAAAATTGGTATTTTGTATTATTTGCTATTATATGAGGAAAAAGCTTATGCTGCTTGTGAAACTAAGTTATTCTTTGAATTTTATAGCACGTCAAGCTAGGCAAGAAAACATTCTTCAGCAAAGTGTTCCACAAACAATATGTTGGCATGCAGATTTGGACAGTTGCTGCTTCTATTGGCGTGAATAAGATGTTTTACTCACGTGTTAGGGAATTTGGACTTTGGCCTCAATCAAATAAGTTTTCCAGATTTTATGGCAATTACATAAAAATATAAATACTTTGCTCTGAGGCAAATGCATTCAAAGTCTGAGAGTGGCACCTAATGATTTCTTTGACTTCAAAATACTATTGATTAAACAAAGAATAGGAAAACATTCATGTTTTTCATTTTCTGTATTTTCACTTTAAGTCCTGAAGATGAGTTCTGAAAAAATGAGACAGTTTCACTAAAGAGTGATTAAAATCTTAGGGAATGTTGTGGAAAAACTGAAGGAGTTCAGTTTTTGTTTAAGAAATGATGTGTGGGTCACTTGGTTGGAGTATGTAGTGTTACAGGGGAGGTAAAGATGTAACCATTTTCAGATGCCAGACAGATTCTTGTCAAAACTAGAGTGCAAATTGTAAAGATAACTACCCTTAAATCAGTGGTTGTGTTGACTGGAAATACTTAAAAGACAAATTGGGTATTTTTTAAAAAGTGGTTAATTCGTTAAGGAAAAGTTTGTGATTTGTATTAGTTAGGAAGACAGATTATTTGTCACTGTAATCCCTTGTGATTTTATAATCTGTGGAAAAAAAATTACATAGGATATTTTGAACTTGCTTTCCACCTTTTTTTCTGTAGGATAATAGAATTGTTCAGATGAGCCTTGGGAAGTCAGCTAGTGCAGCTTCCTGCTTGGAGCAGGGCCGGCACTGAGTTCAAATCAGTTTGCTTAGGGGTTTTGTCCGATTAGCCTTGCAGACTGCTGAGTTCAGAGGTCCAGCAGCCCCTCTGAGTCCCTGTTCCAATGCTCACCTGTCTTGATGGAGAAAATGGTGTTTCCTTGACTCAGGTCAGAATCTCCCTGGCCGTGCTCCTGGTATTCCCTGCCAGATGATCAATGCCTGTTCTGTATTGGAGACCACAGCCAGGCACAGGACTCTGTGGTGTAGTGAGTGCCAAGTAAATGGGATTAATCATTTCCCTTGACCTCCTACCTACACTTCTGGTAATGCGGCCCAGTACACTGCTAGTTTTCCTTGTTATTTTTATCCTGTAGCTTTTTGGTTTTTTTAGCAGTTATTTTAGACTCACTCCTCTGGGCAGTGCAATAACAAAAATATGTGGTTCTCTGTTGAGGTTTATAGGCCGTACTTTAAGAGCTTTTGCTGTTAGAATTTGTTCTGAACATTATCAAGTTGTCTGAAAACCAAATTTTATCAAGTGAGACTTTTCTTTGAGTAAGACATAAATGAACAGGAGAATTATCTTCTGGAAGCCTGTGGTCTGTTGTAATTGAAACATTAGGAGTGGAATCTGCAAGATTGGAATAATTCAGCCATAGATAATGTGACCTGAGCTGAATACCTAAACTCTGAGACATTGCCTGGTCAGTTCTCTAACAGGCATGCAGGAAAATTCTTGTTAAACTGTGAATTGGGAAGAAAAAGGAGGAGAAACAAAGTGAAAAGTATATTAAACACTACTGCTCTTTAATACTTGAAGCAATTAAGACATGATTGCTTTCATGCAGTCCTCCTTTCCAGGTAAAGGAGACCAGTCTTGTTAAGACTTTTTCAGAAAAAAAGTTCTTTAACACAAGAAACTGTCAGAATGGACCTTGGTCTACTGCTCATGAATTTTGGGTTACCCCTAGCTCGTGTTTTTCCTTTTTGAGTTAAAGATCACAGATGTCATTAGAAAAGAGCTGGGTGTGGAAGATACTGTCAGCTGAAGAGATGATTGGGAGAGAGTGGGAAGCCACGATGAAGATCTTTATGAAGGAGGCCTCTGGAAGAAAACGGCATAAGACAGAAGCCATGGAGGAGGAATGGGCAGTAAGGATTTGTGTGCGTCTGCTTGGGCTTTCCCATAGTGACCTTACCAGACCATCACTGGTGTAGCCACGTGCTGATGTTGGTGTTCCCAAGATTAGTGTTCAACACTGGTTCATGGACTTAGAGGGTGAAATGTAAGCTGTTTATTAGTATCTTTAAGCCTCCCTGAAGCATGTGGTTAGACATGGCTGCCTAATTATTTTTATTGTTTAGCTATTTCCTGCTCTTCTAATGCCATTTCCCAGTTATATTCTCGTCTTTGTTTACCAGTTGCAGTTTTAATACAGTCCTTGCGTTGTACTAGTGACCCTTTTGCTTGGCCTACCTCCATTTTTCTGTCCTGTTTTCTGTCAGCTGTCATTGCCACAGAATAGTGCAGCGTTTTCTGAACTTCCACCTGCTTTTTAACAGTGGAGTTCAGGGTTGGGTTAGGCTTGTTGGATCACATTTTCACAGGGCCAGGAAGACTGCCCTCCCTCCCACCTGCCTTTTTTTCTTTTTGTCCCTTCCCCTGGAAAAATGGGGCTATTTATTTTTTAAACAGTCACAGAATTAATTTGGAGGAAGAAAACTTTCTGCTTGGAGTCAGGCAGGGCCTCAGAGACGGGCTTGTTGGAGGCACTTTGAGATGACGTCATCTAGCAACTTTGCTGTATTTTTGGTTTCGGAAGTTACTTCCTTTCGCAAATTTATTGTCTGCACATTTTTCCTTCTCCCAACCACCTACTTCGCACACTGGTCTTGCTGCAGCTGCACTGCAGCTTCTGATTTCTTTCCTTCCTCTTCGTTAGCCCCTTTTCCTTTCTTTGTCTTTGCGGTTGGTGTTTTACGCTTAGGCCAAAGGGACTACAATAGAAACTAAAACTCATTTAGTACAAATTCTTAGCTTTAGTGTTTAAAAATAAGAAAATCAAATAAGTATCCGTGGGAGGCTAAAAGACCCTGCCTGCATGTCAGCCCTGCCTGCATGACATAAAGACTGCATGAGAGAATCCATGAAGTAAACTGTGTATGCGTACAATGATCATCCTGTTTGGTGCGCATTATATATAATACAATTGTGAATACATGCATATTCTCTAAAATTTACTCTCTGAAATATACAGTGTACCCTGAAAGCCGCATCTGTGACTCAGTAGCTGGTGAAGGCTTCTCGCAGCTGTGTTACTGCACAGGATATTATTGAAGTTCTGATGTTTTCCAGAATATTCAAAGTGTATTGAGTTACCAGGTTAGCTCTCATGGGTAATTTATTTCTGTGTTTCCAAACAGCTGAGCGTTTGGGTATTTATCATAAATTTTTAATACTATTATGGGGTAAAAAAAAAAAAATCCAAAAAACGTGAAATACCTGGTATTTTTGCTGAGAACAAATTAAAATAAAACTTACAGTACACACGACTGTATTGACTGCCAGTTTGGTAATCATGAGGGTAGGGCCACCAGTATTATTTTATCACTTGAGCTAATCAGCTGAAAGACGGTGATTGTTTGCAGACCAATGTGAGAGTTGAATTTATCTATAACATGAGGTGAATTTTCACCCCTTCCTGGTCAGAAATGTTGTACAGTATTTTGATGCTTTATTGCAAGTTGTATGGGTTGCTTTGCTTAAATGTTCACAGACTCTATTCCCTCTCTGTTGTCTTCTTGTTTCTTGTGTGCCTCATCCTCACCAAATCTTTAGATTCAGGCTTTTTTTCTCTAGGTTTCTATGCTAGAGTCTTGTTTCTAGTATCTGGTACAGAGTGGTGGTAGGTGGAGAAGGAGGAGAAGGAGAGTAGATTCGTAATTCTGCTTAAAAAAACCCCACAACACAAAACAAACTGATTTTGCTGGTTAAAGTTTTGAACTTTAGACAAATTTGAACCTTCCCTGTCAGGATGCTGCATCATTGCTTCCCACAAGTTCAACATGATGTGGAAGCACTAAAGCTTTTAAGTGGAATATGTCCCCATAGCTTAGGTATCTGCTCTGAAAAACCTTGATCTAGGTGCGTAATTTGGCAAAGTTATGGACTTGTAAACATGGGGATTAGAAAATACTGAATAAACTTCTTTCCGGGTGGATCAGGCTTGGCAACTGTGTGATAGAAATTTCTTTATTTTCTGCTATCTATGCTTTCGTTTTGTTCACTTCTTCAACTGAACTGATAGCAAGATATATTCTGTTAACATACTGCTCTCTTAAGCACTCTTATCAATGCTTGAAAATTTAAAATGTCATGACAAAATGGAACATAAAAGCCTGGGTTAGACCTTCTGTTATATATTACCTTCCGTAGCAGCAATATAAAAAAAATCCTGAATGGCATGAAGACAAATATGAGTTCAGGTTATAAACTCAGTTCCATATTGAGAAATTTTAACAGTTGAATGTGTAGTGCCTTCACACAAATTTTCAAGTTATATGTGTAAGACCAGTAGGGACAATAAGAGAAATCCTGAATTCTACAAGGTTAATGGTAAACTCAAAATGTTAAGAACACCAGTCCAGTAAGAAATACTGAAACTGAGTGTTCCAACCTTTGGCCATAGTCTCTAAGCAGATCTTTGCAGAAGAGGAGGCGTGATTGAGGGCAAAGCAGATCTGCGGTGGTAATGTTTCCCACTTTCTCAAGGCCCGTGGTGGCTTGTGACAGAGGTACAGAAAATAACTTCTATTTCATCTGTACCCTATAGTGACATCTAGTGCAGTTTGTTACTGGAGCAGCTCACATCTGCATAGTTGAGTTCAGTTTTGGTCTTGTGCTGCAATAGAATCAACAAAAGTGTGAGAGCATGAGCCCAAGTTTATACTTTTCCTAAAGAGCGGTGTGAGCTATGGGCTGAGACACAGGGACAGATCCAAAAATAGAAAGGGGAAAAAAAATCAGATAAAGGTTAGAAGAGAAAATTGTTCCAGGACACTCTTGGCACTGTGTTTCTCAACTGGCTTGAGCCAAGATTTCTGCATCGCCAGTCTCAGTAGAAAACTTTTCATAATATTGTAAGCAGAAGGGCTAAGGTGCCTCAAGTTACATAGCAGTGGTCACAAAACAGAAGCTAGGACACAAGCATTTTTCTGTAAATTCACAATTTAACTTAGGCTTAGGTCATTGTTTGTATGCCTTACATTACCAGCTCGTGTGTAGGCTTTTATTTTATGATAAGTGCTGTGTAATTCAAGGTGCCTTGCCCCTTGTGATAGCTTCAGGACTCATGTGCAGTAGCAAGTTGCTATATATAACTTGGTTCCTGTAATTCCTCACTGCTTTGGATACTGTGCTATCAATATGCTATTTTTGGTTTTGTACTTATTTTTTTATAGGGTGGTAATGATTCATTCTCCATCAGTAATCTGTGTTTTTAAACTCTTCTTTAATAAAATATTCTTAATGCTTAAAGTGTTTTTCTTCAGTCCGCAAAAAATGTTTGATTCCTTCACTAATTTTATTTTTTCTGTTTATAGGAGAGGCCTCCTCACAATTTACATGGCAAACCAAGTGAGTAGTCCTTTATTTCGAGAATAAAACCACCTAAGATCTGTTGGAAATGTGAGATTCATCACCTGTTTTAATCATTCCAGGATTTTTCTTTAAAAATTGTTATTAGATAACTTAAGAGAAAATTGTGACTATAGGTCTTTCAAAAGTAGTTGTAAAAAATTATATTATGCTCAAAATTTCTTGTATCATAGCCCCAAGAAGACAGGTAATTTTGTATTTCTCCTCCATAGTAGAATGACATCTGGTACTTTGATAGTAGGTGTTTTGCAGATGAGAAATCCAACACCATGTAGTTTAGTTTTGTAATTAGTTGTTTTTCAAACTGGTATCAGCTCTTGTGTGTGCAAACATTTTTATTGCATGTTTGTATCAATTTAAATGTTGTGTCATATTTCTTATAATCTCATTCAAATAAATGAAATTTCTCTAAATGAGATTAACTTACTTGCATTAACTTACTCTAAATATAAAATACTTGATCATACTCCTTTAGGAAAGATTTTATTTTGCCAAAGGAATTATGTAAAGTTTTTGTATAGTTGGAGTTGCTTAAAGAGTCACAGAAACTACAAAAAAACCCCCAAAAAACAACTGAAAGTTGTGTTCAGACCACAGGGACAGTTTGCTGAGGCCTCAGAATCATGCAAGGGTAGAACTCTGATGATGATGAAAAGATTGATGACTAAAACTGATAAGACAAAGGCAATATATCATAGTACGGATTAGGGTGATACAACTGATACCTTCTCTTCTGTCTGTATGTAGTCACTGTGGATGACTTGTAATTCTGAATATTTGTGATAGGAGGTGACATCATATGTGTGTTAGCAGGTAGATACCCTGTAAAGTCCCTTTATGCATTTACCAAACCCATCACATAGTTCTCTCTCGAATTCTGGTGTTTAACAATTTCTTCCAGACAGAAATTTTTTCTTGGGTTATTCTGTATTTGTAGACTGTCATTACAGACTCATGAGGAGAACTTAACAGACTTCAGAAGAGAAGAAATTAATATTTGCTTTTAACTTCATTATTGTTAACTACCATTTTACCTTCTATAGCTGCTTGGCTTATATGGTTCATACCCTATCCTTTAGGATTCCTTTTCTTTACAAATTTTTTTAACCTAATTTGGAAAGATGACAAATTTTTGTCTTGAAATTTAATTAATTAGATGTTCCCATGTGTTACTGGGAGTGTGAACAAGATTTGATTCCTGAAAGGAAATCTTAACTTTGGAAGTTTTCCTTGAATTCAGAAGAGCAACTGTGTGGAAACTCCTCATTCAGGAAACACAGGTTATAAGGACAGTGGTATTTAGTTGGACATACCATCGCTCCTTTGGAATGGACTTTTCAAGAGAAGGGAGAAATCGATGTGCCTAAATAGCAGCACCTCTGAGTATCCAATTCTGGGAAACCTGTCACTGTGTTTGTGGCTCTCAGGCTGCCATGCCACACAGTCCATGTGGTGCTGGACGGTGTTAGAAAGGAAAAGTCAAACCATGCAGTTATGTTTTGTGGATGCCATTTGGTGCAGTGGATATTCTCTACAGCATAATCGTTTATTTTAGGCACAAATCATTGGTGGCCCTGGGGCTGCTAGGGTTTTGCTTTGTAAACTGCCTGTGATTGTATCATACTTACCTTGTTAGCAAGCCTTGTAGTCACAGAAAACGTTTCCCTGTTTGTGTTGCTTATCTTTTGTTTAGAACTTTATATGCTTTGGTGAGGTTCACTTATAAGTTTAATAAGCCTTTAAAACATTTATTTCTGTCATCTTTAGATTGCAGGATGTCCCGGTCTGAAAGCTGGCACATTTTAATCTTCAGTGATGACAGCTAGATTGTGGAATTAGACTGCATTTCTATCATTCTGTAAAACTCGTGTCAGGACCTATTAAGATGTTCATGGAACTAAATGTATTCTTTTGTTTTTGTTTCATATTTTCCTAAACTGTATTTTGCGGCCTAATTAAGGCTTTCTGTGTGATTCTTCTTGTGTGCCTTTGCTGGGTTAGACAGACAGGAGGTAACTGTAATTAGCGTTGGTTATTATAAGAAATTATCATGAATGTTGCTGCAGTAAATTTTTATAGCCAGATTAGGGCTTTTAAATCAGCAAATTTTATTTCTATTGTCCTGTTGGCAGTATGTGACAATTTGTCCTCAGAGATAAATTTACTTAGTGGAAAGGGGAAAGGTTTTTTAAAGTCTTTATGCGTGGCTGCTGTTTCTCATTTTAGCGAGTGAAATGCAGTAGAACATGAAAGGCAGTGGGTCTAAGGACTCTTGTTCTAAAGGTGATATTTTTATTGTTTTTTGCTGTGGAGCTACTAGAAACTTGTGAATGGAAACATGTGAAAAAACGTCCTGGCTTATTTTAAATAATCAGTGTTTATAGATTTATGTGAACCTGAACTCCCGAATTGCATTTCCTTGCTGCTTACACAGTAAAATGACAGATCAAAAATTAACTGTTGAGGCTATATGTGCTGTATGGAAAAATAGAATAAAAATGCCTTTTCAGATTAGCTTGCTGCAAAATTGAAGCTATTCAAGATTACACTTTAGTGCTTGGATTTTCTTTTATTTTTTTCATTTTATTTTCTTTAAAGATAAGAACTAGAAATAGACATAGGAGTGAAGCATCTGTAGTTTTAATTTTGATTTGCAGAGTGTAAAATCAACTTGTGAGTTTCTGACTGGAAGCCATTTCAAGTTTTTAGAAGTAAATTAGTATGCCTGAGCCCTAACATTGTTGAACGTGTGCCGCTGAGACCTGAAGTTTCTGTAATAGCCTGGAACAGAGTAGTGTTAGTCAGTGCTGTGGACCACACAGAAACATGGAGCTTTCAGGTTCTGTTTTGGATTGCATGTGTTTTAAGTCAAGAAATTTCTAGGATCATAAGAGATGCATTGGTAGTGAACATATAAGATGATCCTTCATGGATAATTTGAGATCAAAAGGAACCCCAAGATTCCAGCAAAAGGTGGGAAGTGAAATGGAATCTCTTTCAGTTATTTTTATCTGGAAAAGTAGATGATATTTATGACTATCCATGAGGAAGACTTATAGCTCTTATGTTTCAAAACAGTTAAGGCATACTTTGTTGTGAACAGCTCAACAGTTGAATGCTTGCTTTTACATTGAAGAAACTGTGTCTTTGGATTCAATATGCAAGATAAGAAGAGACATTATAATCTGAACTAGGACTGATTTGATATAAAGCTTTTTGAAAAACAAGGATTTAGGAAAATTGATATGTTGTCATTGAAATACTACACCAGAGGGGCAGTTACCCTAGCATGTGCTGAGCTACATGCTGTTTGAAATTCAAACTGCATCACTACATCAAAGGCCTTATTCATTCCGTACTATGACTTCTAATGTATGGTGGGCTATTTGAAAAATTGGAAATGTTAATAAGATGCTCTTGAGCGTCACAGATTATATGATAAAAAACAATCATAAGGTGAAGCAGCTGGATGAAAAAGGCAGAGTGGTGATGTTTAGGACTGGCTCTTGAGTGTGATGGGAGGAAGAAGTGTAGGATCTATCCCAACCACAGAGAGAGCATTATTGAGTGAAAAACTATGAATTTGAAAAACAAGACAAGGAAGATAGGAAGAAAAGGAAGAAGTACAATAGAGAAGTACAAGCTATAGGTGAGAAATGAGAATTCATTTTGGCAAGAGACACGAAGGGACTGGAGCTGTGCGGACATAACAGGTATTGGTTTGCGGGGAGTGTTACAGGTAAAACAAGTGGAAGAAAGATGAGAAAATGTCTAGTTCTAGTTAAAGCAGAAAGCAGATGATAAAGAAAATCATGGGTTTGTCAGGAAAGGGTTGGATTAATTTAATGAATTAGTTAATGTGAAGAGAAATTTAGGAAGACCCCAGAAAGAGAGACAGAAAGAGAGGGTATTGTTGGTGACCTGGATGAGTTGGAGAAATTGTTGTCAGCGATTGCATCTGGACAAAGTTTACACAGAAATAAGAAGATGCTGTGCCATACTTATTGCTATGCTGATGTTAGGTCATCAGTGCATCTGCCAGTTAGAGAATACTGCACACAGATTGCTCATATTTAGGGGAAGTGATACTGTTTAAATGAATACTGAACAAGTTGGTCAGTGGAATTCCAGTGGGTAAGTAATGCTCTGCTTCTGTATGTGATAGAGGACAAGTAACACAGCTGCGCACAGTTTCTTGCAGTTTTGAAGTAGTCCAGGCAGTTTCACAGTTGAATTGTTTTTCATTTGCATAAATAGACTAAATCTGGGTTCATTTTGGCTGTATCATTGCTTATTCCAACTAGTCAGTGTGAAGGTTGAATGTAAGTTGTGCTCTTAAAGCTCGAAATATTTGGTCTAGGAGCATGCAAAAATGCTGAAACACAGACTTAAAAAGAAATCCGTCTGGATCTAATGGAGAGATGAATATCCAATGCTCTTCAGTCAGCTTTAACTCCAGATATTTGTATGGTTTTTACAAGATGGAAGTCATAGTGATTCAAAATATCACTAAATCTTGATGCTATGCAATATTGAAAACAAAAAATCAAAGCTATTAGCCTAATTTCAGATATCTAGCATACAGAGACAGCAAAGTAGATCCCAAACTTAACAGAGATATGGCACAATATAGAACATGGTTCAAATGTTTGAGGTCAAGGGCCCTCTGATATCACTTTTCATATACACTAAATTTGTTGTTATTGTTTTGTGCTTTGTGGGAGTGATACGTGGAGGAATGAAGGAAAGAGGAGTGAGACTTGCTCTGACAAGACAAAAAGCACAATAGAAAGGCAGTTTTAAGCTGGGCTTTTGCTGATCCTGTAGTTTTAAGATTTTGCTAAAGGCAAACTGGTAATACTGTAAAGAAAGGTACTTGCATGCAAGAAGTGCTCTGACATTGAGCATTCCTGAGTGATTTTTCTCACCAGCTTTCTGTACAAAATTGCTGATGTGTCTGAGTTGTTACAGATGTTTCAAGAAATACCCTGTGCCAGTTGCAGTTAAATGAGGGAGGATACTATGAATAATGTAGGTTGAAGGGTGTTTTCCTTATATGGGTTTTTTTAAGTAATGTGCTGTTTGACTATGAAATCATGTTTGTCATTAACATAACTTGCAACTCTGAGAAATTATCACCCAGTGCTGTTATTTGCTGTAAAATGTTGTGTACCAATTCAGAAACATCCTATAAAATCATTATCACTTCTTCACTTATAATTCCGTGCAATACTAGTTATTTAACACATCTCATTTGTTTCAGCAAAGCATTATATTTGGCTACACAGTTTATTTGTTGTAGTACAAGAAAGTGTTTAAACTTAGTAAACTGAAATTTTATAAACAAGACTAGCTGGCTCCTGTTCTTCTCCACTGGGAACAGTTCCGTTTTAGTCAAAAGATGGAGGCAATCCAGAATGAAGAAGAACAGGTGAATTTATGTTTACCCGATATGTATTTTAAGCTTTTTGAAGCGCTGGGTTCTAGTAAAATGGATTTGACCACTCCTCCCTTTTCTTTTTAGATATTTAGAATTTTCTTATGTGCTTTTGTGTCATTCTTAGTATTAAACATTATACAAGGACTCCCAAGATGGGAGAGTTTATCTGTTCTTCTAGCATATTAGCCAAGATAGGAATAGCTGGATTTCTTTTTTTTTTCATTTTCTAACATTTCAGAAGTAATCTCTGTAACCGAAAGTGCATCAAGTAAATGCTGGAGACACTTGTCTTCCAGGATGCTTGCTCTCCTCCTGCCACTATCTCTTCCTTGCTTTGCAACTGTTGTCTGGCGCTCTTCTTCTGGAGTGTCAGTGGCTTGGGTTACAGCAGCAGCTGGCAGGAAACATGTATATTTATTGTCTAATGGTGTACAGATTTCCCTTTCATTCCTTGTGTTGTCACCTTTTAAGCTGATAGTGTGCTAGTTAAAGTAAAACTATTGCTTAGTTCCTTCTTGCAGGCAAAGAAGCCTTAAGTACCAGGCTACTTTTGTTGTTAGAATAGTAAGTTGCTTACTGTCTTTATTTTCTCAGTTTTATAAGTTATTGTTGGAATAGCAGAAATACTTTGATATTTGGTTTAGGTTGGATATTAGGAAAAATTTCTTCACAGAAAGGGTTGTCAGGCACTGGAACAGGCTGCCCAGGAACGTGTAGGAAAATTGTTGTGTAGATGTGGCAACGGGGGGACATGGTTTAGTGGTGGACTTGGCAGTGCTGGGTTAGCAGCCAGAGTTGATGATCTTAAGGGTCTTTTGCAGCCTGAACAATTCTGTGATTCTATGATGTTCTGCTTCTCACCTGGTTAATTTAGAGGGGGACAAATCCTTTTTGAAAGCTCACAGGGAAGGATTTTCCTCATTGGAAATGGCATTGAACTGGAACTCAGGATTGTAAAGTATTTCCTGCCATTTAGAGGACAAAGCCCAGTTTTGTGACAGTGTTCTGAAGCCGTGTCCTGATCTCCCTAGCGAAGCATCCAGCATCCAGCTGCTTGGGTAAGGGAAGAGCAAAAAGGACAGAATTTAGTCCTATCTGGAAAGAAGTCTCAAGTGCTCACTTAAGGCAGAATTTCTGCTTTTGAATGGAAAAACTGTCTCAGGTGATGTCTTGTCACTTGCTGTAATTGATAATTTTTGTAATTCTGCTACAAGTTAAGCCTTTAATTTTAGTGCTAACATGAAACAAGTCTTGTCTGGTATCAATTTACACATTGATATCAACTGACTAGTGTTTTCCCTGGAGCTACAGTTTGGTTATAACACATCTCAAGTTTGAAGCACAACAGAGTCCTGAATACCTGCTTGTAATAGTGGCATTTTGGCAACTATTTTGGCCCACATTGTAACCTGGGATTTTGTCAAGAGTTGTTTTCATCTTCTGTCAGGTCATGTGATGTTCCTTGGTAAGTCCTGCCTTCTGTTGTGGGATGACATTTTTATTCTATTTTGTCATCTGGACTTAGGAGGAGAGACTTTTCTGTAGCTTCTGCTTCATTACTGCCTAGATCTTAGTGGAAAAATAACGTAGAAAATAAAAAGCTCACATCTTTCCCATTTCATAGAAGGCATATTCAGATGGAGCTTATCCAGCATTTGTTCTTCCAACATGCCTTCGTGTTTATGCTGCCTCATGGTTTAAAGCCAGGCAGAGTCGGCTGACTCTGTTCTCAGAAGGACGCTCGGGGTATGGCTGATGTCACAGCATGGAGAGTCAGGCATTACAGATGCCCTTTGTGACAGTGACAGTAATCTGGTTTACAAAACATGGGAAGAAGAACCAGGATCCATGGATTTTTATCCTTTACATTTTAAAGAGTAAATCTCAAAGAAGGAAGCTAATCACATGTTAATTTGCACTCGAAGACTCTGCTGGAGAGAGAGATGGGGTTTGTTTTTTTCATGTCATTTCAATGGGCAATCCCTAGTGCTCTATAATTAAATGGCAATGGTTATAGCATTCCCAGACACTTATGGCACTTAGATTATTTTGCAAAATAAAGCTTCAAATTATGAAGTTGTCTTTCAGAAACATCTCGAAGGAAAAAAAATCATGATGGAGAAAGGTTTACAGACTCAAAGATATGAATAACTAGAACATGCTCATTACTCATTCTGATCCCTTTTTCCTTTGACAGCTTCAATGAAGACTTGAGAACCAACTTTTATTAATTTTAAGCTGTTACTAATGCTCCTTATTTTCTATATACACCTAGGTATATATAGACACATGTTTGTAGAAATAATTAAAAAACTACAGATAAGAAATAATTAAAACTAACTAAATGTAGTTTTGAATAAGAATGTAGAAAAAACCTCTTGATTTCTCTTTTCAGAAGACTTGTAACTGTTCTTAACCTTATTATGCTTCTGCTTTTGTCTCTTTATCTGTGTTCTTGGGGTACAGAACAGCTCAAGAAGAGATGCTGTTAATACCATCTGCCAGTTGTATACTGGGGTGAAAAGGCAGTGTATGTTAATCAAATTAGTATAGACGAGCACAGTTTGGGTGAGTATGGACATTATTCAAAAGAAATGGGAGCTCTTTATTGCTTAACAGTGATGTTCAGATTTATTTCACAGGCAGCTAAACAGAAGAAAAGTTTTACCCTTTTGTGGAATCACTGAGTTTATTGTGGTGCCTGTGCAGGGAAGCGTATTGGAAGATCAACATTTCCAAGCTCCTTGCTTAGAAATTAAATGCAGATGTTTTCAAATAATCAAAGACTTGGACATGCTTTATTTTAGTCGACAAATACTCAAGACACTTTCCAAAAATTTTATTTTGTAATTCAGAGTTAGATGTCAGAAATGGGTAAGCTATATACTTTACGTATATCATGTTCTGTGGGATAGGCAGTTTGGCAACTGAAACAGGCACTATTGAAATAAATTGCTGCTTTTAAATATAAACATTACATAGAATTCATATAAGGGGGGAAATAAGCCCAAGTATTACTTGCTTTTGAATAGAGCATAATGTAGACTAATTTGATTAACAGAATGCTTTACTTAATTAAATTATAGGTAATCATGGCACTCTGAGAAGATTTTAATAAGTTGAAACTTAAGGTCATTGTCACTGCCCCAACTGTAAATCTAAAAAAGGCAGGTTTTAAAATTAGGAGTCATGTGAACTTAAACATTGCTGATGTCTTCACTTTTAAGTAATACTGTAATAAAGTTAGATCCTGGCAGCTGGTTTTCTTGTGGATTGACATGGCTAATTGGCTCTGGCATCTTAGCCTCAGGAAACCTCATCCATCATTTCAGAGCAGGACTTTTGGCAGGAGTCAGAGAAAATATTCAGTACTTCGTCTCTTGCTTTCTGTGCAAAGCTGCATTGCATTTTTGAACTTTCCAGTGTATCTCGTTAGAAACTTGATTTAACACTTTATCATTATGCTCCTTTAACATGGTCTTTTGTGATGAATAACTATCCGTTTGACTTTCCAGAATTAGCGAAACTGTCAATATTAGATATCAGTTTTGAGACTGAACTCTCAGCCACAGTTTATAGCTTATACAGAGTTTTGTATCTGAAGTACAGTGCTAAAGAAAGGTAGTTGACTTTTATAGTTAACTCCTTGCTAGTCAGTAGTTTCCAAGTTTCCTTAGCTTCAGATTCTGAAGAGCTCCCTGACACCCATCTCTAGTGCATGTAGCATTTCTGATTATGAGAATTGCTGTGGGCAGTGATTCTATAGATAAAAAAGACTGGTCAAGAGAAAATTCAAGACTTCCCAGCAGGTGAAATCCCAGTAGTGTTTGGAGACAGTTCAGAATTTTCCTGGTGAAAGGAAAGAGCTTTCAGAGGTCTTTTGTGGAAAGCTTGTGAGAGCAAGGATCTCCTGCTTTTCCTATTTCATAACAATCTTATCAGTCCTCTTCTCTCAGATCTTCACATTGTCAGGCAGTCCTATTTTTCTCTTCAAGCCTCTAAGAAACACAGATATTACTCTCTTTTCCCAGCTTCAGTCCCTGTTACCTGGCAGTTTCTGCTTTCTTCTTGTGCTTCTAAGTTTGTGAGGTTTGGGAAGAAAGGGAAATGGCCCTGCTCTGGGAGAAGGAGGGGAAAGATGCCATCCCAGGATTGAAAAAGTTGAGGAGAGACCTTAAGCAAAATTAATGCTTTCTTATTGTGATAATGTAGATGTAGATATGGAAACTTCTTTGGAAGGGAGGCATTTTTTCCATTTCCAGCAATATTTGCTATTTGCATCTCCATCTGCTTTAGAACAACACTCGGGTTCCAGGTGCTGCTGGCAGAGGGGAAATGCTCTTGAGTGTTCAGCAGAGCAGGTGAAATGCTGCTGCAGGCTTGTCCTGCCTCGCCCCAGACCCTGAAGTCCTCTGCTGAAGCTTGAAAATCAAGTGAATGTCCTGCTGTCTATTGGAGTGGAGCATGGCAAGACCGTGTTTGAGGCAGAGGGTTGTTATTGTCTCTGCTTTGTCAAATGGTGAGCAGAGGCGTAAAGAATGAGGGAAAAGCTCTTGAACTGGGTTCTCTGCAAACTCTTGATGTTTTGGGTAACAGTTGTAATGACCTATTGTCAGATACCAGATTTAGAAACGCCCAAAAATTTAATTGGCTTCCTCTTATTGGGGCACAAAAATAGGCAAAGGTGTTTGTGTGTAGTCAAAAGATACAGAGGCTGGTGAATTGACAGAACTGCTGAGTGCCTTGGCTAAGTCTGTAAGTGTCCACTTTAACTATGTCTCTCTGGTGCCTTTCAACAAAAATTGTAATGTATAGGGTTTTGGAATCTTTATTTTTTGAGGTTTTGGCAGTCCTACTTAAAATCGTCCAGTCATTGTGTTGATGACAGTCTTGACAAGCTGCTTCTTTATGGCTTCTGGGATCGATCACATATTATGAAAACTAGTCCTGAATTACTGATTTAATTTGGTAGAAGAAGAAAGCTTCAATTCTGTGTTCAACATACACAGAGTGAAAGTGTTCCTAAGAAGAATTCCATTTGCAAAGTTCAAGTTTATCCTGTTGGTTTGTGATTTTTTTTTTTAATACAGTGTTAATCTTGCTGTAGAACTGGACATTGGAACAAGCAGGTGTTCTTTCTGATTAATTAAATATTACATTTAATTATTGTTTTCTGTGCTACACATGTTTCAGTTGAAATTAAATCTTTCATGTTTTAATTGCCTATATCCACTCCTAGTATGTTAGTGCCCGTTCTAGTCTGATACTGTTCCTGACGTCATTTATAGAATAATGATAATTAAACAGAGCAGGAGTTTCAGCCCAGAAATCAATTTGCTCCTTTTGAAACTCTTAAGCTGTCAAAATAAAAGTCGATTATGCATTTGCACTGCTCGAATAAAGTTCTGCAAAATGTTTTGGAGCAAAACCAGTTAGGTCTAAAAATTATAAACAACTTTTTCTGTACAGAAATGAGTTGTTTTGGAAAATACTACAATTAGGTTCTCTGTTTTCACAGTTTCTAGGATGCAAACCAAAAACTATACCTTTGCACATAAAATGGGAAATAACGTTTTTATTTTCACTTCTACATTATGAAGTGGTATTTTGCAGTGTTAAAAAATGTTTCTCATGGCTACATATAAAATGATTTTAGAAGTTTTATAATAAAAGTGTAAATATCTTTGCTTATGTTTATAATCAGATATAATGGATGTGCTGGTATATAGCTATAACCTTGTGAAAACTGAAAAATGTGAACACGTGGCTGCTAAAGCTCTTTACATGATTCTGTTACAGGATATATAGATTTTTAAACAGTGCTGAGACTAAGTTTTTTAATTGTTTAAACAGTCACTGGTTTGGCATTCAGGGGGAGGTGATTCATTTGAAATCTTGTCTCTGTGATATGCTCCTTATGCCTCTAATAGGGTTAGAAAAGCGGAGGAGGACAACTTCTAGCACAGCTTGTAAATGTCAGTCTGGATGGAAGACAGGTCAGCTTGAAAACAATATTGGTGTTGGAAAATGAAAAGAATTGTTTCTTGAAGCTGAGCTCTAACAAGGAAATGTTTAAGAAAATGTAGAGTTTCTTGTTAACACAGAAGGAAGTAATTCTGAATTAGCAATCTACGTCTGGTAAATATGGGGAAAGTTGAAGACAGAATAAATTTTATTTACCTACATCTAAATCTGACTGGTTTTTCTAAGGCAGATTTTTATGTTGGTTTGAGCCCCGTTCAGATGTGAAACTTTCTGGTTAGTGTCTGGTCTTTAAGACTTGTTTGGTCTTTAGAAGACAACCTGACTTTAATAACATTTTTAAAGGAAAATCCAGCGGTAAGTGTGACAGTAGAATCTTTTCTGAATCTCTTCCTCTGTCTTTTCTACCCTTTCCACACGATAATGCATTGATTAGTAAATCAGACCATTAGTCACTATGGAAATTTCAATAGTACATCAGTTACCATATCTTACTACAATGTCCTGTTAAATAGAGTTATTTCTGAAGAGCTGCATCATTTAGATTGGTCTCACCTGGTCGCTTCCATTAGTATTTTTATAACCTGAATGGTGTGATTCCTTTAGGAGTTTCTTTCTGGTTCAATAACCTTCCTCTGTCTGCTCAGAAGTAATGGAGTGCTTCAATAGCTGCTGCTCTCCTCAAGTCTTGAGGATTGGAGATTTTTGCAGACTTGGTTAAAATAAGTCTGGAAATGGAAATTCCCAGTTCAGTATTTCTAGGGAGAAAAATGATCTGAAGTGCAAATCAGGAAGATGGGCTGAATACCACCGCTTTAAATACATGTTTCTCAACTTCAGTACCTGGTTTGTGTTGACAGAACTTTTAATAACTGGCAAATATGCCGGTGGTTCACGTTTCTGAATTTTTTCAAGTACAGCTACTGTAGTTTGGGTTACAAAAAATGTGGGCTTTGGTTCCAGTAAGATATGTTAAATTGACTTTCCGTGAATTTTAAATAACTTCATTAAAAGTGTCCTGTATTTGCTTAACACTTCTCCAAAGTCAAACTTAATAAATTGCCACCTTTGAATATTTTAAAGTGTTAATGATTATACTGTTTTTCAATTGCAGATCTCTTAGTCTTGAAAAGTTATGTTTTCATTTATATAAAATCATTTGTGTCAGTAACTTTTGGGTACAGTAACTGTTGGCTTCACTCCTGTTCAAATTTGCTGGTACAATTTCTGAGACAAAATTATATTCAGAGGATTTAATTTACGTAATTTGGTACGTTGTTTTTCACATCAGTAGGTTGATTAAAAGGTCTTTAAATATCAGTCACATTGCAAAATTTTCAATGAGTGCTTGTACAGTTGGATTGGAAATACACATTCCCTGTATGTGAAGGCTCACGCCCCACTAGCTTCTTAGAAATACTTTATGAACAATTGGATTTGCTTTGAATATTTGAAAATTTTAAATTCTTTAGATGCTTGTATGGGAATTTTTTTGTATTAGGAAGTACAAAATCCCTTCCCTTCTTCGTGACACACACACATGTGCGCCTGCATGCATCTACTGTCTTTGTCTCTACTTTTCTCTCTCTGTGTCTTTAGGGATGTTTTTTTTAACCAACAGGAGCTTTACAAATTATGGTCATCCTTCCATATAAAAATATGCAGTTGTTTTGGTGACAACAGTTCTTTTAACACACTGCAATTCTCTGCTGTCTAAGAAATGACTTCTTGAATAACCCTTTTGCTTTGCATTTAAACCCTGATGTTCACCATGTCTCTTATTCTGAGCCTAATTAAGACTGCTGGGAGCTGAATCAGGTTTCTGAGCATGTTAAGCTGTGCAAACTGGCCCCTTGAGTCCTGAGCCAGGACTCTGGCATGCAATATCAACAACCATTTTGTGTTGAAATGGATACACTGAACTTGAATATGGTCATTGTTTGCTAACGCTTGCAAATCTTAGTAAGTTAGTGGCCTTAGGCAAAGCAAGAGGTAATAGGAATTCAGTGAGGTAAATAACCTTGCTGGAGAACTTTGTCATGGTCATAAATAACAAAGCTCTTGGACGCCTCCCCCCTTCTCCCCAAAAGAAATTCTATATAGGATTTTTACTGAATTGCCTGACCGCCTGCTTATACAGCATTTATGAATCTGAATATACCAGAGCTTGAAGATGTTTCTGTTTCAATAAATTTTGGAGTAAGGCCTCTCACTGATTTGTTAAGAAAGTTTTACAAGTAGGTAATTTTTCTCTCAGAGTTCCAGCCTATATGCAGTGTAGGCTGTATGTTGTGCATGTAGAGACTCAAAGAATGTGTGTCAAGCTGGAAGGGTTATTTTTGGAACTTTACTGAATGGAGTTACTGCAATCTGTAGTTTGAGCAGCAAAGGAAGTGACCAGGTGAGACCCAAATAAAATGGGTTTGTGTTAAACAGTATTCACTCATGTTAAAAGGGGATTGGAAGCCTCAGGCATTGTTTGGGGGTATGTATGGAAAACCTTAAACCTTAAAAAGTTAAAGTTGTGAATTGAAAATATGAAGGTGTAATGAGCAGCATTACAAAACTCCAGCTACAGGAATTTTGCCACTGGGTTAAGAAGGGCCAGCATAACAGTCTGTTGGTGAGCATCATTACCTTTAGCAAAAGTAGGTGATTGAGTACGTGAGATTTACTGAAATCATAAGGTCAAGTGAACTGTTAGGCACTAAAATGAAGAAAATGAGTCAGTCAGTGTTTTGCAGTACCTGAAGAAACAAAACCTGTAGTTTATGCTCATGTTTCTATTTTTAAAAATTTTTTTTCAGTTTGTGGGTCATCTTGTGTGCAAAATCACTGTACGCATGAATCCCGCACCAGGGACATATCTAAATGAAGAAACAGAACCATGTATCTTATTTTTGGCTGTAGTACAGGCATGGTTCTTTTCAGTTCTTTCAGCCTGCGAAGTTGTCTTCACTGGCTTGAGTGCACTGTATCGAAGTATTTGCAAATGTAATAATTCTGGTTTGGTCTGTGGTTACTGTTGTTTTGTACTCAGTTACGTACTATACATTGTTCAAAACACTGCTTTAAATTTTGACTTGCAGTTTTAAATGCAGAGAATTAATTAATCTGTTACTTCACTGATATTTACCTGTTGATGAAATAAGAAAAATAAGAAAAACAGGAAGTTTTACTGACTGGAGGTCTTTTTTGTTAATGAAAGCAAGTTTGCAGAGTGTATGTGCATTACCCATGAAACCCATGAAACTTTATTGGGCTAACATCATGATGACTTTGCTTTTAAGGAAATTGGATGGGAAGAAATGAACCAAGAGTTTACAGGCCAATTGAACAGGTGATTGAGAGAAAAATACTTTGCAGGATTGGTAATTAATCAGTGTAATTGATAAATAATCAGTGTTAATACTGAATTTTCAGGAAAAACCGCCAAACAATAGGGAGCTCCTGGAACATTTTAAAATAATCAATTAGTATGTATTGGATGGAGAAAAAAATAATGAGAGGAAATTCATCTCATTAAAACACAGTTACTCTGACAGCCTCAGTGCCTTTTTCTTTTCTCATGGAATATTTTTAGCCTGGCTGTTGAGATTAGATTGATGAATGTTTAGGTAATCACATATGATGATCCTTGAGATCAGTGTTCAAGTCTTAAATAGCAGCTTTATTGTGTACAACCACTAATGACTCCCAAAAAGAGGCAACTGGTGCAAATGTATTCTGAGATTGTGGACACTGCTGGAAGTGGTGAGGCTGTAAGGAGTGAAAGTGAGCTGCTGTTCTGTACAAATTGTCACTGAGCAAAGCTGGTAGTTGCCCCCCTTTTGTTACTAGATTGGTAAGCAATGGCATAGGTGATAGAGAAGCAAAAACACAAGCAGAAAGAGAAATCTGTGAATTTTCTGATGTATTATGTAATGGCTAAGAAGAAAACGGAAGATAAGAATAAGAAAAAAAGGGTAAGGCATACTGTACTTTGTGTACATATCTCAAAAACTTGGGATTTTCATTTAGAAAAACCCAGCATTTAGGAATTTTAAGTAAGGATAGATTTTCCTCTTGTGTAGCAATCTGAAAAACTTAGAGCTGTAAGATGTGTCTTCAGAAGAAAACTGGAAAAACAGATAGGTCAGAAAAAGGGAAATAATTCCTAAAAAGAGTAACAAGATTAGTTGGTAAAAGAATTGATATAATATTCCTGTTCTGCAGGGAAAAAAGCAAATACAGAGAAATTGTATATAAATCTTTATGGTGAAATTAGAAGCAGAGAATCTGGTATTTTTTAACTTTTTTCATATTGCTAATTTTCATGGAACCATGTTCACTAACTCCATTTTTACTTATTTGAATTCAGCTACAGAATTTCAGGTTGGCACTGCAAAACTGAAGATCATGCAGTTATGGCAAAACAGTAGGTAATGGGGGAGAGTACTGATTGTCCATGTCATAAACACTCTGTGAAAAGGGAAACTGAGAAGGCAGATTTTTGCTATTTATAGTTTGTCCAAGATTGTAAAAACGGGAGCTGGTACTGGAGCTTGCAGAAGCCTCATGAATACAGTTCCACTGATGAAGTGGCAGTAATGCAGTGCATGTGGGGAGAAAACTCCTTTTTCATGTATACATTGTTGGAATATGAATTGTCACTTACAGAGATTGGAAATTGAAAATATGAGGAAAAGGTCAGCTCAACATTTTGTAGCTATTAAACACCTCCCACTTCCCTTACTCCCTTCAATTTAATATTGAGGGTAATTGGGAAAGGAGTAGAGGATAAAACTGAAAAATCATTATCATGTCACTATATAAATCAAGGGTGTGCTGACAGGTTTACTGCTGTCTGCAGTTCTGTCCTCTTTAAAGTGTAATAGAAGTAGAGAAAGTGCCTTCTGGAAAAATAAAGATGCAAAGGTGTTGAAGAACACATGTAAGTGGAGGAGCTAAATTCAGTAAACTTAGCCTGGGGGAGAATGACTAAGAAGGAGTAGGAGACAAGTAATGTAAAATCGTGTTTGTATGGAGAGGGGGAATAGTGATGAATTATTTACTTCTAATATGGGAATGAAGGGATGCCAAAGAAAATTGTTAGCAGCTCAAAACAAACTGATGCACACACAAACAAAGCTGTGCTGGACATTGGGAATGCCGAAAGCTTTCTTGTGGGTAGCAAGAGAAACTGTGGGAGAAATAATTCATTAGGGCAATTAAATGTGGAGATCTCATCTTGTTCAAACTCCGCCCTGGAGTTTGCTGCAACGTATAGCAGGGAAGGTATTTTTCAGGCATTTGTTACTGCTGGTTTTTGAAACAAAGCATTGAGTGAGGTGAGCCGTGGACCTCTTCTGGTGTGGCCACTTTTGTGCTCTGGGGCTTAATGCAGATATTTCTCCTTCTGCTTGTGGAGCATGAGTTCAAAGAGTTTAAGCATCTACATCTGCATGTGGAGAGGCGAGTCTTGTAACTGGGGCCGGTTCAGCTCCACCAGCAGGAAGGCATTTTGCGGTGTGTGTAAGTAGAGGAGCGACTCCCGCAGTTAGCTGGGTGACCCGCTGGACCCCCAGAGAGAGCTTGCTGAAGCACATAGCTCCATTTCCACTGCCTCTTGCTGTATAGGCTCTTAGCTGTGTTTGTTTCTCATTACCCTAGCTGTCTGTGGAATAATTAATCAAGCATACATAAGCAGGGTTTTCTCTATGCTTAATTCTTAATTCTTCTTACCTTATGTAAAACAAACGGGCAAAACAGGCACTAAGACAAAATTTCAGGGAAGCAGTTTGGTACTTTAGAGTCCTCTTGGTGTAATCCCTGGACACACAGTTCGTGTTTGTTGTTAGCACCCAGTTATGCAAAGATGGTGCATGCTCAGGGGGGATGTAGCTTACCTTACCAAATCCTTTTTTAGTGTACATACGTCGGGAAAGTGCTCTGCTCAGTTGAAGTCATGTGTCTGTGACAAGTGTGGGAGTCTCTGTTCCAGTGGTTGGAGATGGGGGAGTTTTTAATGGGGTGATTAGTTAGACTTCTGTAACACTGGTCCTGTAGTTTTGCTTTACCTTCTCAGATAAAGCAGATCTCTTCCCCTTCCCTCCTCACTAGTTTAAAAGCACTTGGCCTCTTTAATTGTGATAGAAATATAGGCAGGAATAATATTTTTTTAAAACAAAATATAAAGAAATACTGGATGATTTTAGGGAACTGTAAATATAATTACCTGTTCTGCCCATAACTCTGTTTATTCTCTGTTACTTAGTTAGAAACAAACCTTCTGGAGAGGTATTTCTTTTTTGAGGCTGGAAGGATGGAAAGGATGATGGCTTTGTGACTAAAGAAAGGAGGAGAGTGTTTCTTTTACAGTGCTTTTGAGTTTTGGCAATTTCCTCAGGGTACTTTTCAGTAAGAAGGTAAATATGCTGTATATGGAGTCTTGAATGTAAATATCTGAAAGTGTAAAAGATTATTTAGTTGTAATAATGTGTATTTCCAAAATAATTATAACAGGAAATGAAATAATTTGGGCAATAAGGGCTGCCACATCTTTCAGAGGGTTAAATGGTAATTTTTGCTGGAGACTTTTAAGTAAAATAGATTACATTAATGTTTCCCTGAAGTAATGCATACATCTTCCCATGACACATCTGATTCTTTGGTAATAGTATTAAAAATTTCCTAATTTTAATTGAGAGTGGTCAAAATGTGAGGTTTTGCAAACTTCACTATATAAGAAGTTAGAAATAAGGGAGTTCTTTTCATTTTTATGGGTTTGAGCATCTTTTCCATATGGATCCAATTCACATTTTTATCGGAATGTGGAAGTCATTACTCTGACATCTGAAACTGAGGTAGCAATAAAAAAAATTATCACAAACAAGACAGCAGACACAAATTATTTTGTGTTTATTACTGGGTGGCCCTTTTGAAACTTTCCCAAAGTTAATTGGTTCCAGATATTTGAGAATTGAAATTATATTATGACAAATTTATTTCTGGTCATATTTAACTCAAGTCTTCTCAGTAAGGCGGCTTAAACAAACAGAAAAGTTGTCAACCCACTCATGTCTGTCTCCAGTTTTTGTTGTAGTAGCTTTAATCCCAGTGATTTGGTTTAATAAAGACCACTGAGAAAACAAACACTGGTGGTGACTGCACTGCTCTTGTAAATTATTTATCATATCTCTAAGGTTTTACTGTGGCGTAAGTGCTGCTGTGTTAGCTTAAATTGTTCACAAATATGTCATGTTGGATTAAATGCCTGTGTAGAGTTTGTGTGCCTGGGAGCAATGCTTCCTGAGGTCTGGGATGGCATTGGTATGTGTGAAAGGCTGTGGGCAGGCAGACCTGCCCCTGCTCTTGCGGTGAGTGAGTGACCAGAGCAGGCTAAAGCACAAAATCTGAAGTTTCATGCCCTACTTGCAATAAATGGATATCTGCCTTTCACAGGGCAGTCCTTCAGTTGTTTTGTGGTTCTAGACATTCTGTGAGATCTTGGGTACGGGTCAGCAATGGGGTTGTTTTGCTGCTCACCTCAAGTTACGTGTGCTGGGAGCCCAGGGCTTGGTCTTGAGGGAGGCAGGAGCCCAGCAGCACCTCAAGTTGTTCTGCTTGTGAATTGGTATGATGTATTTTCTGCAAAGTATAGCATATTTTAAAATGTTTGCAAATAGGAGAGAAGTGTGTCTAAGTAGCGTATTAAGTGCATATGACACACATTGTGATATATGTCATATGTATCTTCCTATACTGTCGTGTAGTCTACTGCTGTTGATTTATTTATTGAATATTTATTCAATATATTTATTAAATATTCAAATGCTGGTATTGTATAACAGTAGCTTTTCTTCCCCCATTTTAAAACTAAACTTGGGCATAAAAAGCATTACAAAACAGAAATTACCTTAGTATTTACTGTACCTGTCTATCAATATGTACCTCAAACCTTTCTTGTTGCTGTAAGAAACAAGCCTTTTTTCAAATTTCGTAAACTTCTGTTACATGTGTCAAGTTTTACTCTTTAAAGACTTTAAGCATTTAGGGTTAGAAATAGCTGGAGGTGTTTCTAACAATGATAGTCTTGCAGTGGTAAGTTCAAAAGTGGAAATTGCTAAGAATTGATTAAGTTTCTCTTAATGAAAGGATCTAATTTGTAGCTCAGTATGCCAAGTTCTTGGAAGATAGTCTTTTTCCTCTCAAAGATTGTCTGTTATCCACTGTGACAAACTGGTAATAAAATACACATGCAGACCCCCACATTTATATGTATATTTAAACTTTAAAACCACACCTGGTGAAAGGGAAGAGAAAGCCTTTGTCCTTCTTCACATTTTCCAGAATTAGCAGTAAGTAAAAATGCTAAAAGGAAATGTTAGATTTGTGTAGGCATGGCTTTAATTAATACAAGTCTAAGTTCTGTAAATGTTGTGTTTGTAAAATTTATGAAAGAGCACTAAACTGCATTAGGGTAATTTATGGATCAAATAAATGTCAGTTGCTAAGGTAAACTAGTATAGGAAACAGTGTAACTAGGATAAAAAAGTGAAGAACTAGAGTAAATTGCAAACACTGTAAGAAGAGTGATACAATTCTTTCTTTGTATTCACTGAAGCAAGTATAAGTTCATTTACAATAAATTTATTAACAGTCTCAGGCTAATAAAACAACACTTACAGAGTAATTTTGGACACTTTCCAGCTCTCTGTATTGTGCAGTGAAAAGTTTGGCCCGTCTTTTTTTTTCTTTAATAAGAAAAAAAAAGGAATCTGTATTCCTGGCTCCTTTATAAGGTTGTTAAATGTGCCATTTGGCATTTTGGAGCAGTGCTTTGCATTGTGCTCAATTAGTGCGGATGAAGCCATCACAGAGCCAGTTCAGAAATGTGCCTAATTACTATAAACCACTGAGGAATCCATTCATTCTGAGTTTCTGGCTCTGTGGGTGCCAGCCACAGAGACTCCAGCAACTTCAGAAGCCTGATCCCGAGTCACTTCTCCGTGTTTCTGTGGCACTTGCATTTTGGAAGCTGTAATGAGGTCTGGTTGTTTATGACCATGTGTTGCTCTGCCTCCCATCTGTAGTATATTCTGGAAATGAAACATTGGTGCATAGGAAGAAATTGAGAAAGGCTCTTCAACCCTTCCTGCACACACACACACTCCTCTCCCAAAAAAGGAGGTGACATTTTATGTTTTATTTTAAATTATTCTGACTCCTGCCACAGAGAGTCTTTCTTAGTTATGAGGATTCTGGATCAATTTTTGGAATAAGATTTACTTGCAGCCTCTACTAGCCATTATGAATTACTGTCTAGTGTGATGACAGCCCTCTCCCAGCTTGATGACAAACCTTTCTTATTAGCCTTTTTTGGACACTTCTGGTTGATAATTTATTTTTAAAGAGCTACTGTGTCTTTATACCCAGACTTAACACAGATGAGTATTGGCTGCTTACTTTGGTCAGACCCATGTTTGAAACAAATTCACACGTCACTGCTTTAGTTGAAGCTGTTTTATTTGTAGGCTTTTGTGAAATGGTAATTCATCTTTCTGCTGAGAGAAAGAGTTGGCTGCTACCAGAAATTGTTCTCATATAGACAGTTGTGTTAGCCTGTAACACAGCTGCCTTAGTGGAGCGTCTTACTGTTGACAGTTCATGCTGACAGTTTTTCTAATGTTTTGATTATGCATCTCCTTTAAATGCCAGTGAAGTCCATCTGTTTTAGCAGTTCTAGCACAAGGCTTTTTCAGGTTTTTTTACTGTACATTCTGTCAATGAAGAGGTGAGACTTTAAACATCTGATAGATTAGAGGAGAAAGCTTGTAGTGAAGACCTGACCTGATACATGATAGTTAACTTGTTAGCAACTCTTAATGTTTGCAAAACAGAGGCATCCTTTTTTCAGCCATATTTTGAAAGCTTTCTAAAGAGCGAGCCCAGATGAAACAGTCTGATTTATGTGCTCGTTTGATGATTCTGCACTTATGAGGATTAATTTGCTCATTTGATGGGGAGCACAGCATGTTTTAGGCTCAGTTGATTGTCTGCTGCAGTTTCTAAATTGTTTTTAGTATTGCTACATTCCTTAGACAGTTCGTTCTGTAACTGTACTTGTTGTAATTTATATACTTTTCCCCCAAGAAATGTGAGCTATTATTTGGCTGTGCTAACATACAGGATGTTCAAACGAACGTGCCTATCTGTGCAATCCACTGCAGTTTATATAACAAACCCACTACATATATTTGGTACCTTTAAACTTTGCCAGGAATAACGGTACATTTTGTTCTTGGTCAAAGATCCTCTTTCTTGTTATTTTGTACTTGGTTAAAATGTTTGCTGTAAATCTTAAAACCTGAATAGTTTTTTTAGATACCTTGCATATTTAACACAAAGAGAATAGATAAGTGTAAGGGGAATAAATTGGTCTGGTAAAGGGATTCTGTGGTTTGTCTGCCTCAGAAGTGGGTTGTGAGACTTTGGGCTTATATTTGAATTAAAGTTTAAGCCATCTCCTCATTACCTTCCCTGCTTTCCCAATGTTGTGATACAGCTCTGTGTCACTTGGAGTAGCTTAGAACCATGCTGCAGTTTCTGGATTTGGTAAATCTAGCAGTAGATTTACTGGTAGTGCCTCCTGTGTGATCTGAATCAGTGGTCTTCAACTGTGCTGTCACTGGCTTTTCCTTGGAAACATTGCTTGTTCCCAGTAAATGATTGAAGATGTCATGCAGATTAGCATCTGCTCAGCTTCATAACTGTAACCATTGATGAGCTCAAAACTTCTCTAAAATGCATTATAACCATTTTTTGCATAAGAAGTAGAATCATAGAATTATTTATTTGGAGGAATTCAAAAAGTATTCAATAACTTGGTGAGATTCAGTGTTAGAAAGCTGAGATATTTGCCTCTCACTCCTTCCAAATCTGTTGGCTTATGTTTTTTTAGCATATTGGAATTTTAATTAGTCTGTATGTTCTCAAGGCAATGGATGGAAATAGCTAAGTCAATATTCTTCATGACTTTGGGAGGTAAGTGAAAAAGTATTTCTCTTTTGGAGGAGGAATTGCCATGGTAGTACCATCAGGAGTAGATTTTTAGGATCTCTTAATTGAGGATCTCCCACCACTGGAAAAGAAGACCACACTGTGCCTATTTACAGAAAAATCCTCTATATTTCAGTTGTCTTGTCTGATGTTGGATAAGAAGAACAAAAGCTAGAATACATCCCTGCTTTGTGAACTCTGCTTGTTTTACCAATAATCTAATTGTTGTCCCTCTTGATTTGCTTTGCAAATTTTACAGAAAGCGAAGCAGGGTTTTACAGACTTGGCATTGATTGCCATGTGGCTTTATTTCCTTCTTTTACTGTTGTCTATAGCAACCATCTAAATTTTGATGAAAGTTTTATATCCTCTGAGACCACCGACACATGAGAGTAGAAATCAAGTCCCATACTTCTTGCATTAGAGTAGGCTACACTTTTTTCCCCATGTTAAAACCATGCCCAGTTACTGTTAGGATGACAAAGCTAGTTGGCAGCAATTACCAGATCATTGTACACCAGGCAAGAATTTTTCATAGTGTTGAAGTCAATTCACTACAGTAATTTTGGCGATTGTAATGTTGTTGAGCAGTTCTGACTGAAAATGTCTTTGGATCTAGTGTGTTTCAGGACACAGAGATTGTAGCAAAATTCATCTCAGGTGGCTTGAGTCTGAGTCTAGCTGGTATCTTGATTTTTAAGGGCATTTTACTGGTTTATCCTGCTAGAGGTGCTTTCTTCTGCTTTGACATTTGGTGTTTGTCCTCCTGTCCTCCTTGTAGCTGGGCTGGCTGTAGTGATTCATCCATTGCAGAGTCAAGCCAGCTACCTTCCCTTCGTGGAAAATGTTCAAGAGCAGGAAGGAGGAGTACTCAGCTCCTGGCATGACAGAGAGACAGAATTGAAGTGTTTTAGACTTATTCTGGACATTGGTAAATCCTGCATTTTTTGAAATATTCTTTAGCTGCAGAATTAGAAGTCATGAGTTCTCATACCTTTTGTTTGAGCGGATTTGACAAATTTTACTACTTTTTGCTATTGTTTATGTACATAATGCTTTAATGATTGTGGGTGGGTGTTACCTCAAACCCTTGATTTATTAAAAAGCAGGGCTGGTTGAGTACAATTGCACCATGGCTTCTGTCAACAGCGTTAGTGCTGAGAACAGACGTGGCCCTTCCGATAGTGTATGTGAAGAAGTGTGGCTTCCTCCTGAGATTGGTCTTGTGATAAAAGCTTCCTGCCTTTCTTGAAAAGAGAAAACACCATGAACGTGTGCTTTGCTGTGGGCCCTGCGCTGCTTTGGCGGAGAAGGCGATTCTCAGACCTGGAGGTACTGTTGTGGCAGTTTTGAAGAAAGATGCTTGGGAAGAAGAAATCTTGCTCATTATTTGAAATGGCTTCTTTTGAGAACTCTGAGTGTTATGCAGCCTGCAAGTGTGGGTTTCTGTTAGTTCCTCATGGCCAAAATAAGAACAGCTTTCTTGAGAACAGGAAGAGGTTGACCAGTGCTTCCGCCAGTTCTCAAAATATTTTTCTAAGCTCTGAAACTTTTAGGTCTCCTTAGAAGAAAAAAAAAGTTGATTAAAAAAAAAAAACTTGAGGGTGCTACATGATGTTGGTAGCTAATTACCGTTTCCCATATAGTATATGACTTTCTGAATTTTCTTGGTGATTATTTTGTGTTAAGTGGTTTTAATCAGTTACAGTCAGCATCTGATTTATTTAATTATTTTATGGATAACAGCATGTGATAAATAAAATCACAATTCATTTTCTGTTAGGCCATTGCCAGAATAGACTTATTCATCAAAAGCTGTCGTCTAATATCAATGAAAATTTTCTAGGCAGAATAGGGCATTTTTATAAGCTGCACTGAAAATTAAGTAGCATTAACCTGTGTGTTCTGTTCTAATTAGTTCAGAAAGATTGTGTGACATACACATGTTCGAACAGTAACATTGGGAAGTGACTTGAGTGTCTCTTTCAAAGTCAGTGTAATCTGTAGAACTGTTTACACCATGGTCATGATAAATCACTAGTTTAAAAATGTTTTTTAGATTAGGTTTGTATTAGTTTAACTCATAGCGCAGTGGGTAAATTACAATACACAGTAACAAACCAATCGAGACAAAGAAATTTTTGTTCAATTTGCACATACTGAGAGCTACTACTTAAAATTGCTACCAGTGGGAAATGTAAAAGGTGAGGTAATCCCCTAAAGAAAAAGGACTGTGGTTGTGAAACACATTAAACATAAATCTTGTAAAGCTTGTAGGGAATGTACTGAATTGAACTTGCTCAGAGTTCATGCTAACAAGAAACTCTGGTCAATGAAGGCAGATAAAGGAATTGTAAATGACTATTTAAATTAGTCTGGAATTCCAGAACATGTGCTTGAATAATATGAAAAAAAGCTGTCTAAATATGCAGCTCTCATTAATTTACTGGTGAGAGTGAATGTCTATGTTACAAGACCCAAGGCTGCTGCAATAGCTTGCTGGTGTTTAAATCTCTGCTGTTTTTCAGGGTTTAGAGTGGAGAATAGGTATCAGGGATCTTTCGATTTTGCTCTTTGTTTTCCCAATAACTCACTGAGGAGCTACAGGTGGGCCATGAAAGCTCACTTCAGTCTGCTTTTACTTGTGTTGCAAAAGAGTTTGGCTTCACTTTTTTATGATAGCTTGGGAATGAATTCCATGGGAACATCTTGGTGCTCATTGCTATGTCACACACCCTGTCTTCTTGTCTGTTGGCTTGGTTTCACCAGTGCCCTTCAAACCACCAGGGCTAGGTGCTACAAAGTCACAGCAAAGAGTCAAAATAAACAGACAAGCAAAGATGTAGTAATAGCTGTAGGATGATCAACAAGGCCAAGTGCAAGGTCCTGCTCCTGGGTTGGGGCAATCCCAAGCACAAATAGAGGCTGGGCAGAGAATGGATTGAGAGCAACCCTGAGGAGAAGGACTTGGGAGTGTTGGTGGACATGACCTGGCAATGTGCTCTCACAGCACAGAAAGGCAACTGTGTCCTGGGCTGCATCAAAGGCAGTGTGGGCAGCAGGTCGAGGAAGGTAATTCTTCCCTTCTACTTCACTCTGAGACCCCACTTGGAGTGCTGCATCCAGCTCTGGGGCTGCCAACGTAAGAAGGACATGGACCTGTTGGATAGAGTCCACAAAGATGAGGAGAGGGCTGGAGCACCTCTCCAATGAAGACAGGCTGGGAGAGTTGGGGTTGTTCAGCCTGGAGAAAGAGACTTCAGGGAGACCTCACTGTGGCCTCTTAGTACTTGAAGTAGACTTATGAGAAAGGTGGGGACAAACATTTTACAAGTGTCTGTGGTGCTAGGACAAGGGTCAATGGTATTAAACTGACAGAGGGCAGGTTTAGATTAGGTTTTAGAAAGAAATTCTATGCTGTGAGGCTGGTGAAGCACTGGAACAGATTGTCCACAGAAGATGTGTCTGCCCCATCTTGTGGAAGGCTTTAAGGATAGGTTGGATGGGGCTTTGAGCAACCTAGTTCAGTGGGAGGTATCCTTGCCTATGTCAAGGGGTTTGGACTTCTTTAAAGGTCCTGTCCAACCCAGACTGTTCAGTACAGTGTTGGAGTTCATTATGGTTCTGGGCTCAGGGCAGTATTACCCTTCTATCCTGAAACTTAGTGGCTGCATCAAGCCCGATTAGACCTGTTGTTTCTGCACGTTGTTTTTCCAGCAGCCTCTGGCCAGGCAGCAGCAAAGTGGATCAGTTTCAAATGGGATAGAGGGAGGTGATGCGTGATGGGTGCCTATGCTCCTTCTAACCATTTTAGAGCTTGAAATCTGAAGATTTCTCTGACCCCAAATCCTGAGGGGCGCTGACTATGTGCAGGTGTGCTTGTATATTCCTGCTCTGGCTGGAGTGGTCTTTTGGCCACTATCTTTTATTCTGTCTGGCAGCATTGCTAATCCAAACCATGTTTGACAATTGTCATGTGCTTTCTGCAGTCCGGCTTGCAGCTGTCTGCTGTTGTTAGCTGGCTTCAGTGGATCATTTCTCAGATGCAGAAACCTCTGCTCTGTGATGGTGGCAGGGCAGGCTTTCTTGGACCTCCTTTCTCTGGCATTTCTGTTGAGGCAGAGGAGGTTAAATGGCCTATTTCTCCAGTTTCCCATGCTGGCTTCTGGCCTGGTTTGTGGGTAATTTAGTTCATGAGCATTATACTGCTGGATTTAATTTTTTTTCCTGGCTTTCTGTTATGTAGTTAATTGCAGTGTTGAATTTTTCAATCCTTTGTGCAGAGAAGACTAGAGAAAGGTGAAAGTCAGTTACAGACTGGGACCAGGAATCCCAATGTAAATACCAAGCATTTTTTGGCCGGGGGGTGGGAGGAAGGAAAGGGAGAAAAATAGGTAGAGAAGAAGTCAGGAGAAGGAAAAAAAAAATCATAGTCTTGGAAAATGTTACATATACCACAGCTGTGGACAACTGAGTTCAGATGAAGATAAATAAATACAAATGCTTTCATTTCACCCTCTTAGAAGCACACATTGCGTGATTATTTTTGTGCTTGATTCATTTTTTAAGCTTGTATTCTGCAACTTTATAAAGCCCTTTTAAGGAGAGGCTGAGGTTCCCGAGCAGAACTGCATCAGGGAGGAAGATCAGGGTAGTTTAGTTGTGTAGAGGGTAGAGGTGAATTAGTTCATAAGAGAGTTTATTAACCCTGAAAGTGCAGGGTGAGCACAAATGGAATTTGTAAATGTAATAGAAGTTGCCCTGAACTGTTTGTAAATTTGAGCCTGTGTTTACATGACAAATTTGCAAATGTTCTCAGGAAGGAGCAAGACTTAAGTCAAAAAGAGTTATCGTGCTATTAGTCTTGTTAGTTTTAATACTGGTTTATTTATGCTATATTAGTGATGAGTTTTGCAAATCCCCAAACATCTAGTTAGGGAATCAACACTCATTTATCATTTGAGAAAGAAGAACAGTTTTCATATAGTATTTCTGCTGTATAAGATACACAGCCAGGTGTGTGCTTTGTTTGTACAAATGTTGTGGAAGTAACCATAGTAAAGGGAGATCGAGTATTACGGAATGCAAAGGTGGGTGTTTGGTGCAGTGTGTTCTCTGGGTATTCTGAAAGCTGAATTTGGGAAGAAATTAGAGAAGTTTCAGAAAATGGATGCAAGGCTTTAACTCTGTAAAAAATGCTTTATCATGGGGTTTAAATTGCTTAGTCTTTAGAGAGTTCACGATTAAGTTGCTTTTGTAGAAGGTAAAGGTAAGAAATTATTTGATCTGTTAATGGGTGTCTGGAAAGAACTTGTGTCTCACAGAAGTCAAATATGTGCTGATCTACTTATTGTACAAGTAACATTTCAACAGTTCGGTAATGAAGGTGGACACATTCAGACTCCTTTTAAAAAGTAAAAGGTGGAGGTACATGAAATTCACATCTGTTAGGTGGAATGAATGGAATTTTTTATGTTTTTTTTCAGAAAATAGAAATTTAAATATCTGTCTCTTTAAAAGCTTCAGTTCAGCTTCAGTATTGTATTTTAACATATCTTAAAAATATTTTAAGTCTTTAAAATATATAGGATGGCAGGACATTCGGTATTGGTATTGCAATAATTTCATCCAAAGTTGTAACAATAATTAAGCTTCTCAGTTAAGTTAAATCAGCCATCTGGAGTAAGGTTCCCTTACACTTGACATTTTGTGTACAAAATTCGGGAGAAAAAAATTCAGAAACTTCCTGTGCATTTTCCTATTCGTTGTTGCTTCTCAATCTCACTCATTCTTGTTTTCAAAAGTTGTATGTGATGGTGAGCTAATGTGGGCTATAACAATAGTTCATACGTAGTCAAGTTGAAAGATGTTATTGATGATTTTGGATCATCTGTCAAAAGCCTTTTTATAATGTAATTTGCTTTTCATGAAGAAGCACAAATTTTACAGACCAGAGCTGTCAGTTAGCTGTTGTATCCAAGATTAGAGAACCTCATAGTGAAAAAGTGTCTTCTATGGTATTCCATTGATTTTTGTTCTTATAAACAATTTGCCCCATTTTCATTTTAATTAAATAGCTTTGTTTTCTGTTTTGGATTTTTTTGATACACAATTAGAAGTAGATGCCAAAAGTTGTCAGGTCATTAAAAAGCATGCATTTCTAAATTCATGAACTTGCATGAGCAATCCCCTCCACTGCTTGCATTTGCAGTTTTAAGTTTAGTAAAACAGTAACTATTTTGATAAATTATTATAAGACCATTTTATTTTTCTGAATACCTAGAAAATGAAAAACATCTGGAATCTAAAGTACTGTTTTTTTTTCTTTTTTTCCTAACATTTCCATCAATAAGGCACAATTATTTTCCACTTTAGTTCTGGTTCATACAAGTGGTTTCTCTCTTTTTTTAAATATATTTTTTAAACCCACTTGCAAGGAATTTGATCAGAAGCAATTTCTATTTTTGTAGTGGGAAAAGTTGGTCATCTTTGTCTGGAGATGACATTAGAGCTTGCATGGTGTTACAGAGCGGTGAGAATATGTTAGGCTGCCATTTCACTTCTCACATAATGTAACACACTGTATATTCTTTATAATGAAGAACAGTTTTAGGAGTCAGTAACAATCAGCTTGGCAACACATTTATTTCACACTGAGATCACTAAAACTATGTGTTCATAATTTGCTTTCTCGCTCCCATCACTGAGTAGAAGTATCTGAAGTCATTGCCTAAGCCTGTAATGATTCTTATTTCAGGCTTATTTATAGTGAACTGAATGCAAATAAATCTCAAACTTTTACAACTTCCTAAATAATCTTATTGTAATGTAATATTTAGTGCAGAAGCAGTTAAAAGTTAGCTACATTCCTAGTCAGCAGTGTCTTTGAGAATAATATTATTATTTCTTAAATGGACAGTTTTGCCTGGCTTGATTTGTGTCAGCAGTACGCTGCATATTTTTATCAGATTTAATACAATGAAATAAAAAAACTTCCCACTTTAATATACTTAATACCTTTAACACATTATTTAAAATTCTTAAGACATTTGAGTTCAAGGGATTTAAACTTAATCAGTATTGCAATAAGTTGTATGCAAATATTATGCTGCATGAATATTGACTATTATTATACTAATAACTTTGGTAGATTTGAAATTAGATATCAAGAACAGACCAGGTGTGTTCAATAACCTAGATTCTTAGTCAAAATAGAGTTGATGTCCTGTAGGGATCTTCTTACTCTCAGGAAGATATTATCACATACAGAATTTCAGAAAGTATATGAGGTGTGGAAGCATATTGTTGTTTTTTTCATTGATGATGTGGGATTCTTCATTCATGCAGCTGTTTTTTCCTCTGTTCTTTGTGGAGCACTAAGGATGATAGAGTTTGTCTTTAACATTTTTTAAAAAAATTGTACATTTATATTTTAAGTTTTTCCACAGCTCTGCTTATTCTTCAACATCCAACATGTGCAGCTTGAATGCAATGCCAGCAGGATGCTCTGTGTTTTTCGATTTCCTTGTGTCTTGGCTTGTCACAGCTAGAAAACTGCAGCTTGGTCTTCCACTTGGCTGGCCTAAAGCATTTCCATCACTTGTAGAGAATTTGAGAAACTGGGCTATGCTTCTTTGGGAAGCACAGGGAATTTACAGGTCATCTCTAAGTTGCATTTTTTTTTTTTTATGGACTTGTCACCGAAAACGTTGATGTGAAATACTGAAACAGGTTGGTCAGAGAGGTTGTGGGACCTTCAACCTTAGAGATGTTGAAAACGGGACTAGGCAACTGGAGTCCAAGGGGACCTGAGCAGGACCAGATAGAATCATAGAATTCTTTAGGTTGGAAAAGGCCTTTGAGCCAACCTTTAACCCAGCACTGCCAAGTCCATCACTAAACCATGCCCCCACGTGGCACATCCGTGCATATTTTAAATACCCCCAGTTATGGTGACCCAAACACTTTTCAGGACAGCCTGTTCCAGTGATTGACAAACCTTTCTGGGAAGAAATTTTTCTTAATATCTAATCTAAACTTCCCCGGTGCAACTTGGGGCCATTTCTTCTTGTCCTGTCACTTGTTATTTGGGAGAAGAGACTGATCTCTGCCTCACTACAGCCTCCTTTCAGGTTATTGTAGAGAGTGATAAAGTCCCCCCTTTTCTCCAGGCTAAACAACCCCAGCTCCCTCAGCTGCTCCTCATAAGACTTGTGCTCCAGACCCTTTCCTAGCTCCATTGCCTTTCTTTCGACACGCTCCAGTGGAATTCTGTTTGTGTCTGCATTTACAGGGCAGAAAGGAAAAAGATAGAAATTGAAGACTGTGCAGAAACTTTGAAAAAAGAGAAGTGTTACACATATATATAAAGATTGGTGAAATTTTGCTAGGTGATTACTTTTATCATTAGTCTGTGTGATCTTTTAGTCCTGTGAAGGTGTTAAAAAACTTTCTGAACAGTTCCATTGTGTTCTTCTTCCCTGTAAGACATTGCCTTGCTTAAATCTCACCATGTTGTACACATCTAGTTTGCTTTGTTGAAAGGATGCAGGCTTGAAGTATTTTCTGCTGGTTTCTACCTCTTTCACCTTAAAAGATTACACCAGTACTAAGATTGGACCCATTATGCCTTTGAAAGATAAACTTTTTTAAGCATCGTCTTGGATTTTGCTTGCCTAAAACCCCAATAGCTCATTGTCAGTCCGTGAATGGCTATAGGTGGCCTCATCCCCCCGTGCAGTTTGGGTGGGAAGCTGTGAATGTAGCGCTAATCTTCTAAGTGCTCAGCATGTGAAGGGTGGCCCACAGGAGGACAGCTGTGGTGCTACATTTGCAATTGCTGTGATGTTTCCTTGTTTCTGAATGGCTTTGACATCTGGCATTAACGGTGTGAGTACATGTGTATTAAGGGAGAGCTTTTACAAGTAGATTGAAAACAAAGTCATGCACACCAGTGGTTTTCAAAAGAAACAAAAGCAGCTTAGCTGTATTGACAGAATGCTCAATTCAGTTGAAACATCCCTAAAAATGTTGGTGAAAGAAGCTGATTTTGGGAAATACAAAAGCCTGTATGGGGTTCCCTTCATCTCTGAGAAGAAAGTGTTGAGAAACAGAATTCAGTGGGGCATTGCCCTGCATCCTCATGGGTGTAAATAAAGTAATAGGTTTTGCAGCCCGGTGTTCTGGAGTGCACACAGTCATTGACAGATGTGTGGGCAGAACATAAGGTAATTAAAGGTCTTATATTGTTTTCTGCAGAAAATTATTTAGAAAAGGGTAAAACCCAAATAATCTGTGTCTAGGAAGACTGAGGAATTAATCTCAAGAAATGTCTTCAATACTACATTAGTTGAGATACAGCTGTCTTAAGATAGTGTAGCAGGAACCCAGCAAGTTGTACAGTCATGGAAGCATTGAGCTGCTTATTTTTTAAATCACTGTTTAGAAAGATGATCAGCTACTGCAAACTGCTTTTATTTATAAACTTTCTAAATGTGGTATTTTTTTTCCAAACAGCCTGCTAGCTGTTCCTTAACATAGATCCTTAAATGTTAAGAGTATTTTTTTAATTAGAACCAGATATTAGAACCGTGTTTTGTTACAGTTGAAATTGAAACCGGCTTCACTGTTTGCTATGGAAACAAGTCTTTAAAACAAATCTGTTCATGTGTACTCTGATATGCCAATCCATGACTTTATGTAACCTGTGATTTTTTTCATGCCTTTTTGCAACCATCTTGTAGAAAGAATGGTGGTACAGAACCTATTATAGTTTGCATTAAGACAGTAATCTGTATGTAATGTCAGAAGTACATGCTAATTTTCACACTGGATTAAGGAAAGGATGGGCCAACTAAGACAGAAAGGTATGCAACCTAATTAAAGATTAACTTAATTAAAGATTTCCCCAAAGTTGTGTTCCCTGTCATTTGCACATGACAGGGTTGTGTTTTGTAATACCACCATTACTGAGAGTTAAGAGGGGCTCAGGTTCTTTTAGGAGAAGAGCTGACTCATACTATTTTTTCATACTCATTTCTCAATTTCAGTGTGTATCATTAAACAGTACATTTAAAAATTATCTTCATGAGTTGTGAATATAGCTATTTTTCCCTCAGTATGCCACTTTTACCTGACAGCCTCTGGAAGACCATTATATGGCTGAGTGTTTCTAACCTGCAGAAAGAGTCTTGTGGAACTGCTGCGGTGTTGGGGAGGACTGTGCACTGTTTAGGTGGTTACTTATGCAGAGACAAAATCCTTGATACAGGTCTCACCTTGAATAAACTTTTGCCTATGATGTGCAGATTGGTCTAAATTACTTACTGGAGGGATTCAATAGTAAAATAGGTGCTAGAAGGCAGCAGAAAATTTTAAAAATGTTATAAGACTTGAAACAAATCTTCATGAGCTGCATTGTCTGTTTTTTCAGTAACGAATTTGTGTGTGTGTGTGTTTGATGCAGGCCACAGAAACATTGTTCCGAATGGCTGTAGCAAGAGGAGCTATCACACCTTTAAGACATGGAGAAGTAAGGCTAATTATATCTGTATCTTTTGGTTTCTTTTTTATTTATAAGTGATATAATGCTTTATTAGTATAATGCTTTATAAATTCTTGGGAGATGTACTGTCTTCACGTAAGTGAAGAGAGCTGGACTGTATATAACTTGCATATCTACATTACAGTATTTTTTTTAAAGGAGAACAGGAACTTAAATCTTGCCCAGCGAGAAATGAAGTATTTTTCAAAAAACACTCTGTTTTTCTCTTTGCTTCAGTCATAACCTAGCCTTATAATAGAAGTGACTCACAAGAATGTCCTTTCAGCTGGGTTGTTTTTCATTGGATTTTCTCTACTAAAGATTATCAAATCTGGAGAAATTCACATGATGTCAGTATTTGTTACTGGGTAGCCGTGGAGAGGTTACTTCATCCTTTGTTCCTTTCAAGAAATAGTAACTTCATGTAATATACAAAGTATTAATACATTATTATTCTAAAGAGGATAAATATATCTGAATATTATGTTGCGCATGCATGTTTCTGTTTTTGCCTTATTTGTGTGCTTTTATATCAGGTAAACATTGTTTCGAGCATTTGTGATTAAATGTCTCCAATATGAGGAGATGCACTTTATACTTAGGTTGAATATAATTTAAAAATTAAAAATAAACCAATAAAAATAAATATTATCGTATAAATATATAAATAATAAATATAATATAATACATGAATAGATAATAAGAATAAGAAATAAAATACTGTTGTTAGTCATGATACTGGAAATGAGGACTGATCTGGGCATTGCCGCAGCTGGATGCTACAGTGTGTAGGGTTTCAAATATAGAAACCTTAGTGTTTTTTCATGGTAATCTTATTTGATCAAAATTTTAGATAACTTTGTCTATTAAAGATAGAGCATTCAATCTGGAATGTAGACTTGGATTGACCCTGGAATCTCAGCTGTGCTGTGAAGTGTTCTTTATGCTGATGAAGTTCCCTTAATTTCTTTTTTGCAACAAAGTAATATATCTTTGCATTGGTGTTTGAATATGTACCTGAGATTTCATGTCCTGCCATTGTCCGTAGTTTTAGCTTTTCAGAGTATAGGAATGCTCTATTTATTTTATATACTGCTCTTCAGTCTTTTCTACAGAAGAATGTAATGCAGTTTCCAGAAGTATTAGTTACCGAATATGTGCAGCCCTTCTAAATTCTCTGTTTAGTTTTTTTGGTTTTGTTTTTTTTTTTTTTTTTTTTTTTACGTGAAGCGCACTTGATTTTCTATATTTTCATGACTAGGTGGCCCAAGAGTTTGTGGAATCTCAATCCTTGTAATTACTCACTAAATGGTGTGAATTATGGAAAAATAAAATGATGTTTTATTTTATGGTTTAACTAATTGTACTGTTTGCAGTACAAAATACCAGGACAACTGCAGACATCATGATCTCTGTTGTGAATGATATTAGTAATTTCTATATCTGATATATCTTATGTTCAGCCAGTTCAGCTCCCTGATGTGGTACAAAAACTTGTACTTTTTTCTTCAGATATTCCCTCTGATCTTTTGTCAGTTAAACCACTTCAAGGGCTAGAGAGAACCAGATGAGAAGCAGCAAGATAAGTGGTGAGAGGATGTATCCATGGAATTGCTTCTGTTTGATGATGGTGAACTTTATGTTGGTGTACAGTGTCCTGTGATACTATTGACGAGGTACTCCTTGGGCTTCAGTGAAAATGCAGTTAAAGCTAAGGAAGATAATTTATAGATAAAATGCTTTTCAGAATTGACTTTTTGTGTAAGAAGCTGGGGGAAAAATAAGAAAATACCTCTTTTTCTCTCTTACATTTTTGTCGAGCTTTATGGAAAGGGAAAATGGTTATGCTCAAGGCGGATATTTTCATTAAATTCCATTGTGTAATTATAATTTCCTTAGTCTGAAAATGGGAAATTAAATTATTCAAATGAAACTATTTTTTCCAGAAGAAACATATAATCATCAAGAGTCATACTAATTTTTTTTTTAGCTTTTCCAGGAAATTACTGAATGTTTGCACAGTGTGTAAGTAGAAAGGGAACCAGAAAAAAAGTTGAATATGAACGAAAATTGATTGTAACATGCTTGAGAAGTGTGAATTTGGCAGTGTAAATCAAAGCAGAGCAAGTTGTTTATTGGAAATTTCAAAATATGGAGGCAGCAGTCCAATGTGCAAAAGCACTGTTCAACTTTTACACCATAACTTAAAAAATGTGACACCACTTAAAATTTGAGAGGGGCTGAAACTGTTCTGTATTAGAAGGCAAAAATCATATCTGTTTGTTTGAAGTTCATAAATGAAAAAAGTCACAGTGTTCTGTCTGCACCACTGAACAAATTAATGTGCAAACATTTCTTTTCTGCAGGCAAAACAGGATGCGTGAAAAACTGCCCATTATAATCCAGTTGTTGTCACCAGCTGGATTTCTAAGTTATAATATTGATTGTCCATGGGAAATCCCTTTTCTCCTCCTTTCAGCATTTCCTCATTCATTGTGCCTCATGAAGCTTTCATGGATGTAGAATTTTTACGTTTTTCCTTTATTATCCTTGAAGAAAATGAAAAATTAGGTTGTACATGTTTGGCTTTTTTACTTTTGCATATGGTTTGTAAAATTACTGCTAAGATTTTAGAAAACTGTGCTGCCAAAAGTAGTTATCAAAATTGGGAACATAGTGCCAAAAATTATTTAATTATGGGATATCGATCATAGGTGTTCCTGAAAAATCTTCTTGGCGGTTCCCTTGCTCCTGGTTTGATTGAAGTGTAGCATCCATGGGAGGGATCAAACCCAAAAGCATACTTGATTCTCAGGATTAAATATGTTGTAGTTCATCTTTATTTCTGTCAGTTGTTTTGTTTTGAGTGTGGAGCAGGAGGCAGAGCCTTGTTCATTTCTGTTAGCACTTCTAGTCGATTCCCAAATGATCCAAAAATTGCATGAGCAGATGTGCTCGCAGCAATCCCATGGCTGTGCTTCTGTGAAGAAGTCTCAGGGTGCGTTTCATTACTGACACAAGATTTAGAGCTGCTGATTGGCGCAGCTGAGAGCTGACACCACCTGGAGAGCTGGAGCTGTTTCTTCTGCTCCTGGTGTTCGTGCAGGAGACTCAAATCTGCTGCCATCAGTTCCTCACACTGTCCAACCTCTTTCAGACAGACCTGCTGTCTCTGTAGGTGCTGGCTGATGTGGCAGCAGTGGTGGAGTTGAGGGAACAAGAGCAGCAACAGCCTGCCTGCTGAAGAGAGTGAGAAGAGGAATAGGAGGTGGCAGCTGCTTTGGAGTTGTCTGTTTGTGCTTCCCAGTTCTGCGTCCACTGGAGCTGCTACCGATGTATGCTGAACCCCAAGGGAGAGCCATAAGGAATAAGAATTGGCAGCACTGGGCTATGAAAAGTCGCGGGGTGCACAGTAGCAGGATGGAATACATTTGGCAAAGCTTAGTTTAAGTTTGATGACTACACACAGAGAGAAAACTTCCCTAATTTTAACTCGAAATGACCAGTTTTATTTACATTGAGCAAACGATCTACCAAAACCAGTGTGTCATATAAGATTTGTACATCATGTGGAGCTACTGAATAAGGAGAGATCTAATTAGGACAGTGGCTTACGGGATTGATGTTCTCAGTCCCTGTAGATGAGGGAAACAAATGCACACAGAGAAGAAGCAGGGGGATAAAGGAGAAGGTGGAACCCTTAATGGAAAAAATACAAGGAAATATGTCATATGAGATGGACAACACATGTAATGGTAGAGGCATGATTCCCAGGGAGCCAGAACTGATACCAGCCATGCATAATCTCTGTGGCTGTTAACTTACTTCTTGCAAGATCTTTATGAATTTCTAAACTGTCTTAATCATTTTTCATCTGGAGAATGTTTGGGGCATTTTTTTAAGGACATGTATCTATAGAATTCCTTGCTGCTGCTGATTCCTTATTCCTTTGAGAATTACCAGTTCTATTGTCCGTATGGAAGAATGGGCAAAATTTAACAAGTACGCACCCGTGTGCATGTGTCTTGTACTGGGGATACAGCAGCAGTGAAGCTTAAAGGGAGTTGCCAAACCAGTGCCCTCATGGATAATGAGGCTTGGAGCACTTGTAGCTGTAAAAATATCATTGTCAACCAAATTTGAAGTATAAATATATATAAAAATATAACTAATTATTGTACTTTCTAGCTTAAAATAGCTTTTGGCCTTATGGTGTAATACATGTAATGATATGCATTGCTATGGCAATACATACCCATGCATGAAAGTTGACTTTGTTGAAAGGAGACATGTCCCTGCTTTTGTTTAAAGCTATGTTTAACAGATTTCAGAATTAAATTTCTGTTCTGTCTGTTTTCTGTAACGTAAGTAATGCAAAGTGCAAAGTTTTACGAATTTAGCCCAGGTATCTGTAAAAAATAATTTCTATAAATTTTGTATTCGTATTAAATACAAATGATGTGATTACATTTTTAGCTAAAAATTAAACAAGGGGATTAGTAAGGATCTTTAAAACGTGGGATATTTTATGTTTTTACAAGTTAATACATAACAGTGGGAACAGCGATATGAAATGCTCCTTCATGCAGCATTTCTGTTTATTCCATGGACATACAGAATTAATTTGAATGTAGGAAAGGAGGGTACACTGTTGAAGTGGCATTACTGCTCTGGTTTTCCTTGCCTTCCTTCTTCCCAGTCCACCATGTCATAGCAGAGTGCAGTGTAGAGTCCTGGAAATTCAGCTGTGGAATTAAAGTCATATAGACGTGAATGTTTTTTATGGTTAGCAATAACTGTAATACTGTTTTTCATGTGAAGGTACTTTGCAATTTTACTTGCCATTGGTGCAATTTGAAAGAGATATGACATGTGTCATGATATTTAGTTTAGTATTGTAAAGATGACATGCAACTGACTATTCGTTAAGTGATGATCTCTTTTCCATATAAGAGTGTTCTATATTTGATTTTTAAATTTTGGGTTTTGTCATAATGATATTCCTTCTTGTGTTCTTGGCCAGCTTCATTTGTAATACGTGAAACCCAGGAAAATGTCATAAATGATCATATTGTAGGTACTGAAGAAGTGCCAAGAATCATTTGAGATTAATTTTCATTTAAATAAAATTGCTTTGGGTGCACAGTTTCCTGTGTTTTTTGCTCAAGGGCATATCAGGAATAATCACTTGCAGACACGTTAGGAACCAAATGGCAGTGGGACAGCAGACATCTGATCCCCTCACCCCCTCGTGCCTTCCTGTCACAAAGATGCCTTTATTATCTGGGATTCAAAAGTTCTGCTCTCACAGACTCCCCCAGCATCTCTGGTTTCCATGCTTTTTTCTTGAATACTTCGGTACTGTCATGTTAATATGTGAGGAAAGATGTTTTCTCAGATTTATATAAATCTTGCAGCAGTAGAGGCACTGTAGTTACAGTCCCAAAGGCTCTCGACTTTTTAAGCTTTTTGTAGCCGAGGGCACGTTTAAAAGGCAGCGCTTTTGGTCAGGGTGCACCTCGTCTGTTCTCAGTGCAGGGAAAATGCTTCCTAGCAAACCAGACTTGGTACAAGGAAACTTGAATTTTTGTAGGGCCATTCATGGGCTTTTTCTGCCTTTGAAATAGGGTTGTCAGTCTCTTGGATCTTATCCTTTGAGACTTTCCCCCTCTTGGTTGAGGGTTTCTGGTACACAGAAAGAAAATGTATGTTTTTTAAATTTAATATGTTGCAAAACAGCGTCAATTTAATTTAAGCAAATCATATTTTCTGAATATGTGGTGTAAGATCCAAAGTGTCAGTAGATTTCAGTATCAATTTCTCTTATAATTGCCCACTTATTTTTGGGAAGGTGTTTGTAAAACTAAAAGGAAGGAGTTGTTTGCAGGCAGCTCTAAGACCCTTTTCCTCTAAAGGGAGCTCTCTCTCTGTTCCCAAGAGTAATCTGTACTTTGATTTTTAGCTTTTTCAAAAGAAATATGTTTTTTTTAAAAACAAGATGAAGGTATCCTATAACAGTGCTCTGAAATATCAGTTAAAAACTCATTAAAATTATTGACATACATAGTTACAGCTTTCTCATTAGTGAAGTCTATTTTGGAAGTAGTATTGAGGTTGTCTTTTATAACTTCTTGTAAAGAAGCAGCACATGGATAAAATGTAGCCATCAGAATAGAACTGTTTTATAGTCTACTATAGACTTAAGGTTTTGGTTTTGGGGCATATGTGTCAGAAGTATTTAAAAATAGTACTGGGATCTGGAAAATCCTTCTGGCAGGTCACAACGGGTAACAGTTCAAAGGTAATTTAATTGCCAAAGACTGGCATACCTTATCTATGTTATCTGGAAGTAAGTCAAAAGTAAATAATTCTTTTGATTAAATGTAGTGAAAACTAAAGCTTGATTTCAGAGAGAGAGAGAGAGATTGGGAATGCCATTGAACCCTGGGGAGGAAAACCACCAGACTTTGAGGTGTTCCAACGTACAGTGTTCCAGTGATGTTTTTGCTATGTATTCAGTTGTTTGCCCTGGGTTATCCATTTTAGGGAGTTAATAGGTTTTTTAATTAATTGTTTTTCAGGAAAAGGAAAGTAAATTTGTCCCAGATCCATAGCTGAATATGAAGATTTTTTTCTGCTCTTTTAATAAGCCGTGTGCTTGAGGATATTCTGTTTCTTACTAAAAATGATCCCAAGCCTTGAAAAAATAGAGACCTACTCCAAATAATTTTAAAAGGAAGTGATAGAATTAATTTCTTATGGAATGGGAAAAATTATTGCACTGTAGGAATCTTGTCTGGTGTAAGTTTAAGGTAGAAATATCTGTTTTCTGGCTACATGTTCCAGAGTATGGAGATGTACCACTGAAGAAAGAACTTAACTTTCAAAATAGAAGTGAAATAATATCAAGGTGATTCATGCTTTATATTATTTTTTAAAGTGTATGTAAATTATAGTCTGTCTATTTTTCATGGAGCAAAACAACGAGATTTAGTACTTTAAGCATTTGACATATTATGCTGGGCATTACTGTTGTTATAATGTAATTTTCTTTAATGCAGGCTGATGGTATGTATTTATCTTAAAATAGTAATAACTTCCCTTTGTGATGTGAAACACAGGGGCTAAAAAGTAAATTGAAAGTAACTAAGAAGAATTCACCAGGTATATTTCACCAAGAAGTTTTTGTCACGGAGTAAAGTAAGGAGAGAATTACCTATTAAAGGCTTCTCTTTTAAAGATTCCTTTTTTTTTTTTTCTTAATACATTGCCTGTATGTTTAGAGTTTTTATTCTTTTCCATCAGCAAAGCAGTGAGTGCATGCATGGCAAAAGTAGACGATGAAAAATTATGGCAACAAAACTAAATGTAAGGAAATACATTTATTTCTCAGTCCAGTTTTTGGTTTAACATGGCTTGGGGTAGTCAAGATATATGGTACTGGGAATGTATGAGATTGTTTTCATAAGAGATTGTTCTTCTTAATTTCTTTCTCATTAAAAAATGTAGTTAGTGATTGTCCTTTCAAATACAGACATTTATTTTCTGTAACCTGGCAGCATTTGTTTAATAATAAAATAATTTGTGGTCTTCTATGTCATGGCCTTGGAATGAAGCTGTCATCTTGCTTTATACTTAAAATGTGCCCCCAGAGTTGCCCCCTGCAACTCCATTGTTCTGCCAGAGCAAAGATCATCTGTAGGGAAAATTTTACTCCCGTACTTGAGGAAAGACAGAGTAGGTGTTACTGGAGGTTAGGACTTGAATAATGCCGCTTTCTCACTTTGGTCGTGTTGATATCGATGTACGTTAATGCATTCATAGAGGTGAAGAAATAGGCAACTGTAAGAAGCTATTTAAACTGATAAAGCTAAGAGTTTGGTCACATTCCTGTGTGCTGAATACATGCTAAAGATGTTACTAAAGCATACACTCAAGTGATCTTCACTTTCTGTGCAAATTGTTTGACTCAAGTTCTCGGAATAACAGTCTTGAATGTACGAGTGTATGTAATTTTTTCTAACGCTTTGCAGTATAAATTCATATGTCAACTGACTCATTACTATACATAGAATCATAGAGCAGTTTAGGTTGGAAGGGGCCTAAAAATCATCTAGTTCCGTCTCCCTCCACCACGGGGAGGGCACCTTCTAATAGACCGAATTGTTCAAAGCCCCATCCAACCTGGCCTTGAACACTGCCAGGGGATGGAACATACACAGCTTCTCTGGACAACCCAGTGCCTCACCACCCTCACAGTAAAAAATTTCTTCCTAACGTGTAATCTAAACCTACTCTCCATTTGAAGCCATTCCCCCTTGTCCTATCACTACAATTCCTGATGAAGAGTCCCTCTCCAGCTTCCTTGTAGGACCCCTTCAGATACCTGATGGCTGCTAGGAGGTCTCCATGCAACAACCTTCCCTTTGAAGGAGGAATATCTTAACTTTAGTGTAAACATTACTTACACTGAATGATTTCTAGATAATTAAATGTAATATCCCTGTTGGAAAACAGTGTTCTTATTCAATTTAAGGTTTTTTATGCTCCGTATGCATGTGTTAGACTTAATAAATATTGTCGAACACACACACAAAAAAAGTCATCTTTGCTAATTTTTAATTGCCCTGGAGGTAAACATTGCATAAATCAAAATGCAATTTGAAATGCATCATTTTGGTTTTCTGATAAAAGGATGGATGTACCTGCAGTTAGTGAGAAAGCTCTTTCTGTTTTCTGTTTGATGTTCAAAGTTTGTTGAAAATCATATGAACAATTGTTTAAATTTCCTTATTAAGAAGTAATTTTAGATTGCATCTGGTGAACTGGTAAAAAACGAAATTGATGAAAAGTAAGAAAGGGGGACATGTGAAAAGAATGAATGAAATAAGTAGTAATAACTAATATTTCTCTTTTGACATTGTCTCCCAAAGATCCTCATAGACGAGTAGCTGAAGTGTGGGCTGAATGTGCAGACAGAGAGGTGGGTCAAAAACTATCTGAATAGCCAGGTCCAGGAGGCGGTGATCAGTGGCACAAAGTTTAGTTGGAAGCCAGTGACTAGCAGTGTAGCCCAGTCCCGTTCAGCATCACCGTTAGTGGTCTGGGTGATGGGGCAGACCATGCCCTCTGCAAGTTTGACGATGACCAAACTGGGACAAGCGGCTGATGCACCGAAGGATTGTGCTGCCATCCAGAGGGACCTTGAGAAGCTGGAGAAATGGGCTAGCAACAACCTCTTGAAGTTCAATAAGAAGTGCAAAGTCCTGCACCTGAGGAGGAATAACTTGAGGCACTGGTATACACTGGAAAACAGCTTGGCATAAGAGGATGTGGTGGGCATCCTGGTGGACAACAGGTTGGACATAAGCCAACAATGGGTTCTTGCTGCAAAGCTGTCTACTGGTATCCTGGGCTGCATTAGACAAACCATTCATCCAGGCCAAGAGAGGTGATCCTTCCCTCTATTCAGCACTGGTGAGGTCACACCTGGAGTACTATGTCCAGTTCTGGGCACCTTTGTACAACAGAGTTATGGACATCCTGGATGGAGTCTAGCAAAGGGCAATGAAGGTAGCAAAACAGAGAGCTGGGACTTCAACTTTGAGAAGAGGAGGCTCAAGAGGGGTCTTATCCGCTTGCAGAGGGGGTGTAGTAGTATTTTTTGTGTGATATTATTTAGTGACAGGAGGGAAGAGACTGAGCATTTCCATCATATGACTGGTGGTTAGTACAGCTGGCTTTTTTGTACAGTATAAGTCTGGTACCCACACTCCAGCGATCTGAAGTAATTTCCTACTTAAAAATCTTTTATCTTCTTCCTTATTTTAAAGAACTTATATGCATTTGCTTGTGGGGCCAAGTCTATACCTAGATAAAAACATGTTTAGAAAAACAGCTTAGCATCAGACATTTAGATACCTCTACAAATGTAAAATGAATTTTTGTTATGAATAAGATCAAGTGCCATTGCTCACTGCTCAGATGTGAACATTGTGCGTACTCAAAAATCAGAATAGTGAGTGTTAACTGAAGTTAATATTGCTAAAGTTCTGTAGTGACTGCCTGCATTGGTTTGTTTTAATAATTTATTGTAATATTTTTACGATACTAAATTGCTGTTTTCTTAGAAAGGATTATATTGTTTTTCTTGACTGGTATCTCAGTGCTAGCTGATTACGATCTGTGAAGATCTGGTCTGCCAGCAGCAGGAATGTTAGGGTGCATGAATTGCTGGAACAATTCTCCCACTCTGAACCATGAAACCAATCTGTTCCTGTCAGGTTCAATTTTATGGAAACTAAGTCTTTGTTGATGGAATCAGGTGAAAAATATGTGGTTCTGATTAGCAAACAGTATGCAGAGTTTCTTAAGGTCATGGAGAACATTCGTCTGGCCATGTGCATGTGTTCAGATGCGTGTGTGACTGTACAACTGTATGTTACATATGCATCTTCCTATGTTAAAAATGATGGGCAGTTTAGTTGTGTTAAATATACTTGGTTTTAACTATTTGTACTGTGAGAAAATTATAATTATTAAATATATCTTTATTATAGTAGAACAAATATTGTTTCATTTTGTCTTAAGTTTCAGAAATTCATGTTTTTAAACCCAAAAACTCTCAAAATAATATTTAGTAGATGTACGTAACAAACTCAAATAATGAGTCTTTTTGAAGCAGCACTGTTTTCTGTAGGAAATATTTATCCAACTGACTGCCTGGATAAAATAATGACTTTCATTTATAAGTATCCTGCAGAGCTGCAAAAAGTAAACTTGTATCTGCAGCCTGCCTAATGGACTGTTCACCACATCACCGCATGCAATTAGGCATAAGTGATTTTTCTGCTCAAGACAGACTCAAGACCGATTTAGCAATGAAACTTAATTACTTCTAGCCCTTAGAGAAAATGGCCCAGCAAGGTTGAGGTTGTTGGCAGGGCAGTGTGGGAAAGCTATTGCTGCAACTGCCTTCCCCACTTCGGATTTTCTGTTAACATTACTTAGAGCACAGTTAACCTTCAGTTAAGCAAATATTCCCCCCCAAAAGGGTGCATTTTTATTTGTTACAAGGCTAAAGAGAAAGATAATTAAACATTGCAGCTTTACAAAAGCAAGCCTTCTGATCATATCCAACTGCTTCAGAGTATGGGTGAAGTTATGCTGTGCTATTGGAAATGAGAACTTAAAAATTAGTTCTCAAGTGCCTGTCCAAGGTAACCATTCTGGCCAGAGAAATCTCAGGCTAAAAGCTAAAGCAAAGTGCATTTGTGCTTCTTGACTATGTAATATGTCATAGGTAAATTGTTGCTTTATTTTGTACTCACATTATAGGAAAAAATGCTGAGGGAAATGAACATTACCAAAAAAATGAATCTTGTTAACAAACTATACTCAAAATTGCTTCATTTGATTTTTTTAGGAATGTGTTATTTTTAAAGGAAACAGGAACTTCAATTCTGTGACTCCAAGGAATACAAGGAATACATCTGGAATAACAATTCAGAGGGACATATGGCATCAATTGGCTTATATTTTCATATATGGAGGGTTCTGATTGCAGTAAGAGGGAAAACTGTTCATTAATTATGAAGGATTAAAATGTGAATACTATGTTTTTTGGATTCATGTTGAAGACCTGTGAGTATGGAAAAGATGTGGAAGTCAAGCAAAGGAAATTGACTTTTCTGTTTGTCAGCTGTGAGAAAAACTTGCTTTACTTTTGTAGTAAAATTTTCTCCTTAACAGTTTTGACTCCATTACTCTTATTTTTTCATATAGATAAATGTCTCATTTGCCTCTGGGGTTGTAATGTATGAAGAGAAGCAATATTGCAATTGTAATTTGTTTGATACAATTGCCTCCTCAGTAGTGCTCAAGGTCTTGTTCCTGTTAACAGCTATGGACACGTTTATCAGTGGAAATATTCACGGTAACAAAACTAAACATGTGCCTGAATATTTGCAAGAGTGTGCAGCATGAGACACTAATTCCCAAGGGCATGTTTAGCACATGCTCTATTGCTTTACTCAGTAGGGAGTGAATTTAAGAGTGTGTATAGGTCCCCTTGATTTCAGCAGTATTTAACCAAACAAGTGACTTAAGCTTTTTGCTAGACAGGAAATAATAATTTAAGCATGTACTTGAAGTTAATTTGTGGAGGCTTTTTAGTTTTTGTTTGTTTGTTTGTTTGTTTGGTTTTTTTTGGTTTTTTTTTTTTTTTAAGATCAGACTCATTGGAATGAGCACTGTCTTAGCCTTATATTTAGAATCCCTGGAATAGTTACTAACTCTGGCTTATATTTACCATCCTTGGGATATTTCTCATTGTAATGAAAAAGAATAGGTTTGTGGTTTTTTTTTTTAGTAAATAGCCATTTTAAAAATGATGATGAGATTTCTCCTTAAATGCGTAAGTATGGCTTTTATAGTATATTTTGTAGATGGGGTTGTAGCATCATCAGGGAGAAGAACTTAGCAGTCTGTCTCTTTCTCTGCCTGTTTTCAGTTGCGTATATTTTTAATTTGAACTGCTCAGGCTGACATTTTTGGAGGCAAATGAGGACAGTACCCCCATCTTTGCTTTGCAATCTTGATTCACCTTTTTTTATGAAGGAGGCCTAAGGTCTTTTGCAAAACTTACCATGTGACAAAGTAATGAGACACACATGCACCAGAAACCTGAATTACACTTGCACCAGTGACGTGTGTCAGGAAACATATAAACTTAAAAAGGGATGATACCTGCTTTTAACAGTTAACTAGGTAAATAAACTTGGGAAAAGGCTGGGCAAAAACGTAGTATTAACATCTCGTGAGGTTTGGATGGGTAAGTGACTCCCTTGAATACTAGAAGTACATGTGAAAAGCAAACTTTTTATCTCTCCACTATATGGTCAAAATACCTCTGCGTATTTTGAAGATGTCATGCAATAGCTGTACTTAATTCCTATCATAAACTAATTAATTGCATTACCTGCAGTGAGAGAGCACTGGTCTTGATAACCAAAGTGGTCTCCTGCCGTTTTGGGTTCTGGTGGAGCTGTGTCCCAGTGGCTCGGCAGCCTCTGTTCTTTGCAACCATCCAGTGATACAAGGTGATGCTAAGGCCACCCTTCAACTTCATGCTACAAATTTAGCACTAATAGTGTTGTTGGGACGTAAGATGAATCATTCTCTTTGCCTGCCTCTTGAATTTCACTAAAGTTTGGAAGCTAAGCTTCACTCTTCATTAGAAGAAAAGGTTGGTGTTTTATTGCATTAACAGTAACAGCCTTGCTGTCTCCTTTTGTACATTACTGAAGTATTTGTAACACAGGGAGAGATAAACTGTGTTCTTTACAAAGTTCTTCTCTGGCCGGTGCTTTCAGTCTTGTGCATTTGTTGGATCTTAAATCTCTGCTAACTTGTTTGTAACCATAGTTCAACGGTCATTTTTAATTTACTTCTTTGAGTTGGCTCTGAGCTGGCTCTGAGCTGTGTCAGTTTGCGGTCTGTGCAGGATGGAACTGAACAGAGGCAGATGTGGAAATATTTCTTTTCAGTAAGTGCATTTTGTACACAATGTACTCCTCTCCTGTGGCATTCATTACAGCTCATCGGACTTTGTGTAAATTCAGGACAAAAATGTAGACAAATAAATTTCCCTGTGTCATCTGCATACCCTTGAACTCAGTTTCACTTTGAAAGGACTGTGAGGAGACTACGAGTGGGTACAGTTTTCCAGTCATAAGGAAAGTGCTTGGAATTCCAGACATTTGAAAGTGTGCACATATGTTTAATAAAACTTGTTTGGTTTTTGTTTTTTTTTTTGAAAGACACTCTTTTAAGTTGCTGAAACTCAGAACTTTTATGTAATCAAATCTGACCCTGAAGCTGTTTATCAGACTTAAAGAAAGTGTCCTTCACTGGGTTTTTATTTGAATGGTAGTGATGATGTGTAAAGGAAAGGTTGACTGAAATCTCTTTCTGTGTTCTTGGTAACGACCAAAGATCTTAAAGTTCGTTCTCTAGTTTTATCTTGAATAGAAAAGAACCATTTAAAAGCAGCAGCTGGTGAGCAATTTGGGCTAGTAGAGGCATTTCTTTATCAAGAAATAATTTTGGTGTAAGATACTAAACGTCTGTTTTCCCAAGCACGTTCTTCCAGCAGTAAACTGTACTTGTGAAACTGGCTTAAATTAGGTTTTTTTTCATACCTTAATAACCCAATCTAAATTACTTCAGTTCCAGTATATGAAATTTCTACAATCAGCATTTGTCATCGGGATTCACAAAATATTTTGATTATTTTAATGTGACAATAATATGGGAAATACTGTTCTAAGTAATGGAACTTCGTACATAAAATACAGAAAAATACCATTATGGGAAATTATATTCATCATCTTAGTGGAACTGTATTAAATACAGTCTCAGATGAGATTAACTACATGATACTGTAAAATATCACTCAGTACTTTGCAGACATTGTACAGATGGTTTGTATGTCAATTGATCAGTTATTGCAAGAAGTAAAAGGTAATTTATCCAAAAATACAATAAAAAGAAATTTAATTTTATTGGCTCTAATGAATGTTTTGATATATATTAAAATATCAGTACATGATTTTAAAGTGCTGTTAAAGCACTGCTCAACAATGGACGGGGTGACAAATAACTGGCTAAGAAAAGGTTCCTACCTCGGTCACTTACCTCAAGACATTTTTATGCGAACAAAATCACAGTTTGAGGTTACATTACTGATACTGGAATGAAGAGTGTTGCCTGTTTAGCATTTCAAATGCTGTGCTTATGTCTGAAGCAGAGAGAACAGTTTATGTATTTGAAAGTTATCCCTTTGCATCTTCTCCCCTCTCCATTTCTGTTTTCTCCAGTATTCAACCGTTGGGTTTTTTAAGATGCTGTCAAAACAGTCTTTTCTTATAATCTGTAGAAACAGCTCACTAGACTTCTGCTGCTACAGCTTTATTTCCAAAGGGAGAGCTATGGCAGATGTGGTTAGAGAGTGCAAGCCTTGCTGGGATGGTGGTACTGGGAGAACTGGGCCAGCCTGTTGAAGGGGGACTCTTTGGACTAGTCTCCATCTGATCAGAAGACTTTGGGAAAGGTTGTCTGTGAGTTACGACATAATTTCTCTGCTGCCTGATAGTAAGATGTCTTAAGTCCTACAGCACTGAATGTGCAAAGTTCCCTAAGCAGGGATTTTAGGAAAACTAAACGTAGACAAAGCTGCTTTTATTGCTGAAATGCCTAATTCAGTCATTTTCTCAGTAGATATGAGAGTTCACATTTGTCTCTATTAATTCCCTCAGGGTATCTTAAGGAATTTTATGCAAGATCTCTAAGAAAGAAAGAATTATGTTTCTATTTCTAGTGTTCTTTTCTGGCATTATATTAAACATTTCAAAATATACACATTAAACATTTAAAGATATAGTCATGAACCAGGGTTGCTTGAATTTTTCTTTGACCTATCCTGTTTTGTAGGCAGATTATAGTATCAAAATACTGTAGTAAATCACTTAGTAATTAAATTCTTGGTTGATATCTCAGGGGTTTGAAATTCCTTTGGGTTTTCCCACCACCACCTTTGAAGATAAGACCTGATGTGTCATGTGTTACATGATTCTAAAGTAGTTTCTGCTCAGGTGACCTAACAAGAAGATAAAAACGGTGCTATTATTGGGGGAGAGAAAATATTTTTAAAGTTTTATTTTATGCGACTGTTTTCTTTTAATTTCTATAGATTTAGCAAAATTATAGCCTTTCAGAATATCCAGAAATGTTTATCTGGTTGTGTAAGGCTGTCTTTTTATTGATCAAAAACTTTTGGTTGTAAACTTTATTTTTGTGATTTGGAAGGAAAAACCCTTTGCTAGAGATTCAATACTTACTATAGGAGACCTGAGAAGGCTCCTAATTTTTATATCAAAGCTTTCCAATAAAAGACATGTTTTCAAGAGAAACCAGAAGATAACAGAATTTAATTCTCAAGTATTTCTTTTTCATTTTTCAGTTGCATAATCTTGACTGTTTTCTGTTTTGAATTTGTTTCTGCTTAAAAGCATGGGGACCTCAGGTTAGATTCATATAGGCTTCTTACATTAAATCTGCTAGTATGAAGCCCTTGTTTCATTTTGTTGTGGTATGTATGTGTTGTGAGTTTAGATTTTGTTTTAAGAAACCAAATGGTAATAAGGGTCTGTGATTTTCCCCCCAGACAAAATTTTTATATGTGCTTCTCCCTTGGTAATAAGCCACAATATTGGTCAGTGTTTGAAGAAGCATTTCATTGCTTCAGTAGTGAAATAGGTGTTCTAGGAATAGTAGGAAACGCTGCCAGAAGTTCTGGAAGCAGTCTGAGAATTGCTTTGGTGTCACAATATTTGAACATGGATACCAAGCTAAGGATCCTGTACAAGGCTCAGTTTAGTTTCTTCTTTTTGCAGTTTAAACTAAGGCTCTTAAACACAAAGGAAGCAACAGAAAACCCATAACGTGTTTTTTGGGTTTGGTTTTTTTTTTTTTTGTTTTTGTTTTTTTTTTAACAAAAGCAGGGCAGCTTGTAATTAGGGTTGAAAAGAACTCTTAATGGTGTACTAATTTATTCCTCTTCCTTGTCCTGACAGGTTTAATTATTCCTAAATATCAGTGAATAGACTGATGACTAGCCCAGAATTGACCAGCTCCATTGATGATGGGACAGTGGTAAAGCTGTTCTTTCCATTTTGTTTCATTTTTTTGTGAGTTGTTCTAGTGAATTATTCTTCCTCGGGTAACCTGTGTTTTACTTTAATTGTAAATAAGCCGTTCAGACATTTTCTTTGATTCTAATGGGTGTTTTTTCAATTCCTCTGTCATCATCCTGGCTGCAATTTAAAGGGTTTAAATCAGTTTTATTGGCTGCAATATTTCCTCTTAAAGTTAGACTGTAACTTTCTTCCCAACATATTTTAAAAAATTAAACTAAAATTGCCTTACTCTTGTAATATTTTTTCTTTCCTGGATTCCTGACATTTTTTCTGAACTTAAAATAACTCAGCATGTTGAACTTTTCCATATTGTCTCCATCAATGTCTTCATCGTTATTTCCCTTTTCCCTTTTGCTTCAGGAAACACATCTTTCATGTCACTCTCAGGCTATGGAGTAGCCAATTTATTCAAAGACTAAACCTCCTACAAAAATGATCCTCTTTTATAATTTCCAGAAAAATTGAACTCCTTTTCTGCCTCCCTGTCAACATTTTACTGTTGCCTCCTTCAGTGTTTTACATATTACAAGGGCTATGCTGTTATTATCGCATTTCTGAGTGATCTGTCTCATCTGATAAAGAGTTTCTGGTTTTGTACTGCTCTGCTTGGTTAAATCTTAAAGAATGTGGGAAGATGCAGATTATCAGTTTCAGTTTTTCCAGGTCTTGAATAGCATAATTCTGCAATAGCTTTTGATTTATGGCATGTGATAAGGAGGTAGAGCATAGAAAAGTGAGGAGATATTCCTGGCTAAAAAAAAAAAGTCCTGTGTGAGTAGATGTAGGAAAAACCTTACTTAATGGGACAAAAAAAATGGATTACTCTGTGAATCAGAATAGTTTATGTATTTTATTGAGTCATCATGAACTCATCTCATGATGAGCAGATTTTTGTCCAAGCTGTGTTGTCCTTGTAACAGAAGCAACTGAATTACACAAGACCAAAACAGCATCAGTGAGTGCAGCAAATGCAGTAAGCTGTGCAAAGGGAGGGCCTTGGGTGTGTCCTGAACTCACCTGCTGCTCCAGATTCTGTGAAACATACTGTCTCCTACTTGAAAGCTTTGTCATCACTACAGTTCAAATGGAAAATTACAGTGTTTGGTCTGAAGATAGCAGTTTCATCAAAGAAGTGGTGTTCTGATGTTCAGAAAAAAACCCAGAAACCTATAGAGCATGTGTGTGCACATCAAGTATGACGAAGAAAACACCGCAAAGACATAAACTTATGAACTGAAATAAGAGCTTGTTGTAATCCCCTTGGTTGACATCTAAAATATCTCTGTAATGGTAAAGACTAGACATTATTCAGGCTCTAGTCACTGCAGAAATTGGATGCACTCATCAGTAAAGTGGAGTAGGATCAGAAAATCGTTAAGGTTGGAAAAGACCTCTAAGATCATCAACTCTAGCCATTAAACCAGTGCTGCCAGGTCTACCACTAAACCATGTCACCAGGTGCCACACACCTTCTGAATTCTTCCAGGGATGGTGATTCCACCACTTCCCTGGGCAGCCTGTTCCAGTGCATGACAGCCCTTTCAGTGAAGAATTTTTTCCCTAATATCCAATCCAAACCTCCCTTGGCTGCAGCTTGATGCTGTTTTCTTTGACTTTTGTCTGTTCCCTGGGAGAAGAGTCCAACCCTGCTGGGAAGGAAGTTGTTTTTTAACCTCCCTCCAGAAAGTTTTAAAACCAGCCTTGGAAAGGCTGGTGCTCTTACTTGATGCCTTTTCTCTGCATGCATCATCCCTTTATGTATCTACTGACAGTATCTTTTCACCGAAGAGAATATATCCAGGTCTTATGTGCTTCTCTTAACAATATGTTGAGTTTCTTTGAATATTTCTTTTGTTCTCAGTGAGGGCTGGAATCGATACTAAGTGAGTAAATGTCAAAGACATTTAATACCCGCTGTTGTTACATGATAGCATCATTTTGATTGCATGAAAAAAGTATCTTAAAAGTATTATTTGCATGATGTTCATTTAAAAAATACTCATGTGAGCACAATAGTTCATTTTAGTTCACCAAAGCTATTATATTTATTTTCAAACTTTCAACCAAATATCTATAACATGACTAATCTATTAAAGTATTGTCCAGATTAAAATTTTGTCTGTAGTGGTATTGTATTTCTACAAGGTTTTTTCCCCTGTAATTTGATAGCTGAAACTATCAGTCCATGTTTTACACTGGTATATACTTACTTGAATATGTGTAACCCGATCTGTTCGTCTGAATTTTGACTGTTCTGGGGCATGTGCTGCCTACTTGGCTCCACTCTGCCTTTGTTTTCCTGGTTTTTACTTTTATAATGATTCCCTGCAGTCCATGAACATTAAGGTCCATGTGAGGTCAACCATACCTTGCAGATAATGACAATAGTGCAAATAATGACAAATATGGGGAGGGGGGTCACGCGGTGTTTCCTGTTTCCTGTATTTAATTTAGAGGCCAGTGATTTGTGAGCAGCCTGCAAGGATGCTGCACGGAGTTTGGTTTGTCTTTAGGTTCAGATTTGAAACCATGCATCCAACCGCCTTTTGTTTTCCACTGTTTAAATAATTCCTTGAACTGGAGCATGTTTGGGGATCTTCTCTCTCTGATTTTGTATTTTTTCATGTTTTGTATGTATTTTATTTCTTTACTTTTACTGGGTGTGTGTTGACAAAGCTGTTTCTATTTATCCACGACCTGAACTTGGGTAGCGTGAAAAGGAAATTGGTCCAGCTAAGGAATAATTTTAGTTCCTAATGACAGTTGAGAACCTGTGGAGGGAATACCAAGTATTTTCTTATGTGTTCCAAAAAGAAGAGATGGCTCAAGGCTGGAAATACCTTTTGCAAAATAGGAAGTGAGGTATAGATGTGGTTGATTTGAAAGCTCAAAGGGATTTCTTCCTCCACCAGCTGATGCTAAGAAGTAATTTAATATCACTTGTAACAGTGCTAGAAGGCAGCAAGGCAGGCAAGTTATTCTGAAAAGAAAATAAAAGCAAAAGTAACAAAACTCCCTCTTCAGCTTTTTAATAAGCCTATTCTAAATTGTAGAATTATAGACTTCTGCTTATACTCTGATGAGCAGCTGTTGTTGGCTGGTGGAATATAGGGAGCTCTTGGCCTCCCTGTGAGAGTCCTTTGTCCATGCAAAGGTGAGTGCAGATGTTGGTGGTGCTGGAAATGAAGTAAAGATTAAATCCTTTTGTTACTTCCTTGGATTCAGAAAAATGTCTAAAAGCTCTAAATCACTGGAAATTGTGATGTAACAATTTGCTCAAAGTTTTCAGGAGTATTTGTGAAAGCATTCCCTTAAATATGGAGTAACGAAATTTGATGAGGTAACCTAAAATGTCTTCTTTACCTCAGTTGTCTTTGTTATTAAGTTAGCAGAAAGAAGTTTTTGTTCCAGGATACTTTCACTAAGATATGCTGAGATTTTTTTTCGATTGATTGATTTATTCTTACGTGCCCTTTTGGGAAAGGAAAAATTACGTATGTGTAATGTAAAAAATTCTATATGTGATGGATACTCTGATATTATGCAGTGTCATTTTACAGAGTAGGATATGCACTTAAGCTATTTTACAGGTAAGTCTTTTGAGACTGTTGAGGAAACAGGCCAGGAACATAATTATGCCCAAACTGCTGACTTTTAAAAAATAGTTTCCAGTGATAATAGGATTTAAACTAAATGCAGTTTTGTTTCAATTCCATTGCTGCAATTTGCAGGAAAGAAATTTTACCTCAACTTCACATTTTTCTGGATTTGTATTTGTTAACCCATTGATATAATAACATAGTGAACTGTGTCACTTTGTTTAGCTCTTGTTTTCAGTGTTAAGGATATAAAAATCATAAATCTGTAATTGGAAAGAGAAGATCATAGTGTTATAGCATTGCAGCTAGATATTCTCACAGCTCTTTTTGCTGTTGAGTGCAATTAACGTGTTTTGGTAAAGTAGTGAACTGACCCCACAATTTGTTCCTAGTTGTGTTTTTGCAGAGCTTGTCTAGGAATAGCTGAGAAATAAAAAGGTGTTTTCACCTGTTCATCTCTGTACCCAAGGACGTGGGTTTTTTGATTTATATTATAATCATCATTGTCTTCAAAGTTTACATAATATTTTCTCTGTATAATCCCATTTTGAATGTCAGTTTAGTTCATTAGCTGGCAGTTCATTTCCTCGCACATCTTGCTTTGGGAAATTCTGAAGTTTTCAGTGGCTATTTAGAAAACTTGAGTCAGTTTAATGGACCAAATATTTCATGACCATCTATGCGTGCTTTCAAAGTGCCTGTCCTGTAATCAGAAAGGCCTTTAACTGCTGGATCTTAACCAGATCATTTGGTCTTCTGCACCATTTGTGGGCTGTAAATGCAGAAGATACAGAATTAAATCCTGTTTTCTGAAAGAGTGATATGTGGAGCCCTGTAATCTTTGCTAGCTAGAGCTCGATGTCGTGGGCTTCAGAGCAATGCTTAATGAGACAGTTCAAAAGGGCAGCAGGTGTGTTCTGGAAAGCAGAAAGAAATCAGTTGAGCTCTTTGTTGTATTTTAAGATGTTCATGCTAAGTCATTACATGGTTCAGTGTATTGAGTGATTTTGTGATGTGCTTTCTTTCACTTTTTCTCCTTATCACGAGAAGTCTTTGTAGAGTTATTGCACTTGACTAGGGATTGTTCATCCTTTGCTGTCAACCAAACCAAACAGGTCTTTCAAATGTACATGTGTTGTGGCTCACAAGGCAAGCCAAGGTGAGGTGGACTCTGGTGACATTTAGGACTAATTCAGTGCTGAGAATTGTTTTAATGCTATATTTGGGGGGCGGGGGGGAAGTATCTCATAACACTTTGAAAGTGTGATGTTTTTGAAGAATCAAATCTATAGCATTAATTTTACAGGGAAAAATGTAATTGATGATGTCTTTCAGAGGAGTAATCAACTGTATTAAATGCAAATGTTTCATTGAAAGTGTTTAAATAATCTCTATTTTCCTCCTGTAGAAAAAAATCATATATATCATAAGCCTTTAATTTTTTAACAATAATTTAAATAACTTACCTTATTTTTCCATAAACTAACAAAAATTCATTCTAAAAATATTTTTTTTAAAGTTATGAGTGGAGTAAGACATTTTTCAGAAATAAATTGTTCCCATGGGATAATTGTTGTATACTTATTGAAATTTAGAACTTGCATATTAGGAAAGAGTTGAACTCACTCATGCCATGTTTTACTACATGCTCTGCATAGACCTGGTACCTTCACTCAATTTTAACTGTGGTTCTGCAGCAAAATCAAGTGTGAAATACAGATCAGAAATTCGTAATCAGCAACTGTTCAGAACTTTGTTAAAATGTCATGTTTGTGGTATAGTCTCCTCGACACTAAATCTAGACATCAGTTTAATGTACTTACAAACATTTGAGAAAGCAGTGATACGGTGCTTGATGGCTCTATTGTTTAGACTGGAAAAGATGTGAGTGAGATAGATACTGCTGCAAAAAATGCTGCAGACTTCTTGGTTTTAGCTGCTGGAAGGTTGTCACATTTGGACTAGGTGGTTTTATCATCTCGGGCTGCTTACTGAGTCTTCTTACTGAGTAGAGAGCCTAAATGAAAGAGAGCTTAAAGTAAATCCTTAGCTCCCTGGCTAATATTAGATAAGGTGGATTCCCTGACATGTATTTTACATTACATTTGTAGTATTTTACATTATTTGCTTAAAATAATTAAAAACTTGGAATTTTTTAGTAGCTTCCTGAAACACATCCAGAAATTTGAAACAACGGAGCATAGAAACACTGCAGTAATGTCAAGAGCTCATTAAATTTATCTGTGTGATTGACTGTGTGGCCAGTTATAAATGCAGCTAATCTCCCCATAATAACTTTTTCATGTTCCAAGTAAATCATATTTGGGGTGCAACACCATAGTGTTGGATGTGGATGCTGTCTGCGGTTGCCTCAGTGGGTTACACAGCTATTTTCTAAAATCAGATTTTCATTAACATGCGCAGTAACAATTAATTTTCCTAGATGAAAATAATCTTTGCAAATGAATTTATGTAGATCTTGATAACCAGCTCTTAGCTGGTTGTTTGCTTGTGAAGAGCTTTTAACTCTGTTACTCAAGGTGACAGTTCTTTCTTTGAGTTGTATACAATGTTATCTGTAAAATATATATACATTGTATATACATATGTTTTAATTTTTTTTTTGGTAGGAGTAACAATAGCAGAAGGAATGAAAATTAATCTCCCTTCTCTGTAGTATTTTCTATTAGCGCCAAGACTTTTTCCTGAACCTATAACTGTTGTGTGATGAAGTAGGTGGCAGATCTTCTAACATTTAAGTGTTTGTTGGTAAAACAAACAAGACAATTTAAAAACTGCTGGGAGAAAGAGGAGTATAATGATGTAAACAGTTATCCTAATCAAGTTGTAATAAATTTCTGTAATGGAGGAATAATGCACGTTTGCTGATGTGCAAGCCTTGGCTGTGTAATCGTTTAAAATTAAGTATTTCAGTAAAGCACCATTATTTTTCTACTGATTTCTCTATCAGTTTTTAACTTCTATTTATTATGCCTAGTAATCTTACAGTTTAATAAAATTATGGGGAAAGGCACCATGAATCTAGCTAGAACGGTTTATAATAGTGCTTGTCATAGCTTCTGCTTAGCTTCTCCTCTTTCCACTCACACTCCACGTAGGAGATGGTTAAAAGGAACAGATGAGTGGCTCTTCAAAGCAAAATGAGTTGCTCTCTGATGCATAGCTGTCAGCAGCAGCAGCCTGAGCCCCTTCCCTGGCTTAGGGAAGTGACGTGAATGCTGAGCGAGAAGGAACCACCAGCAATGGGATGTAGTGGGATGGGGCACCTGTTGTGAGAACTTGAAGTCCTTCCTCTCATGTGCCACAGGAGTATCTACACCTTCTCAGGAAACTACTGAAAAGCTTTCATTCAACAGATAACACAGTCTCTACTTTCACCCCCTTCCAAACAGTTCTGATTCCATGTCTTTCCTGGTTCACATGAAGTGTTAGTTAAGAGCCCTCATCACCTTGAGGAGTTGGCAGTATCTTACAATGACAGCCAATGTCAGCTGTACATCCTGGAGGCTTCTGTCTTGGGAAATGTGAGAAGTACTTTAGCTTACCCTGCTGTTCCCCCTCCTCACGTTCTCAAGGGGGCTCTTACTTGCAAAGCAATGCATGTACTTCACAATGTTATTGAAAACTCTGCAAAAATTGTGGAGAGATACAGGAATACTGATGTTAAATGACATGATATGCAAGGTGTGAGGATTTATGCATAAACATAAATAATTATAATAGATTTAAAATATTTTCTCAGTTAGTAAACACCAGAATACCACTGTATAGGCGCATATATATATATCAAAGCATTTGTAGTAGGTGTCTGCTAGTTGTACAGCATTTTTAAGAAAAGAAATCCACAGTTCTTGAGGCATATTCCTGTGTATTTCTCCTGGCTGCCACATTGGCTTCCTCAGCCTCTTCCTTGCCCTGCCTGCAGTTGCACCAGTAGAACAGAGAGGGCAGCTATGGGCTCAGGCATGTGGGACAGGAAGCTCTAAGACTGATAAATAACTGTTGTAACTAATGTCTGTTGTAACTAATTTACAGTAGATCTGAGCATGCCAAAATTTTTAGTCATTTTAAAATTTTTCCATCTGATTTACTCTAATTATCAAATACACCACTTTATCTAATAGTTAAGTGGTTGCAATAGTGGGAAAACTCTGCTGCTTATTTCTGAACTACCAAAATAGATTAATTACTTCTACTTTTTTAAACCTGTTCCTTTACTAGTTTTTAGCGCTTATCAGAAATTCATCATATTCTTCAACTGTTTAAAAGCTTCACCAGTATGAATGATTACAGGATACAGTGGCTTGCAAAATATTACACTTGGAATGTATACTTCACAGCAATAAAAGTATTTCAACACCTGTGAACTTTTAAAGACAAATAACTCTTGCAGTTTCTTTTTGGATACTAAGGTAATATCAAACTTTGTAATTCTTCAGTGATTATGAGGTCTAGAAGAAAAAGAGACAGACAAGCAGAAATTCTCATGATGGAGATGAAACCTTGTATGATATTTGTAACATGAGCTAAGGAGCTATGTTCAGAAGCCCGATATGAGACATCTGCACAGACTACTAAGAAAATTTATTGGTTTTTTAGTATTTACACATTTGTAATGCTCTTGTAGGATAAGTAACCAGTCTTACACATGGATTTAATATTTGGAGATGTCAGTGTTTTTGTAGTTTTCAATTCTGATGTATTTCAAGCATATTTCTAATACTGCTTTTTCAATGTATCTTAATTTGAACAATTCACAATTAATTCATGGGAGGTTCAAATCATGTTGGTTGAAGCGACTGTGTTGTTAGTATCAGGCTAGGATTTGATTTTGGTGTGGCTTAAGCTGATTTAGGCAGGCATGAGCCCCAGCTGCCTGCCTGTGACCCCATTCAGTCCTTGGGAGTGGAAAGTAGTTACTTTCAGGTGCATCACATCTGTGATTTGTTTTTCTGTGCATCTCTGTGCCAGCAGAAGACACATGGTAATAATCAGCAAAAAATAAGGTGCTGGAGGAGGGGCAATGACTATGTAAGTTGACATTGTCTGGAAGTAATTCATGAAGCTTCAGCCTGAACTGAGTGCATGGCCCAGCGATGGGCAAACCTGCACAGCAAGACATGAAGCCATTAGTAGGAATGTGTCAGCTTGTAGTAGTATCACAGTGACCCAATCTTAGACTTTAGATGTGGATTTGAAGTGTATGTTTTTAAATATGATTCAATATGGTCCAGTTTGCATGTTTTGGTGATGGAGATACTGGAACCTATAGCATATATTAGCTAAAAATACGTAAATAAATATCTGAAAATATCAAATGAGAGTAATTTTGTAGGTCGTTGGTAGTTCTAAAGTAAATGGATATTTAAAACAGCAAGAACAAAGCCCTGTGTAGCATTTTAGCATTTTGGATGACCAAATTCAATTTAATGGGCCTATTTAAGGTATTTCAGAAGTATTTTACTCTGAGGTAATGTGATGAATTTAAAGAAATGTGGAAAAGTTTACTCCATGTAGAACATATATTTTAAAGCTGTTCCTGGCAAAATTTAGACTAAAGCTGGAGTTACATGTAGAGCAAATGCTAAAGTGTAGTTTTCTTACCATTTAAAGTTTTTCTTGAGTTATATGGGTTTGGTGGTGTATTCAGAAGCATTGCGTGGTATTTAGGGTGTTACTTGGTATAGATTAAATTTATTTTGTGTGTTATTTCCTCAAGACTAAGCTGGATGTCTGCCAAAAGGCTGTTTGTTACTCTCTTAAACCACAATAATGAATATCAAGGTTTCAAGAGTCGTTAAAGCTCTTGTCCACCCAGACAACCTAATGGAGCAAGACTTGTCCTGCTGAGAGCATGCGGATTTTCTTAAGAGGCTTCCAAAACCAAAGCAAATCGAGAAGGCAAAAAGTCCCCACACCTCCAACTGTCTGAGTATTAAAGTCTTGGTTGGGAGGGCATAAAGCTGAGCTACGTCAGGAAATGGGAAATATGGCACTGTCAATGTTTGTGGTACGTAAACTGAGAATTTACTGTGTCTTGTGGTAAAAATCTCTTGTGGGGACTAATTAATGAAGCTGTGAATTTTTCCATTATTGGTCAGAATCCACGTGTAACCTTTCAACAGCAAACCATTTGGCAGTAGTGGTGTTAATGTCTAAATGTGCCACATACCAAGGTACAGTTCTGGGAGGAGGGAGCTTGGCTGTGTGAGGCAGGGTGTGTGAGTACCTGTGCTGCTGCGGGCAGGAGGGAGACCTGGCATGCACACCCTTCAGCAGCACTGAACACAACCCTCCTAATGAAGAACACAAAGTCTATAGTGTTGTCCAGCCAGATGAGGTGGCGAGGGGAGTGGTGGTGAAAGGTTAATTTAAATGCATCTTATAGTATGGGAAAAAAACCCCACTTTTTTAAAAAAAGTAATTATCTTTAGAATATTTGTTGTGGTTCATTCCAAATATTTTGGAATATATTCAGGAATTTCTTGTTCTAGTGATACGCTGCTTTGAATTTCCTCTTGCTCTTTTCTTCCTCTTGTAATTAATACTAGGCTGGATCAGTTCTGGTTTTTTGGTATGTTTTTTTCCTTCTTTTTTGTTTGTTTGTTTGTTTTGTTGGGTTTTTTGGTTGTTGTTTAAGGAAGAGCAATGCTCCTGAATAATTTGATGTCTTTGTAGCCTTAAGGTGTTGTACTTACCATCTATATGTATTTTTGTGTGTGCGTGCATGCTGTTTTTCCCTAATCAGATACTGTTTGAAATGAGAAGGTAGCTCTGGCAGCCGAACAGAACGGTGTTTTTGCAGCTGATAACTGAGGGTTTGTTTTATAGCCTGGGATGTGCTTGGAGATGTGGGAGTACCAGAAGATACGGGATAGGATTGGAAGTGTGTCCCATTGCCCAGTGTTGGAGCCTCCTGCAAGTCGTGTGTGCAAAGGTTGATTAGTTTCAGAAACAAGCTTGGACCAGCTCTTCCATGATACACTGAAATAACTCTTTTAGGAAGGTGCAGGTACTATTCTTTCATTTGGCAACTACTTTTTTGTGCTTCAGTCTCTCAAGCATTGTGCATCCCTGAAAGCAGAGGTCTCTCCCCAGGAGCTTTCTGAAAGGCTGTTTCGTGGCTCAGTCACAGGATATTGCAGCTGTTTGCTGTGGATAAAAGAATATGAAATACAGGGGAAGAGACGTAACAAGTGTTTTTTGAGAAAACGAATTATGTTGAAATGCTTAATTATATGTATGTGTGTATATATATATTATATATGCATGGAGATTGTGAACTAGAAAATAAAGGGTTTAATTTCCTTTTTTTCTTTTGTGCTCTTCTGAGAGTGGAAGGTGCTCTCCATTTCAGCTCAGTTACTGTCTGCATTTGCCAATTGTAATCTTTTAATCATGATCAAACAACAGTGATTTAACAAGAGTCTATATCATCTCATGTTTAGTAACACATACTAGTGTTTCTTTTGATCTTATCAGCCTAGAGATTGCTTGAGGCTTGCTGGCAGAAAAAAAATCAGGAGCCTCTAACAGCTGAAGTGTTGTAGGTGTAGCTGAACTGGCTCCGTGCCCAGTAAGGTTCTGACAAGTTGTTCTCTACACTGTCATAAAGCCTGTCAATTTTAAAACAAAAGCAGTGTTGCATTGCTTCAAAAGTTATTTGATTTCAACTAGAAAAATAATAATTTTGGAGATGACCATGATTATGATGAGTTTTTGCCAATACTTTTGATAGCTCATGAAATTTTCTCCAAATATGCTGGATTTCAATTACAGAAGGAGATAAGATATTCTAAAGGTTTTGATTTGACTGGATTGACTACCCAAAGAAGGTAAAACATTGCAGCACTTGAAATGTCCAGAGAGAGATGGTTCCATTTCAGGATTTCCAATTGGCATATGTGTTTTGGAATCACTAGAAATTTGAGCGTATTTTCCATAAGTCCTTATGCTTAAGACCATTTTCCATAAGTCCTTACACTTTTGTACAGAAACAAATTGACTGTTTTCAACAGCGAATATCTTTGTTTTAAAAACTTTATTAATGGCATTTCTGTGCAGGAATTAATTGTGTGACTTCTTTAATAAGCAGTGGCAATACTGAAAATTTTTGCATGTTTTTGCTGCTTACTGAAATTCTTAGTAATTGAGGGATGTTCCTAATGGAAAAATGAGATATTATAAAAAGATATAAATAGAAATTAAAAATAAGTAGATCACAATTTTTAATTAGTGTGTAAAAGAGGTATTATATGACTTCACAGTAACCAGACAGTGCCAGACTTTGTAGGTAGCTGTACCCAGCCCATACTGATGGTAATACTTGATAGTTGCCTGTGTTTTGTTACCTTGAACTTGGATTCTCATTTGTTCCAGACCTGTACTTGCTTGAGGAAACTGAGAGTGTTAGCGTTCCCTCTTGGCTCCTTCTGTCTCCATGGGGGATTGAAATACAGGGAGCTTGTAGCATAGTACAGAGATGGTCGTTGACAACACCTTGGCCCTGTCTAAGGGACTGTTTGGTGCTGTGAGGTGCCATCTGTGAGACAGCACTGGCCTTGGAGAGAGGAGCAAGGGACTTGGAGACACAAAAAGCTGGTAGGGCTGGAGCTGCTGCAGGATGTGGGAGTACATTTTCCCTTCAGTCTTCACTATATTTTCACTACAGTCTTAACAAGTTGTTTGACAGACCTGAAGTATGTATTTTGTCCACTGCTGAAATTTAAATAAAAGTAAGGGATTCAGGAGCTTTTGCTAAGGTGTGTACAAATGCATGTTTTAGTATATGTAGTGCGTTTGTTTTAAAGACACACCTCAGTAATACTGTTTTTATGAATGCTGATGCCACAGGAGACCATATAATCATCTAGTGGAATCCAGCAGGGTTCACTGGCCAGTGAATCTCACCACATTGTGCATGGAGTGTACACAAACCAGTCTAATCACATTTCATTGGTTAATCTCGCTAACCGGAGAAAAAGTTGTCATTTTACTAGTCTGAATTTGACAGACTTCAGGTTCTAGCGATCATTTGCAGTTAGGTTTTTCTACTGAATTAAAGAGTCATCTTTACTCAGGCAGGTGCTTACAGTGGTACTTCAACCACTTCCCTGTCTTCTCTTGAATAATCTCAAAGCATTAAGATATTGGCAGCTTTAGTTTTATTACACGTTCTTGTAACCTGGGCATTGAGTTTCTTGTATTTGCCTCTTCCGGAGTTTTTTAGCTCTCTTAACTGGTGAGAGTAGAGTTGTGCTCAGGAGAATCTACTGTCTTGCCCAAAAAAGATCAGGGATTTAATGGATGGGAGAGGAGTGATGAAGGATGCAATAAAAACCTCACCAAGTGATTTTTACTTAATTGGGACAGTAAGTAGAGAAGTGATGTGGAGAGCAGGAGAACTAATTCAGTGCTCAGGAAAACCGCTTGCCAAACCCATTGCTGATGTAATCTAGTAGTAAGTGACTGTATCAGCCTTCCTCTGCACTGTGTCAGTGTAAGTGCTGTTTGTGGCAGTGACCTCTGGAGGTAGAGCTGATGCTCTTGGCACCTTCTGGGTTTTAGGGCTGAAGTTCTGCCATTTAGTCCCATATAGGTGATGATGTAGCTGTTCTGTAAGAACTCCTGTCTCAGCTAATGATGACTAATTCCATCAGGTAATTGTTTACTGTGGTAATTTCTTGCCTGAGGTGTTAAAGAATGGTAGAAAATATTTATATTATTAAGAGTGATTATCAGATCAGATTTTAAGAGGCTGAACATAATGTAACATGGCACCTTATTTTCACATAAGTTCTTTTTATACAGCTTTTGGTATCTTTGGTGTCTTTTAAATGAGTTCTGGTATCTTTGTCTAGTTACTCAGAAAGACTGTGATTTCCATCCCCTTTAACTACTAGAAAATTACTGAAAAATGTATGCTTTTTAAACTAGCTATTTTGGTTTTGGAAAATAATAGCATATGTATATTTTATAAAGATAGTTACTTGATTAGGATGTGTGCAGGTGGAAAAGAGATGTATCTTACTTGTACCTTTGGAATAAACTGGCTTAAGCAAGAATTTCTGGGGGCTTCTTTTAGCTGGGTTTTTAATTTTTCATTATCTTTACCACTAAAAGTTCCCTCAGACCTTATCTGGCAGTTCATTTATTCTGTAGCAAGCAACCTCTAGGAAGTAGCAGTAGTAATTTTGTTTTTATCGAGTGTAGCTGTAGCTCTCACATACATTGCAAAGTGGTTGATCGAGAAGGTGATGGTTTTCAGGCCTCCTGAATACGCTGGAAGTCAAGTGTGAATGTGCCAGTGGTTGAAGCTGCCTCAGGTCTTCTGTGAGCTGGATATGTGGCACTGTTTAGTGTTGAACTGTAGCTCTGACACTCTGGATGCTTTTACCACCTGATATCAGTGATCTGATCTTTCAGCTCCTCCTGTCTTAATTTACATAGATTATGTGTATCTTCAGTGCTTTTCCTTTTAATTACAGGGTCTGAGTTACTTTATCACAGTCATCAGTCCTACCTACTCTTTATTACGGCTGTAAGGAGAACCAACAGCCTCCAGCCAGAGCTTTTTTGAACCCCAGGAAATCTGACTATAATGGAAATGTTTAAAGAAAATGCACATAACCTTATGATTGGGTAATATGTGGGAAAAGTCTGAATACACAAGACTCAAGGAGTTTTGATAGTTTCAGCTGTTGTTTGTCCTTTCTCTGGTCCAAGATTTTTGTCTGGCTGTGAGGGCAAGTTATTTGTGAGTTACTGGATCTACTGGTGTTACTGGGTCTGCCAGTGTTCCTAGGGAAGCTGGTAACCACTTTCACCCAGAGTTTTTGTTGTGGGCTCAGTACTGAGTACTGCCAGATGTCACTTCCTGATGCTGGTTACAGGAGGGCTAAACTTTCTTGGAGAAAAATAAATGCTGGTTTTGTCAGCCAACAGAGAAAAAAAGTATCAGTTTTGTCAGGAATTTTCCTCTTTTTATATTAAGGTTTAGCATAGTACAGTGAAGTGTAATGTAATCAATTAAATTGCAGTGTTCACTTTACACACCAGATATGCTAACCTGTCCTTAAATTCACTTAATATTTAGAATGATATTTCTGTAGTACTTAATGTTTTTTCCCTTTTTTAATATAGTTTTAATATCTAAAATACGTATTGCATATTGTACTGAGGATGTTACAAAAAATTCTAGAATGGGGAAAAGCTGAAAAAAAGGCTTATTTTGAAAGCAGCTTAGATTTGGAGCATGGCCACCATTTGCCTTCTGTTTCTGCCATATTTGTGCTATGATAAGACAATCCCTGGGCTTTTCATTTTGAGCTGTGCATTTCATGTAGAAGAGTCTCATTTAGCTGCACATCTTGCTGTATTTCAGTTGAGTAAATATTGGAGATACCCTGTCAAACATGCCCAGAGCATTCCTTGGAGAAATATTGTTTGCCTCCACTGATCTTAAACACCTCTGAGATTCCACAGTCTCACAGGCAACTTGTCCTGGTTTATCACTTTCCTCTGGAGAGAGAGCTCTTCCTATTATCTGACCAGTGCTGTCTTTGCTGTAGGTTTGACTCTGCCTTCCTCCTTTGCTCAGTGAGACAGATTTATCAGTATATGATAATTATGTGAAAATAGTTGTCATACTCATCACTCACTACCTCTTTTATAGTTTCAGCGGTTTCCCATCTGTCATACCCTCACATCTGTTATTTCCATCATGATCTTCTGGACTGCTTTGTTTTGTCTTTGTTTTTCTTTAACGCTAGTGCCCTCAACACTGTATTTTGGGGTGGTGCTAGCATCAGATCATTAGTGTGATGTCTTATATCTGCTTCTATAAGAGTCTGGTATTTTACAGCATTGTTTTGCTTGTGCTTACTTACTTGTGATGCCGGGAATTTGTTATAATCTTGCATGTATACTTGTACTCTTGCCTACACAGTTGTTTCTTACTCAGTTTTTTATGTACGTGATTTTTGCTGCCAACTACTTCGTATTTGTTTTTTATTGAATTTCATCTTTTTGACTTTGGGCAATTCAATCACTTTCTGTCATTTGAATCATTATTGAAGAGGGAGGCAAAACCTCTTTGGTGACCTCACTTAAAGTGCCTTTTAGTTTGATAATGAACTGCTAACTATGGGACTTTTCTCCTGCAGTGTTTTTGAGCAGCCATGTGCCCACTTACTTAATTAGCATAAGCAACTGCCACAAAGGTGCATTAAAGTTCAGAAAAATTACACCTTCTCCTTTCCTTAAAGCATCTGTCAAAGAAGAAAATTACAGTAGTTTTAATTTACTTCTTTGTTGTGTGGTTGATTCTTATCTTGCTGTCTAGAAATTATAAGCTGCCCATTTCAAATAATTTATTCTAGTATCATTGTGGATATTAGAAGTGGTATAGTTGACAGTCTAATAGTCCCTGAACTTCTCATTTACAAAAATTTATATCAGTTTCCCCTTTTCCACCTGCCCAAGATCTTCCACATCTTACTTTTTTCAAAGAATATTTTTAAGTTCTGGACAACATCTAGAAATTATAGGTGCTGATTAGGCAAGGTCTTCAAGTATTTTTAGTTTCTGGATTTTGCTAATAGAATTTAGATTGTAGACAAAATGATGATGGGTGGGTGGTGAGGTGGGTTGAAAACTGGCTGAACTGAACTGGCAGGCTCAGAGGGTTGTGGTCAGCAGGAGTCTGACTGGAGTCACTGGTGGTAGACCCCAGCAGGCCATACTGGAGTCAGCAGCATCTTTATTATATGACCTGGATGAGTGGACAAGAGACTTTACCCTCAGCAGCTTTGCAGGTGATAACAAAACTGGGAGGAGCTCTTGCTGCACAAGGTGGTTGTGCTGCCATCCAAAGGGACCTCCATAGGCTGAAGAAATGGGCCAGAACTGGAGGTCCTGGTGGATGCCAAGCTGAACATGAGCCAGCAAAGGAGGCCAGTGGAGTAAGGTGATCCTTCCCTTCTGCTCGGTGCTGTTGAGACACATCTGTAGTGTTGTGTCCAGTGCTGGGTTTTCCAGTACAAGGCAGACATGGACATACTGGAGAGAAGGGCCATGGAGATGATTAAGGGCTTGGAGTATCTGTCATACAAGAAGATGCTGAGGAAGCTGGGATGCTTTAACATGGAGGAGAAAGAGCTCAGAGGGCATCTTAATGATGTGTATAAATACTTGTTAGGTTGTTTTCAAACTTGCTGGGAAAAAGATAAAAAAGGAAAAAAAGAAAAAAGGGCAAGAAAACGTTTAGTGAAGTGAGCATTTTTAGTATGTAAAGGCATACTTGGATTTTTTTACTGTTGTTTTTGTTTTGTTTCCCCCTGCCCCAAAAACTGGTTCTTTGCCATTTCTCACTTGTTTCCCAATATCGTTGCTCAGGATGTTAAGCCTTCTTGTCCCTTCCGTCTTTCAGAAGTAGCCTCCAGAGAACTGATGGTTGTTGTTTGGCTGCTTAAATATGGTTTGAACTTTGGAGGGTTAGGGCAAATCTTTTTAAGTAGAGCTTGGGTGTAAATTGATCATTACCATGAAAGAGGTGAAGATATATACCATTACCATCACTTTGCCCTGATGATTTCATACAAAATGATTTCAGATGTTCACATTTTTGTTGCAGAATAATAAAATATGATAGTACTGATGAAGAAAAAGTTAAAAATGGGTAGTTTACACAGCAGACATTATAGTGTCTTGTGTGACCTAATTTTAAGTCACATGTCAGAGGACTTAGAAAAGGGAAATGGTGTCATTGTAAGATTTTTTTATTCTCTGAAAGTCATTGTAAACAATTCCTATTCATATTTTTATCACACTTTCTGATCTGTATTAACATGCAGCAGCCTAGTGTTCTACGTTTATAACCTTCAAATATGCACCTCTGCCAGCATTTCTATTTCTTCTTGCATAAGCTATCTGTATCCTCTCATGATCATAACTTCTTCAACCCTTGAAAATAAGTGCAAGTATTTTATGGAAGACTTGCACTATCTCTGTAAGGTTTTTGCCTCCTGAATGATGGTACAAATATGGGCCAGTATATCTAAAGCAAAGCAGTATTTTCTCACCAGTGAGTTGTATCTGGCAAAGATGGAGTGGATTAAGGCAGGTTCTTAACTTAAAGCCTGTTGTAGTTGTTCCTGAAACAGCTGTATGTACAAGCAGTTCTACAGTCAAGGTACAGCAGCTTGTTGGTATCTTGAGAAGGACGATAGGTTCATCCTTTCAGCCTGTCTCCTCTCCTTCCTTTTCTCCTGTAACTTTTCCACCCTTCCAGTGATTTCCTTATCTCACCAAATTGACAGAAAACTCTCCACAGTGTTGACTTAATTTGTTTCCTCCTTGAGTTCGTTTTGCTCAGCATTTGTAAGTCCCTGTGTAGGTGGCAAGGTGGAGGTAGGGAGTGCTAAGCCCCAGCACAGAGGATGGGAGGAAGTGATAGGATGTTCCCTTCTCCTTGCTGGAGAGCTGCCAGGTTTGCTCAATGGCTCTTGTATGATCACACTGATAATACAGAACAGGATGGAATTGTTCCAAGTGAGTTTAAGACTAAGACAAATGACTAGAAAGGATGCTCTTAGTTGGGCGTAGAATTACCTACTCAAACTTGCTGGAAAGCACTTCAGCAGAAGCAGCTGTCCATAAAGGCATTTTAAACTCTGTGCCTTTTAAACTGTAACTAGCAGTATGATATTTGAATAAATCACAAAAGCGAAGACTGGCAAAATATAATGTTTAAATTTCAGTTCTAGTACTTTATTTCTTAAATTCTGTTGTTTTACAATTATTTCATTCCAGACTCTTTTAAGTGGTGCCATTTGCTGTGTCTGTTGTCCCACTGCCCTCGTTTGGATTTCGTATTTTTTTAGCTTCTATAGGAACAACTCAAAGTCAACTAGAAACAAGGCAGTCCTTTTTGATGGATTCAGACAAGCTTTCATTCTGGCCCATCAGGCATATAAATAAAGTGTAACTTCTGTAGTAACAGTTGTAAAATCTTCATGATCCAGAACAAGCAGTAGTAGTGTGATGATTTGTGTAATAACACTCTTTCTCCTTTTTGTAGGTCCTTTTGTTCTGCATCACAGCTGCTCTGTTCATGTTCTTCTTCAGGTATGTTGCTAGTATATCTATTTTTGTTGTAAAAATTATTTTAAACAGTGTTTCTAATTTCTTACTTGATTTTTGGTATTAGTCTCAAAATTTTTATGTTCTCAACTCCAGCTTTCTGAATTGAGTGGAGTGCTTCTGTGGCATCAAAACCTCAGTGCTGTGAACATAATTGAACTGAAAGGGGAAATGTTGAATTAAATATGTTAAATCTTCTGGAGATTATACTGGTTACTTAAGGAGTCTCATGTTATAATTGTGACCCTGGAGATCTAACATTGCATAGTACAAAAACAGCTGAAAGCCTGCTTTTCATGTATGTTCTCACAAATTGTGAGTTGTATTCCTTTTTTAAGACATACAGTAATGGGGGTGGATGAGACATTAGTTTTAATTACTTTCTCACTTTGCAAGATATGTCATTTACCTTGTCACTGTTTCCCTTTAAATACTAAACCTCTCAAATTTTATTGTATCTCAAACTGGAAAGTTGCTTTTCAAAGTAACCTTTGACTACAGCCCTTTGACTTGGAATTTTCTGTGGCACGTAGCCATCTATGGTTCTTCAAGCTGTATGATCCCCTGGTAATTGCAAAACTCTGGAAGCTGCAGCTTGTTTTTTCTGTAATTCCATTACTTACGGATATTGGCCAAGAACAGGCTGTGGATAGAGGAGGGCTGTTAATTTAGAGGATTCGAAGAAGCATTCCTGCTTTCATCTATAACCCATTAAGAACCTTGCACTGGCAGTCTTCTTGCTTTATTTTCTTCTGTGTCCTAGAGTCAAGCTTAATAGCCTCAGAGAATTTGACTTGTAAGTTTGAGGTTAGACACCTGTCTGCATGAATGCTGATCAAACAAACTCAAAACATTAAAATTCTGGTCAAAACTATAAATGTTGTATGATTTTGGAGGAAGCTAATTGTCTTTATCTATGTCTGGGAGACCTGTTCCAGTGACTCACCACCACATGGTATCTCACAGTTAAGAATTTTGTATTAATATCGAATCTAAGCCAACCCTCTTTCAGTTTGAAGCCCTTACCTCTTGTCCAGTCACTGCATGCCCATGTGAAAAGTCCCTCTCCAGCTTTACTGTAGCCCCTTTAGAGGTGAAAATGGATGCAGACCCCAGAGGTATTTGGTGAATTTTTCCTTGACCTGACACAGCAATACTGGCAATTGAATGGGCTCCAGACCATTTTCTCTTCTAAAATTAGTCACTCCATGCCAAGGTTGATGAATATCCTGTTGAGCAATCATTGACAACATTTAACTCCTTTTGTCTTTGTGTTTCAGCTGAGGAATTAAAAAATAGAGGATCAGGTTTAGTTTAATTCTTGGGTAAAAAAAAAAAATCTATTTGTAAACACCAAAAAAAGTGCTAAGATAAGGTAAATTTGTAAAAAATAATTAGCACAGACTAGTTTTTGATTTTTTTTTTTTCTTAGTGTAGTGAGTGTTGTGAGTAGAACTTCTTCACAGTGGTTCATATGCTATTTTCCTAAAGAAACCAGATATTAGATGGGTCTGGGTGAAAATACCTGTGGGCATGCACAGAGTCTACTCAACTGCTCGTGGAGAAGAGACAGCAGAGAGGTCACTTGATCAGCCCCCAGTTGTTGTATGTTTGTCTGGACTGGCTGTGACATTTGGGTTGATTGCTGTTAACCCGTATGTGAATTAGTGATTGTTCCCCTTCAGTAAGATTTTGGACAGCCCTGGGAAATATCCTGTGTGGATCCATTCAGAGTCCCAGGGGAGACAGTCTTCCTATGTCTGTTGGAAGCAGAGAATAATTGGGAGAGTCGTTAAACTGCATTTCCTGTTTAATGGCTCAAAATCACTTCAACCTTTTTCCTAATCATAAGAGGATCAAACTGACAAAATTATGTTCATACTTTCAGAATAAACACCTTCTTTAAAGTCAAATCTGCTTGACTTGTAGAGTGTATTCCCACTGACTATAAAACAGTGTTTACTGTTAACAAGGCTTTACTGATCTGAAAACCAGAAAATTCTCTCTTGCTTTGTATTTAATCTGTTCCTAGAGTGTCTTCCCCATTTTTGTCCTCCCCACCCCACCAAAATGTCCCAAAAGGTCTGAGAGCAGTAGCAGTCGTGGTCACCAAGGTTATATATAATTCCTTTCATAATTAAAGATAAAATCCCAATATCTGAACCGTGTAATTTGAGGCTTAAAACCTTTCTAAAGAGAGACTTAAGTCTACCTCTATGGTATGAAAATCTGACAGATGCTTGAAAGTCAAATGTTGCAGGGAGTAAAGGCAAAGTAGTCTTTTATTTTTGGAGTTCATATAAACTGCCTTATCCGAGGTTATCAGGTTCTCTGAGCTTAAAAATGATGACTGTACAGAGTTGGTGGCTCTGGTTGGCACTGCATTTCTGGCAGCTCCAGGTTTAATTAAACCTGACTACTCTTTCTGCTCTGGGTAGTTTTGACCTGAATCATTTTCCCTGCACAGCTTGTACCGTGATAGACAGTAGCTGGCATTGGTACTGTGAGGCGGCGGTGGTGGTTGGGATAAGCATGGAAAGCAGAGGTGCCCTTTAGCATTCAGATGGACTTTGCTCATTTTTAAAGGACTGCTTACCAGCACGGCTAAAGGTGATCTTCGCTGAACCTAGGAGATGAAAAGTTATTTGAGCTGGAAAGTTCAGAACTGTTTTCTTTGTGGAGGAACTGAAATATATCCTGTCCATCACACAGCTTCTAGGGTATCTTTCAGGTTGCCATGTTAGCAGCAGCCTGTTGAGTTTGCTTAGTGTTGCTTCTGAAAGGTGACTGCTCTAGTTGATAGTTATCCATTAAAAGACAAGAAAATCAATATGGCACATAATTGCAACATGATCATACCTCTCCCTTAAGGTGGGTGTCTTCCTACCCGCATCGTTAGGAAATAGATGTATGAATGTTAGACTATGGAAGTATAGGCATTGTTCTTTTTGATTTATTTTCCTTTTCTGATATAATGATTTTTTTTTCAGTATCTCATTATAATGTCTATCTTGCGTTATTTTCTAAACAAATTCTGTAATAATGGTCTGTTGGCCAGGCAGATGTTTCACACTATTTGAAAACTTCACCATCACAAGCCTTGATATTTATCACTGGAGTTTCTCCCAAATTTTGTTGGACTGTTCGAACATAATTGCATCTGCTACAGGACAACAAGAAAAAGAAGGTGCTAAATCTCAGAAGTTAAGAAGTGAGGTTACAGAACTGAAATGGTAGAAGAAAAAAAACAGGAATAATTACTTCAGAATTGATAAAGTGAGAAGGGAATCAGAATGAAAGGTAAATTCAGAAGAGCAATATAGAAAGAAAGACGAAAGGAAGACAGTAGGAAGAGGGAAGGAGAAAGTGACTGAAGAGGGAAAAAGCCAAGATCATGTCAGATGACAGGGCAAAAAATAGAAGAATAAACTGGGAAAAAAGCAGCTGAAATGCAGATGATAGGTTTGCAAGCAACAGAGTTATATTTACAGACAGAGGAAGCATATTTTAGTTAAGTATTTTTTTCTTTCTTCTCTTCCATCCTCCTCTTCTTGTAGTTTTCTCCTAACTTATGCCTCTGTTTTTTCTCAAAATGCTTCTGCCCCACTCCACTGGAAGTGATGCAATTAAGATGCATTACTCATTTGTGGACAGCTGTGGAATCTGACATATGTATATTTAATTCACACATATAGGTAACCACAGTTGGTGCAGGATTCTTTCCCCTTCCACCAATTTTGTCCTAAAACACTTAGATACTGAAGTGTGTCTGGGGGAAGGAACGTTCCTGTATCAGTAGAAATTAATTCTTAGGTGACACTGAACTCTGGTGGGGCTTAGTATTCACTGCTTACTCGAAAAAAAGAGTAGTTTGTGGTGTCATCTGATGTCCTGTATGATTTGTTTTAAAATGCACCATTCTACAAGTGTCACGTAATAAAGCACACTTTTCTTTAATGCATCTTTTTTTTAAAAAAAATTTGCAATTTGCATCAAATTAAGGTTATGGTTATAAAGGCTTTGTTTATACCATGGTTTCATGCCGTTTTGTTTCATTCTAGATAGTTCATGGTACTGACTGTCTAGAATACTCCTCTAGAATAATTGAATAGAATGAAATAAAGAAGTAGGAGGATACTACAATGCGTAAAATAAGTATTTGTAAAATACAATTGAATTGTTATTTTAAAAGCAGTTCTAGTTTGAATATTACATGGGGGATTTTTTTGAAAGGTGATGTAATGGCTGTGCTTTTATGTGTTTGAAGAAATCCACATAATATAAAACTTGCAATCTCTGTACAAAAAATAAACACCTACATACAAATCCTATCCATATAAACTTAGAAAATCCAGCAATTTGTGTGAATATGTGTTGGCAGACTACAGTACTGGTTGCTATAGTAGTTAATCCTTAGACCATATACTACCAGTTTATAATATGCACATATTAATTCATCTGCTCTGAACCTTAGAAAGGAGCGCTTCATGTACAAGCTGAAACCAGCTATTAAGGGAAACTGGATGTTTCTGATGATTGATTGATCATAAGTTGAGGATGAAGGCTGCCTTCTCTACAGATAAAGGTTAAAGTGTTATTTTCTGAAACAATAATTTCAGGCAATGAGAAGTTACTGCTGTGATTTCACAAAGCAGAACATCGTGTTTTTCTTAACTTGGGATTTGTATAGCTCACAACAGAAAGCTTAATGTCATTTACATATTATGTGCTGATTAAAAATGGGTAATGAACGTCTAAGAAATGCAGATGCAGTGTCATATACTGCCACTAAGGTGGAGTATTGAAACTTGTGTAAAGTCACTGAAAACCTTTAAGAAAGGTCCTTTTGTTTGCAGAGCCCTTTATGCTATCTCATTAAGGAAATTCTAGCCTCCCAAATTACAGCTATTTGCTCTTCTTTCCCTGTGAAACACATATCCTGTAATTTATTCAGTATTTTCTCTGTGATATTTCAAAGTGCCTTTATTTTCTTTTAAAAATGTGTGGCACCAGTACCATGTTCTTCTCTTGTTTAGTCACCTAAACTGCCTTTTGTACCAAAGCAACTACTTGAAAGATATTTTTGCCTTATAATTGTACTTTCTTTTTTACAGTGGAATGAGCAACCTTAACAGTTGGAGTTGCTGTTACATGGATTTAGTATCAAATAATCTTCCTCTTTCTTATAAGGATTATTTTGAAGTCTTTTACGTTTGCTGTAGAATTACAGGAGTGCATTAAAAGTCCTCTTCTATTTAATTATTAGGTAATAAATCAGAAGAAAAAAAACAGATGAGGATTTTTTCCATGTTTATATATGTTTTTTACTGTCCTTATATAAACATCTCAAAGTTAGTGATTCAGGGCGTTGTTTTGGTAACTGTCATGAAACTTGATTTCTGAGGTATTTTGGATGACCTGGTGAGTAGATGAAAACATGCAGCCTCCTAAGAAATGCTGTAAATATCAGTTTGCTTTATTTAGTGTGAGCAAAAGTAAAACACGAATTGCAGGAGGGGGTTGGGGATGAGAAGACAACTTTCTGGGCTGATTCGAGCACTTCTGCCAGAGACCTGCTGCTGGGCTTGCTTAGATTGGGTTCAAATGCAAATAGGGGTAGAAGGGTCAGATAATCCATCTTTTGTTTATCTACAAATAGATAAAAAGTGAAAAAGGATTTTTACTTTTTTCTTTTTGTGAAACATTTTTCTCATTCTCTCAGTCTTTTACTAGACTTCCTCTGCATTTCAGTTTTTCTTTTTTTTTTTTTTTTGTCCCTTAAAACTTGCAATGCACTGTAGTACTTCTGGGTTTGGTTTGAAGGGAAGTTTTGTGGACTGCCAAGTTTTGCAGAGCTCTGGTCCCAGTTCTCTGCTACATTCATAGGAGAGGGAGGCTGATCTCCCAAGCTAATGCTGGGTACCAACCTTAATCTCAGACATTATAGAGTTAAGGATGCATCTTAAGCATATTTTTTAAGTGCAAGAATTTGATATTATTAGATTTTTGTACAGGTAAGGAGAATGTCTGGACCTAGAGGTTTTCAAAGAAAATGTGTATTAGGGTGGAAAATGTCACTGTCCAGTGGGATTAAGGGGGGGGGCATCTTTATTTGGTTTGTGACCTCTTCTGACACTCTTCATCAGTTGTTTGCAGTGACTGCTACTCAATGTTCATGAGCAAATCCCACTTTTGCTATTTCTGTGTTCCTATATTTGCAAGTGCAAATTGTTATTTCTCACCTGTTCATTTGGGTAGTACTGGAGGAATAGGACAATAATGGTTTTCATGAAATTAGAAAAAATCAATTTTGATTTCCAGTCTAGCATTAAAGAGAACCATTCAACAGTTAGATCTTTAGTGTGTCTGTGGGGCCCATTTTCAAGATGTCTTGAGTTTTAGGCACCTGAGATATTTAAGGTAGGAAATAGGAGGGAAAAATGGGCAAGTCAAGAGAGCAGTTCCCATCTTGCGTAGGTTTGATTTATGTTGCAGAGCAGCCTCTCTCTAACTGATAATACAGGTGATTGTGCACCAAACTTACTTGTATAATTCTAGGTGGAATAAATCTAGGGTAACATCTTTAAAGTTACCTAGAAACCATATTAAGATTATTCTGAGAGATGGTAAGTATTTAGAATTAATGAAATGCTGAGATAGAATGATTCTGGTTTTTTTCCTAACTTATTCTGCATACATGAGCCATATTATCCTTCTATTTCATGGACTCATTTTTGGGACCTTGTGTTCTGCTAATAAGAGCAAAAAAGGAAGGGGATATATGTATGTGTATATATACTGTGTGTGTGTGTGTGTATATATATGTATATATTTAAGTATTGATTTTTTTGAATGGAAATTACAGGAAAAAGACTTACTAGAACAAACTGCTTTCCTGCATGGAAAAAATATGTGAAATATTTGAAAATTTACTCCTGCATTTTAAATAAAATTATTATAATTTTTACAGTAATATAAAGTGCAAAACTGTAGTAAACACTGTGGTCTCTTTAGATCCTTGTCAAGAGTAAAAAGAGAAAGTATTTATAGCTCTTTTGTGTCCTACAGATGGATCTTAGGACTGAAAAGGCAGTTTAAATTTGTTGTTACTAGTTTCTGTCTTTCAAAAATGCATGTCAATTTGGTAATAGCATTTAAAATATTCCTTTAAATTAGAGATCTGTCATATAGTGTTAATTTTACTAAAGTTTTTTTCCTAGTACCTTTTCCTGAGAAAATACGTGTTAACAGTATCGTAAGTTTAGTGATTAGAATGTAGCATTTAATATTAATATTTACCTTCTGAATATACATGTTTGTGATATTGAAATGTTACTAGAGCAGACTTACTTAAGATATCAGGAGTTACTGGACTAATTTCCTGAAAATACCCCAAGAGAAAACTTCTGACGTTTTGATGATGATTGTTAATTGTGTGATGCCTGTTGCGTTTGCAGTTTCTCTCAAGGAAGTGCCTTACCACATGAGCCTTTAATCCTTGCACTCGTTATTTTGCGGTCAACCGTGGTATGGCTGCCGTGCCAAGCCAAGCAATGTCACGATGTCCATGCCTTATGCCCAGGTATAGGTTGCAGAGTGCACATCCATATACATCATAGGAAAAAAACAAAACCAAATCTGAAACAAAACCAAATCCCCTGCAAGATTTAGGTGTTCAAAGGGAGAAGCATAAATATCTTTACAATATTTCAAACATTCCTTTTGATAGTAAGATCAGAGCAACAGTTACCTGGTGCCGACCTGTGCCAGTGCCATCTCTGCCTCCCCCCGTCCCAGCCGGTAGCTCTGCAGTCTCTCCTGAAAAGCAGGTGAGAGGATAGGAAAGGTGAGGTAGAGTCTATAACAGAGGCAGTGTTACTATCAGTGGAGAGAGATGATTAGCATCGCTTTCCCAGAGTTGTGATCGATTGTTGGCAGTGGTGGTGGGAGCCGAGAGAAGGGAAGGGACTGGGAGGAGGCTCCATCTGGGGCTTGTGTGGTGGGAAAAGGGGTGATCCTCTTGAGTGCCTTTCAAAATGCTTTTTTTCTTTGGATCCCTCTCACTCCTTCGACTTTGCACACACTTCAGGATGACTGATGGGCTATGCTGAGTTCCAAAACTGGCTGCTTCCCTTTTACCCGCTCCTGTTATCAGGTGCACTGCTTGACCAGAGAAGAAAAGAGAAATGTGCGGAGATCAGACAAGCGTCCGTAGTGAAGGAGTAAGAGGCCAAGCCTGTTCAGGGTTTTGACCAGCCATGAACCGTAACTAAAGGAGTAGGAGAACGTGGATGGTTGTGTTATTAGGGCTGTAGTGCAGCTTTGCGTCTTTGGCTTTACTAGAGCTCTTAGTATTTATCACAGAATCATAGAATGTTAAGGGGTTAGAAGGCACCTTAAAGATCATGTAGTCCCAAACAACCCCCTGTCATGTGCAGGGACAACTCTCACTAGATCAGGTTGCTCAAGGCCCCATCCAACCAGGCCTTGAACGCTGCCAGGGATGGGACATCACAACCTCCCTGAGCAACCTGGAGATATTTTAAAGCATATTGGATCATCCAAGTAACTAATTTACAGGTCACCAGTTAATTTTTTTCCTTTTTTTGTTTCTGCTTCTTGATCTAACAGAGAAACATTATATATGCACTTGTGGCACTCTGTCTTCAACTCTGTTTTTATATGCCTAATCAGTACCTAAACCTTTAATATGATCAAATGATAGCCCAGAATAAAGGTGCTCCTTTTGGCTTTAAAAAAACCCCAAACAGATACTGCCTCAAATCCCTTGAACCACCTTTCTTGTTATAGGAGGTTTGCCAATCTCAGTACCTTCTATTTTTCGTTTTGTCTTTCAAGTTGAAAAGGTAATAGTGGATTGAAATGAGTAGGCGGGTATTTTATTGTTGTATTATGTCCTTGTCTTCAAACTATCCCTGTTCTTTCAAATAGTGAAGGTATAAGCTGTGGTTAGATTAGATCCAAATGAGGAGTATCAACTGTGTGAGCTGAACTTGGGCTAGTTTTTATTTTCCCTATGTTAAATCACACTGCTCCTGATCCTACAGTCTACAAAAGGGCTGCAGAGTAGTCTTTCTCTGCTGCCAATGAGGGAAGAAAATTATATTCTGTCTAATTCCCGTCTCTCCAATCTTTTTTATTGAGATATGCTGGTACATCTGTTCTGTGGTAATACACATGTCAAAAGTCAAGAAGATACTTTAAAGCATCTTTAAAGCGGATGACTTCTCTTTTGCTGGGTTTCACTGCTTTTAAACAGAAAGAAAACACATTTACACTAAACTCAAATGTCTTGCTTCATTGCTTCCTGCAGATTAAGTAATACAAATGATTTTAGGGTTATATGGGAAGAAAGGAATACATTTTGATAGAAGTAGCATGGTCTCTATTGCCACTTTGCATGGTACACATGCCAGTTTGCATGGTAGAAAATAACTGAAATAGTTACTAAAATAGCCTATAGGAATAATTACTTTCTTTAGGAGCTAAAATGGAACACCAGTTATTGCAAGTAGTTCATTGCTTTTGCTACGTCAGTAAGTTTACTCTTGTATAGAAAATACTAACTTTTGAGTGTAATGTGAAAAGATTAAATTTAATTTACCGTATTTGGTCACTTTTGGACATGTGGTACATAGGCTCCTGGAATTTATTTAAAATTTTTTTTTCCAACTGTAAATCTTGTCCTCGTTTTAACAGATTGCTTTACATGTAGCTGGATCCAGTTGTGCAGCCTCCTCAAGAGAGGAAATGCATTGGCTGCAGACAAGCGGTACAAGAATTACGGCTGTACAATAGGGAGTATTTTTCCACCATTATCACTTTTCAGTGGAGATTCTTTTTCAGATACGTAACAGCAACTCAATGAACCGGGAAAGTGTTTACCTGCAAGGTGATCTGGTGGTAATGGGAGAAGCTTTTGAGGGCTAAAATTTCAGGCGTCTCTGTCCAGAGCCATCCCCAAGGGAAGAAAAAGAGGGTCTCCTCCACTTCTTTAGGTTTCATCAGTCAATCACAAAGGGCTTTTGTCCTGCTAGCATATTGCTGTGTCTGGGCTTTGGCTGTTTATCATCTTCCTGTCATTCTTAAATGCAAAATAAAAGAAAGGAAATAGCTTCTGGTTCTCAGACTTTGAGAATAAACTGCTTGTGGCTGCTGGGGACCTTGATGTCCGATGTCCAAGCTGCCTTGGAATGCCTTCTGCAAGGATGCGATCTCTGGCACTGCTGTGCACATCACCCGTGTAGCTCCCAGGCACTGGCCAGAACAAGGCTGATATTACAAGTCAGATGATGAAAAAGCAGTTGAGGTTCGCAGATTCGATTTCTTTCTTTGATCCTGGCTTTAAAGTGCCCAAGCTCTGTGAGTGGAAGCATAGTGCAGACAAGATTTCCGGTTGCTTTAATCCTACTGCTAAAAAGATCCATTCACATGGCATAGAGATTGGCTTGTATTTTTGCAGGATTTCAAAACTGTTAGATATATTTTCTCTGTGTTTATCACCAAACACTACGGCAAGTTTGGAGGTTTTTTACTTATTTAAAATTATTTTCCTCTAAGATTTTTCGTATGCATATACTGTATAGTAAAGATTTGGCAGCTCATTGACTTACCCTTTCACATATATTTGAAGCACTTTACATTTACATGCGGAGTACTAAGGGAGAAGATTAAATAGCCTGCAGAAGGTTAGAGATAAAATTTGTGTACCTTTGAGTCATAGAATCCAGTTCTTAAATCATAGGGCTATATCTCCTGCATTCCTGTTACAGTACATAATTTAACTTTAAAAAGTGGGGCATAGTACAGAATTGCTGCCAGAGAATTAAGGTAGGAAGTAGTATATAAACAGCTGTAAAGAACCATAGAATGAGACAAGAGATAAAGGTATTATATAGGACAGAGTCAAATGCTTTGCCCAAGTCCAGGTAGATGACATCGCTCACTCTTCCCTTATCCACCACCACTGTAACCCCATCATAGAAGGCCACCAAATTTGTCAGGCACAATTTGCCCTTAGTGAAGCCATGTTTGCAGTCGGCAATCACCTTCTTGTTTTCTGTGTACCTTAGCATAGTTTCCTGGAGGATCTGCTCCATGATCTTGCCAGGCACAGAGCTGGGACGAGCTGGCCTGGGTTCCCTGAGTCTTTCTTTTTTTCCTTTTTGAAAGTGGGGATTTTGTTTCCCCTTTTCCAGTCAGTGAGAACTTCACCAGCCTGCCACATCTTCTCAGATGTGATGGATAGTGGCTTAACATCTTCCTCTGCCAGTTCACTCTGGACCTGCAGATGCAACTCCTCTGTAGGCTTCTTTTTTTTGTTTGAGTTTGTTATGTTCATTCTTACAAGCCTCCTGGCATTTTTGCCTGACTTCCTCTTTGGAATGCATCGCTTCTGAACCTAAAGGTGGTGGTCCTTGAGTATCAACGGGCTTTCTTGAGCCCTGTTTCCTTCCAGAGCTTTATCCCATGGTATTATACCAAACAGATCCCTGAAGAAGCCAAAGTCTCCTCTCCTGAAGGGTACTGAGCTTGCTATGCACCCTCCTTGCAGTGACAGCAGGATCTTGAACTGCACCACTTCATGGTCACAGCAGCCCAGGCTGCCCTTGAGCTTCACATTCCATACCAGCCCCTCCTTGATGAGAACAGTGCAGCATAGCTCCTCTCCTTATTGGCTTGTCTATCACTTGGAAGTTATCATCAACACATTTTGTTCTCTTTATTTCTCTGTTTTCTTTGCTGTCACAGCTCATTGGCTTAATATCCTTTGCCCAACTATATCCTGTGGGTTCTTCCTGGTTTTGCTGCTGCTCTCTTAAAAATAGTTACCTGGTTTTGCTGAGCTGAGGATCTGCATAGTTGCTTGTTTAATTTGGAAAAAAAATATTCTTCTGACATTAAAGAATAAAAGAAGAGATCCCTTTAAGCAGCAGCTAGGAAAAATTTAAGAACCATCTATGTATTTACGAAATGCACCTAGGAAAGGAGAGTCACACCAAGAAATAAACTCTAATTCTTAGATAATTAATTAGATTTCAGAAATCCGTGCTTGTCATTTGAATGTTACCTGTCTGCTTGATTGCTACAATCCTTTGCAGTGAAACTGAGCTGTTGCAGACACTGTTGTGGTCTTGACATACAAGTCCTAAACTGGTAACTCACACTCATCACATGTTTCTGATTTGATAGCAGACAGGGCAGAAAATCTCCATTTCATGAAAAGCAGAAGGCAATTTCATTACCTTAGAGTCTACCTGTTTGGGTATGTATTTTTAAAATAAATAGTCTTTCTGTTTATGTAAGGGTTGCACATGATTAAATATTTTACATGCAACTACTGTGCGACTTGGATATGTATTTGTAGCCTAAAGACTGCAGTCCCAGATATGGTTTTTAACATATGACATTTATATTTCATTTTAGAAACAGACATATTTTTAACTACAGGCATTGGAAATACTTGGAATTCTGTTCCTGTGAGCTAATTGCTTACTAGAATAGGAAAATAAGAGCTACTTTGTGGTTAGATGCTTGTGGTCTTTCTTTTGGCTTTTGTCCATAAGATAAAATGTCAGGGAAAACGCGGTAATGGATAATAGTGTCTATCAGTGTATCCTGGACATAATTTGAAGCCTATCAAATGTTTGCTACTTTATAAACATTGAATTACATCGTCCTCCTTCGTTCTACTGTCTGCTTATATGTTATTTGGTTAGAATAGCATAAATTATGTCATAGATGATTTTCACAGACATGCTTCAGTTCATAGTCTCAGTTTCACAGTAAAAGAAACTGCTGTGAAAAAAACCACAGTTTCTCCTGTGAAACTGAGACTTTATGGGCCATTTTAAATATTCTAAAGAATGAGACATTCTTTATTCTCTTTCGTATGTTTGATATATTGTCTAGAGACTGTACTGAGGGAGGGTTTCTAGTCTTACGTCTTTAGCCTAAATAAACCTTGCCCCGAACTAACTAGATCTGATTAATATAATAGCAAACTATAATTCAGAATCTGACTCTTCTCTTACATTAATATCAAACCGTGGGTCTAGTCAGCAGGTGAATCTGTGGTTCAGAAACTCAATGGCAAATTTTTAATTGATTTTTAAAAAACTTGAATTTTGTTTAGGGTGTGGATAAGAGAGTTGCATAAATAAATAGTAAGTGAGGAGAAACATGAGAAAATGTTAATTAAAACAGTCATATTTGAGATTTTGCTCAAAAGAGAGAGATTACAAAATCACAGAATATGCTGAGTTGGAAGGGACCCACAAGGATCATAGACTGCAACCCTTAGCCATGCGCTGGACCATCCTCAAGAGTCACACCATGTGCCTGGTAGTATCATCCAAATGCTTTTTGAACTCTGTCAGGCTTGGTGCTGTGACAACTTCCCTGGGGAGCCTGTTCCAGTTCCCAGCCACCCTCTGGGTGAGGTCTCCCCTCAGTCTCCTCCAGGCTGAACAGACCAAGTGGCCTCAGTTATTCCCCATACAATTTCCCCTCAAGACTTTTCACCATCTTCATTGCCCTCCTTTGGACTCTTTCTAATAGCTTAATATCTTTCATATATTGATGTGACCAAAACTGCATTAGTGCATTTTAGGTTAAAATGTATGTTTTTTAAAGTAGGTGGAATACCTTAGGTGTTTTAAATAGTAATTTTCTGATATATTAGAGGGGTTTTTTTCTTATAAATTTGAGCGAAAGCATTTTTTTTCCAGTGAAATATTATAATAGTGTTTAGCTCAGGATCATGCAAATGTCAAAAATTCTGGGATGATTCCTCAAATACACTCTGTGAAGACAGAAGAAACAAGGAGATGAATAACAGTATGCACTGTTATTGTGAAGAATGAACTGTGTCAAGTCAATCTGGCTTCCTCCTCTGAAGATTAGGGGCTTCATTCATTCAGAAGTAATAGAGGATATCATGTATCTTCAGTAGATCTTTAGACAGACTCTCTTGTGACATTTGCATAGGAGAGACCTCAAAGAATGCTGTAGAAAAAAACCTCCTACTTAAAGCTGGCTGAAAAACATGAGTACTGAATTTACCATCAGAGTAGAAGTATCTATCATCCAGGGATAACTGGTTCCATCCACGGATTTAATATCAAGCTCTAAGTAATAATCCTGGCCATTATTAAAGTTGTTGAACAATGAGACCAAACTAGTCTTCTAAGATGTCTGGTTTTGTTCGCAGATATAATAAATATGTCATTCAAAACAATTGGGCAAATTGGAAAATACTCCCAAGATATACAGTGCAAACTGATGGAAGGTTCTGCACTTTAGAATAAAGAATCAGCTGTACAGATGGAGAATTTGGAACCTCTTCCTAGGTCATGCCTCTTCATAGCAGGGCATAGAAGTTAGCGGCCAACCTGAACGTGAGTCAGAGTATTGGGACGTGGGAAAAAGGAGTTGTAATTTGCTATATGTGGTTGATGGCTGGATGGAAACAGCCAGAGAGTTGTGGTCAATGGCTGTGTGTCCAGGTGGAGCTGGTGATGAGTGGTGTCCTCAGGGCTCTTTAATATCTTCATCAATGACACAGACAGTGAGATCAAGTGCACTTCCATCTCTGGAAGTCTTCAAGGCCAGGTTGAATGGGGCTTTCAGCAACCTGATCTAATGGAAGGTGTCCGTGCCCATGGCAGGGGAATTGGAGCTAGACTTTAAAGTCCCTCCCAGTCCAAACCATTCTGTGATTATATAAATAAGAGTACAGCATGCAAAACACATGAAGTTACCATTGACCTCTCCTTAGTGTCAATAATGTCAGCTGGAGTAACGAAATTTATCTGTACCTGGACACGTGGTACAGAGCCCAGAGCAGAATGAGAGTGACCAGACATTCCTAGACCGTTTTGTGTGAGGAACTTGAAATTGTTTGAAATGTTTTGTGTAGTCTAGACAAAGTCTAGACAAAGTCTAGACTGATAATAGTCTCTCATGTGTGCAGTACTTCTGTAATGGGGACAAGAATAATTAATTCTCTCTTGGGTAAAAAGTAAAATAAGAGACTAAAATTGCAGGGAGGTAGATGTGGATTAGAGATAATTATATTAGAGAAACTTTCTATTATTAAAACTCACTAAGTAGCGGGACAGTTTGTTCATGGGGAAAGTCCATCATCCATCATGGAAGACCAGGTTTGATGTGAATGGTAAGAACTGCAGTCCTTTTTGTTGGAGAGTGGAGTATATGAAATTTCTTCTATAATTTTATGTGATTATTCTGTGTAACTTGTGGTCTGAGTTTGAGTGTGATTATGATTCTGTCTCTGAGACTGCACGTTCATGCAGTTATCTGTACATGCATGCAGGCATTCATACATGGAGGCTAAATGCGTGTCTAACATGGAAATTTTGGTATTTGTATTACAGTTTTCAAAAATAATAATTTCTGTTCCCTGAAGTAACTGTTCCTGCATAAGGAGTGAACCATCACTCCTTAAAGAGAAATACTGTGTTTTATGTGTGTCACCTACGTACCAAAGAACAGCAGATTGTACGTTGTGGTAGAGTTTCTGAGGAGGGACTGCTGGCAAAATAAATGATGTGTCACCGAAGCAACAAAGATCAGTTGTAAAGGAAGCAGATGATATGCTCAGAAGTGACTGGAACACCTCTGTGATTTAATGGAACATAAACATGCATGGTAGTGTTCATGGGCTGGGTCTGTAGTACCTGCATGAATGCATTTATTCCAGGAGCGCAAGGTCTCCTGTAGAAAGGAGGAAAAAACAATACATGATTGTAGCCCAGATCTTTATTTAATAACTGCTGTAGAAGGCTGTTTAAAATCTTGTCAATCTTCAAATCTGATCAACTGTACGATGGAATTACCCAAGGAGCTTAAGGTTTTCCCAGTTATTCATTTCCTGGTTTAGAACTTATTTTCTCTCTCTGTTGCTGCATGAAGAATTACTAAAGAGAAATCTGCTTATAGCATTTGGGGAAAAGGTAAAGTCATAAAATGCTTGAAACCGGAATGAAAGAATAAACAGAAAAGCTTCTTTCTGGAATTCTGTTTCAAGTTCATTCTTTTAATTTTGTAAAGATTGGTTGATAAAATAAGGCAAGAAAGTGATTTGATTTGTCCCTGTCCTTTGGAAAAGTTAAATTTTAGACCCAGCTAAAAGGTAGTGCTATTAGATTTTTGGCATTTCTGACCTTCCGAAGCTGACTTAATGAAATTGGAATTTAACTCATCCTCTGCTGTCACTTTGTAATACAGACTGACAGGTTACTGATAATTTCTTGCTGATACACCTCTTCTCTCAGGGACAAACAAAGGGTAAGCCTTATGTTGAAAGCTAAGCTTTCAAATCATTTAAGAGGTTTGGAGCTTTATTTGTAGCCTCTGATAAGAATGTGAAGTGTGAATATTTTCACTGTACCATGGGCTGTGAGTAGGTGACAGGGCATTGCCAACGTGGTGATTCTTCGCTGCACTTTCACTCTCAGCACATCCTTATTTCAGCCACATTTGACTCACAGACAGATACTATTAATTTTAAAAGACTAATTTTATGCGTAATTCCTTGCATTTCCCTCTTTAAAGTGCCCTTGCAATCAAATAGCGTAGCAGCAATTAATAGAAGTATGTTGAACATGCCACCTGGTACTCAGAATTATAGATAACGCTCTGACTGATATGCACATTTGCATTCAAATGTATCTATTGACAAATGGTTATCTAGGTTTCAATGAGAGGCATTAAAGAAAAATGCAACATTACTCAGGAAGGAAAAAAATAATACGAACTCAATCTTCTGAATATTCTTAAATGCAGTCTCCTTAAATCATATACTTGAAGGTGAAAATGCCTGGACTTTGAATTCTCTTTCAATTCTGATTTTGAAGAAGTCATCTGTCACTGGATCTACTAATGCATTTTAGGGCTTTAATTTATACTACTGTATTAATTTAATATAAAATAAACAAGACTTTGGAAAACAACCAAGGTTATGATGATATGTTTTAGGATCTAGGAACAGTTTGGTTGACTGTTTTCCCCTTACTGAATTTATTGTACATTTCTGTTATTTGCCCTCTAATTGGTACCTCTCTTTTTCTCCTTGTAAAGAATAAATTTAGCTCAAACTATTCTTTGAGTTTCAGCAAAAATATTTTATATATAAATACCATATTGTGTGTATATATTTATATTCAGAAGCCCTCTATTACTTGAAATAACTTAAGATGTCATATTAGAGGAGATCTGATGCTTTAAATTTTCAGAGCATCAAGATGAGATTTGCAAATACTGAAGTTCGAGGTCTTGTTTTTTCCAGTCTTTTGTGCTCTGTTCTGTACAATACTCCTAAAGAAGTCATCTACTTAGAGGGGCTTTTCGTGTCAGGAAACTGGGAGTGTTTAACCCTCAGTTCTGCTCATGTTATCCTAACCTGCCCATTAGATCAGTCCTGGAGGTTTCCTTCCCCCGGATGAGATGGTCTGCTTGTGCTTTTTCTGTCATTTTATTTGCAAAAGCAGGCAATGAAGAAAAAAACACACACCCTCCAGCATTTCAGGAACTGTCTGGTAATGTACAGATAAAATTGATTCAGGTCCAAAGTTCTTTAAGATGTGTGCAGTGAAGGATAATTTTCACTTCCACAATTGTTCTTTGTCATCCTATGTGCCACTAGACTGCTAGTAAACCTTAGTGTGGTATTTGGACATACCTCTTACTCTGCCATTGTGTAGAGTGAGCTCTAGGAGAATGACTCTTAGGCATTCATCTCGAGAACTCAATACCTTTGCTGTTCTGCTTGGCATCCCTTCTCCCATTCTTTGCTCTTTTCATCTTATGTCACATCAAACTTGGTGCAGATACCTTGTTTCAGACGTGTTGTTAGATAGAAGATAGGACGGTAGAGAGACCTTGTCTGAATTTTTACACTGACAAAAGTTTTCCAGAAATCTCTTCACCTAAGAGTTGTCAAGTACTGTTATTTTAAAATGTGCACTCAAATGTCCTTTTTAAATATCAATTTCTGTGTGTTTTATTCTACGCTATATGAGCATTGTAGCTTCAAAGATAAAGGCAGATGAAAGAAAAAGAAGGTATTATAAAATGAATCTGAAGTGCCATTGCATTGGTGCTTCAGAAGGCATTGCCACTTAAGGTTCATTTAGTGTTTTTTAAGAATTAATAGTAAATTACTTTTATTTTTTTTTTCCCAAATACCAGATGTTGTAGTTCTACAATGACATTTCCGGATTTCTAAGAACTTTTTACTTCTGATACTGAGTATGCCAGCAACTAAAAAGAAATGGCAGGGAAGTAAAAATAAGGACTATTTTAATTTTGGTTTTAGTTAAAGTATTCTTTGCTGTTATTTGTTGGAATAATAGGTAAGAATTTTTTTAGAATTATTAACAACTATTTTAAGTGGAATGTTGCCTGGATTATTTTATCTTCTATATTAGGAGTTATACTTAGGAATTGGGTATTTAATCTAATATAATCTCAAATGTTTTCTGATATGTACATCTAACAAACGTACAGAAATAGCTGAGTTTTATCTGTCAAATAAATTGGTAGTTGATGGTGAATGCGTTGGTGCCCTCCAGTTTGACCAAGACTCAATAATAAAAAATATTAACTGTTTTCTATGCATAACTGTATAGTGAATATTTTGTAAGTAACATCCTATAAAATCTCAGGCATTCTTGGATATGTACAGAAAAAAATTGCGTTTGTGTTGCATACAGTATTTCTGTAACCAGATAATTGTCTCTCCTTTATACTAGTTGCCAGAGTTGCTCAAGGTGCTCCATTAGACATAAAATGGAGCTGTAACAATCAAATTGAGCCTCATATTTCATTTGAGGAAAACCAAAAGGAAGGCAGAGATGCAAGCTCAGTCTTTTCAGAGCCGGGGGGGGGCAGGAGGGAAGCAGAGCTACTCTGGTCCTCAGCCTTGTGGCACCCACCTGCAAAGAGGAGGTCAAGGCCCCCCTGAGGAGCTTGGAGGTCCTGGTGTTCCAAAGGCTTCGCAAGTTACAGCTTCAGCAATCTGTCTGTAACGTTCATTAAGGAAATGTACCATGAGTCTTGAGCCTGGAAAATGCCGATGTTCTCCACCATATGTGAAGTACACGGGATAGGGGTTTTCTCTTGTGCAGAATAACAGGAAATTTCTTTAGCTCATTATAATTTACTTTTTCTCACTTGTTTTAAAAAGTGATGCCAGCGGGCTCCTGGCTGTGCAATGGTAGAGAGTTATTCGAGCTCTCTAAGTCTTGGCAGTTATAGTTACTTTCATTTGTGTATGACTTCCTGTTTGTGTCTGACCTGCATGAGCTTGATGGAGGCAGAATTCAGGGAAATGGTCAAGGACTGGCTGTCTCTCTTGCTCCATTTATTTTATTCAGTAATTAAATTAAGCATTTCTGGGGCCAAGGATTTTATAAGAGTAACATTGTCTGATACAGTTAATTTATGAACTATTTATCTCGTAAAAAGTTTAAATTCAGACCTAAATTAAGATATAACTGATGATTATATTTTTTCTAAAATTAATTTTTTTAAGCATTCAGATATAGGCTGCAACAATGCAAGTGTACAATTTGAATAAAATTCAGGTTTTAAAGCTGATTACTGAGCAAGTTAAATGCATGTTCAAATTTTACAGAGATTCTTCCAAGGTTGTGAACATACGTAGAAATTATTGTACTGGAACAGATCAATGATTCATCTATTCCTGCTGAGAAGCACTGGTGAAGCATGCCAAAACATAAATCAAGGAGTTGATCGGGATTTCAGGTCTGTCACGCAATGCTTAACCCAGCTGGAGACCTGGCAGCGGAGTACGAATCATGGGTGACTAACCTCCCCCCACCTCCGTCTTCCTGCACCACGGGAAGTCTTGTTGCTTCATTGAGTTAAAAAGTCTCAGTACTAGAAGGTACTTTCAGAAAAATCCATAATGGAGCAGTGGTCTTCTGGGAGGCCACTGCTTGTGAGGCCTTGCTCCGTGCTTGCAAGAAGGGGTTGTATGGCCAGCGGTGCCTGTTAGAGCTGGGTCTGTGCCACAGGTCTTCGGTACCTAACCTGCCCTCCCCAGGAGCCAAGGTGGTAGCTCTTCATTCTCACATCTGTACACAGTCCTGGAAGAGTAGGAATCTGATGTAAAATGAAAAAGTGATAGATTGTGTAGTTGGGGGCAGAGGGATAACATGTATCAAACTACTGTTTTGTTAAATGAGGTCCTTATGTATCTTTCTGCTAATAAACAAGCATTTGGCCCGTTCCTTGGAGGAAGATGCTCAAGTGGTGACTTCTGAGTGGCAGAGTATGGCACTTCAGAGTGTAGTGTGTCTTGTGAAGGTGCAAACCAACCCCTAAGATTCTGCTGCAGCTACAAGAAATGGGAAAAATCTTCAGATCTGTAGCCAAGTCTGCCTGCAGTGAGGCCCTGACATGGGTAAAATGGTCTACAAATGGTTGGATGTATGGTTGGTCATGAGTTTAGAAGGAGATGCCTGAGAGACCCGTTGCTATTGAAAAATTGTAAAATATCTTCAGTTTGATGTAGCACCTTTTCAGATGTGACAGGAAACAGGTTACCGAGTAGTCCATGGTGTGTGGGTTATGAGTCCTCTTTGGGGGGACGTAAGAGAATGAATTTCCCTTTCCCTCTTGGGAGCAATTGGGGGAAAACATGAATAACTTATTTAAAGCCTGGCTGCTATAGGCTGAGGGAATACAGGAGAAACCATGTAGAAGTCTTCCTGCAGGGCTACTCTGTCCCTTTCAGAGTTGGGAAATTCTTCAGTATTGAAGAAATGAGTGTTGTTGGCAGTGGTGATCTGAGTTTAGGTCATGGCTAAGTCATCTGTTAGGCTCCTGTGGAGTCCTGCTTCGACAGCACATGTCCTGCTGTGGTCTCTGGCAATGGCATGTTTTGGTGAGTATCCAGCAGGACTATTGTTGGATGTATGATGTTAAAGATCTCATAGCAAGTGTTCTGGTTCATTTAAGTTATAGTTGTTTGGGTTTCAAAGCTGCTTGAAAACCTTTGGGTGAAATAATGTGTTAATAAATGTTTGCTGGTGGAAAGATGCAGCACAAGTAATATATGTGTTGTTGACAGATTTGAAGAAAATATCAGATTTTAGATTAATTCTCTCCCCATTCTTCCACCAATAAAAAAATTGTCTTAATAATTACTAGTACTTAGCAATTGTTTCCTGTGTAAAAATCATATATAATTGGAAATTATGAAACATAAAATAGAAATTAAAAGCAGCATGTTTGTAGTATGACAACAAGATTGGATTGGATGGAATGTTAATTTTATATTACAGTTAAGAATTCATGAAGTATTGACTAAGATTGAGGTGCTGTGAAGATATTTGAAGCTCTATACAGATGTTCATATTACTGAATATATGATTTTATGACAGAAGATGTCTTACAGAAGGTAGTAGTTCGATACATTGATTGCTTCAGCAATTTATGACAAGACTCAGTTTTACAGCTCTTTTTTGCCTTGTCAGATTTCTCCTGGCTTCAGCAGAGTTCTGGCTACACCTCACACATAGCTAATTTTACAGAGGGAGAACTGCCTTTTTCTTTCCTTTTCTTAGGGCGTGATTAAAATAAGGCTTTTGATCTGTTTATGGAACTGTATAAAACCAGCATCTTCCAACTTTTTGTCTCCTCATCCAGTTTTAGTAATGGTTTTACTGAAGTGATCCCTCTATTTTGAATTGACGAGTGAATGTCGGTGATACCCACCCAACAGCAGATGTAGAGGAATGGTATTATCAGACTCTACCCCATGATTTTATTGCAAAAGTGGATATAATTTATTGTTTGAGAAAAAGAAATGAGAAAAAGATTATTTTGAAGGTGAGCCAATTCATATATTCCTGAACATTACACAGGCCACCCAGATATGAAGCCATGTTTTATGTCTCTTAAATCTAAGTATTCAAGTGAGTGTTGAGCTGCTGGCCCAAGGCCAACAGAATGCTTAGAGAGGGAAAATTCACCTTTTCATATCTTCCTTAGTGAAAGACTTCACAGCGAGTAAGTCTGAGGAGTTCCTGGAATAAGGAATAAGAAGATTTGCTAATCAGAAGTATAGTGTTCCTTGCTGAGAATTAAATTTGCTTACTCTTGGGATAATTAATCACTGAAAAAGGAAAACGGGCATGATCCTGCAGTACAGTTTCCTTCCAACCATGTTTCTTTATTGCCGCAGTATGTGCACAGCATCTAACAGAAGTTGTATCCCTGAAAAGAGGTACCTCTACTAGAGAACAAGACAAAAAAATGGTTGTGTGCATATATATATATGTGTTTGTGTATATATATATATGTATGTCTCATTAATTGTGATTCATAAAGGAATTTGCCAAAATTCAATAAAACTCCACACCTTTCTGACATGCCTTGTCATATTGTAGGGTGGCCCACCAGATGATCTACAGTTTAAAAAGCTCAGTTTTAAAAAAACACAGGTAGGTTTCTCTGATATTGGGAACCTCATTTAAAGTTGAGAAAAGTGTGGATGTCCCAAATTGTAGTGCTTTACTGTTTCACTCTGCTTTTTTTATCTGCATATGAAAAATGTTGTTCATGATGTTTGCTTTCATGTTGTGACTGTGTGGTTTGAGCTGCAGTCACTAGCAGGCTCTTTATCAGCTGATCTAACCTTGAGAAAAAGCTTCTATCCAAACAATACTAAGGAAACAGCATCAAACAACAAATCTTCTGTTCCATCGTATTTTCTGAAATTTCATTGGGACCCGTCTCAGAGAAATAAGTCATTGCCAGTAAAGAGAATAATTCTTTTGACATACAGATATATATGAATTTATGCCTATAGATAAATAGGTATTTAGATAATATAGGTAAAAAGATGTGCAAGGTGGTGTGATATTTTAATTTTTCAACTAACACTGGGAACTGAGGAGTAATTTATAATGTAGGTTATATTTAGTTTATATACACATCCACAGTTAGTGTTTGGCATACATGTGTTATGGAGTGTAGGTTTTTTTGTAAAGCACAGCTCAAGTTATCACACTCATTAGAGCATTGGTTAAGGAAATCAGTGGCAAAGAAACTATGGCAGTTTCCTATCGCTTTATATCGGTTTGTGGGGTTTCCTTGAATCTTTTGCAGAAGAGAAGGCACCTTGTTATGACAGATTCCTGGAGCTATGGTATATCTGTTTAAAAAAATGGCTCCTGTAAGTTTTAAAACTGCTCATTAAATGAGTTTTTAAGCAACAAATGGTGTGGTTTTCAAATTCACTGTAGGTTTAAAATTGAGCTGCTTTATGCGGACAGAGGCAATTTGAGGGGAAAAAAAGGGTAGAAAAATGATTTATGGGAGTCTCCCATTTCAAAATATAATGGATTGAATTTAATATGCAACTTTTTAAATGCATATTGTGAACATATGTTAATTGAAACTTCCCAAAAAAACAGATGGCAAGATGTGAAAAAGATAAGAATCAGGGAAAGTTTGTTGTCCTTAAGTATATCTTTTTCACTTTAGCCTTTTAACAGACATAATTTCTGTTGGGAAAGATAATTACAAAACCTCGTGTATTTGTCAGGTGAAATCCTGACCTTGCCTGGTTTTTAAAGAGGAAAGATGTTTGCCACAGCATGCCCTTGTGTTTCTGCCAGTCTCCTCCTTAGGAACCTTTGAACCCTTTAGAGCCAGGTTTGGTCATATTTGCAAAAGCATAAAGGTCCCAAAGATATGTAAAATTCTGGTTTTTTTGGTAACAATAAGCAGTTGTGTAGACAAGACAGCTGTGCTGGTGATCACAGGTTCCTGGATGAACCCGGTCCTTTGTATACCTCAGGGAGTGCAAAGGGGTGGAATATGCTCTTGGTGCAAATTTCAAAGAACTGAGGCACTGTGGATTTGCTTGCTCCTGGAAGAACTTGCTGGTTTAACTGAAAAACCCCAAAACATATGTAACCTGTTTTTAAACAACTTTGTTGCTCTCCTGTTGTTTATCTGTAACTGGGAAAGTTGAACATAGATGATCAAAATGCCTTAAACCCTTTATGGTCAATAATAAGGGGCATTTAGAAGTCTTGGTATTTTTCTTGTCTCTAAAAGGGCATAACTGTTTATGTGCACTGTTATCAGTATAGATTAATTTTTTTTTTTAAATAAGTAATAGAAAAAAAATTACCTTATTAAAAAAAACTGTAAAGGAAAAGAAGTTCAACAAGATTGACTTTGATGTGCTGGCAAGTTAGGTAAATAGCAATAAAAGTGCTCTCTGTGTGCAGATACTCAAAATCTGAGTTGTGTAGGACATGACTTGGAAGTATCAGAACAAAGAGTTGATGAATATTGCTTGACAAGAAGCTCAACGTGAGCCAGCAGTGTGCATTTGCAGCCCAGAAAGCCAACTGTGTTCTGGGCTGCAGCAAAAGCAGTATATCCAGGAGGTCAAGGATTGTGATTCTGCCCCTCTACTCTGCTCTCATGAGAGCCCAATTGGAGTGCTGTATCCAGCTCTGGGATCCCTAGCACAGAAAAAACATGGATCTGTTGGAGCGAGCCCAGAGGAGACTCATGAAAATGATCAAACGGCTGGAGCACCTCTCCTCTGAAGACAGGCTGAGAGAGCTGGGATTGTTTAGCCTGGAGAAGAGAAGGCTCTGGCAGACCTTAGAACAACTTCCAGGGACTCTTTACAAGGGCATATAGGGATAGGGCAAGGGGGAACGACTTTACACTGAAAGAGGGTGGGTTTAGATTAGATATTAGGAAGAAATTCTTTACTATGAGAGTGGTGAGGCACGGGCACAGGTTTCCCAGAGAAGTTGTGGATGCCCCACCCCTGTAAGTGTTCGAGGCCAGGTTGGATGGGGCTTTGAGCAACCTGGTCTAGTGCAAGGTGTTCCTGCCCATGGCAGGGGGGGTTGGAACTAGATGCTCTTTAAGGTCCCTTCCAGCTCAAACCATTCTCTGATTCTGTGATTGTTAATTCTTAATTTAAATTCATTTGGAACATAATTTCAATTTGACTTTTAAAGTTAAGTTACTCTCTGTAGCCATACAAATTCCATTTTGATGAGACAACAAAAAAATGTGAGTACAAATGTCAAAAAAGAAACTGGGCAACATTAAGAGAATCTGAGTTCTCCAGAAGTGCAGCATAATTCTGAGAAGATAAAAGCTGTCTTTTCTTCATCATCTCTCTGTCCAGCTTCATCATTCAAAGCACCAGCAGCTTTGGTGTGTGCGTGCACACTTCTTCTCACAGTTTCTTAGCATTTGGAAACCTCTTCTGGCAAGGCAGTGGATTTAATGCAGAGGTGCAGCAGTATTCTATCTTTTTATTTGACACTGCTACCACAAAGCCTCTTGCATCTTGATGAGCCTGACATGTGAGAAATGGCATTCTGCAGCCTGTATTATCCATTTGCAAGGCATAAGAAGGTCTGGGACATATTCTAGATAAAATAAAACTATGCAGTTTGATCAAGAGAAAGCTAAAATGTATGTGACCAAATCAAAATGGCTCTATCGAGTCTCTGTGACTTGACCACACAAATATTCTGAAGCTTCAAGGCATGTGCTGCTTTGTCGGGGTTGTAGGTACAGGGTTCATGAGTCTCCTGGACATCAGCATGGCTCACCTCTGTCAAGAAGCCTCTTAATTCTGCAATATTTGCCCTGAGGATAGGAATACACAATATTTTGGAGGATTGCCTTCCAGAGAAGATCTTTTAAATAGTTTAATTCTGTCCACATTATAAACACACACCAAAAAAAACCCTATGGGAACTTTTTCTGAAACATCTCTGAAAGCACTGAAGCTATTTGTGGTGCAGATTGCTTGTAATCAACTTTCCTCTCCTCCTTATATGCTAAACTTTCTTGCACATGTTTTCCTCTGGCCCATAGGGATGGATCATGAATCTGAAAATGAGCAAAGAATTAATTAAATACTCTTATTAGGATTTGGCATGGTTAAGGCAGACATTGGTTATTTTCTCTTTTCAAAGTGCCTGGTTGAGATACCTCTGCTTGTGCTGCAAGACATGGCTCTTGAAGAAGAAGGTGGCTTAGGGTGTTTAGACTTCACCATTAGTAGTAGGATTAGAAATACAGCTAAAATGTTCTCTCTAATGAAGCCTAAACTGGTATTCCAGACCAGAGTGAGACTTTTTCCCCTAAAACTCACCTGGCTGCATTCCACAGGTCAGTTTTTCACAAGCTCAGCATGAAACACATTCATCACTGAATGCCATATAATGTTGTTTTGCAAGATAAAAATGCACGTATTTTTATGTATTTTGAAATGTGTTTATGAATGAAACAGTTATATTTAAAATACGGAACAGATAAATGAATATGAAAAATATCAAATCATCCCAAATCCCCAGACTCCACCCTTTGCTCCATCACAGAAAAATCAACAACGTAAAATTGTTGTTTTTCTCTAAAACAAAAGTTTCACAGCTGTATTTAAAAGTATGTTGATGAAAAGTGATTCATAAGGTGAAGTAATCATTTTTATACAGTGCATTTGGCAGACTCTAGCCAAATTACACCATAAAAGAAATATTCTATATGACAGCAGAGTGTTAGCAATGTTAAATTTGAGAATGAAAACTGACCATCCAAAGACTTATTTATGACTATACTGCTCTCTGATGGTACCCTGTGTTTCATACCCAGTTGTGGTCAGTCTGTATTTTTCCCATATTTGTTGTAAATTTAAGCTAATGTTTTTCCATTGTAAATTAATTCACATTTGTTTGGTTTAGACGTAATTGGAGGCTATTATGTCTAATTTGTCTACTACAAATTGTTTACTACACAGAATTCTTACCATCTAAATTCTTACCAGCTAAATATAAAAGTAATTAAACTTACAAAGTTTTGGGCTACCTTAAAGGTTTTTAAGTTACATCCATTTTGTTTATTGTATTTTCATTTGAAAAGAGCATGTGTGATTCACCAAATTACTATGTACATACTGGCTAGGTGACTTAAAACTGTAACAAATAATTACAAGGATTTAACAAATTGGGATAAACCTCTTTATCTCCTTGGCATGAGTGACTTGGGAGCAAAAGGTTGCGACCTGCAGGGTCAAGAATACTGTGTGGAGTGTTTGAGAGTAGTAGATTTATCAGACAATCCTATTCATGCTCTGCTTTTCTATTGAAGCTGTCTTGATGCTCTGCAATTAGTAGACACCAGTTACTAGGGATGTTAGTGTTCCTTCTGGGCTTTGTTTGTTTGGTTGTTTGTATAGGGTACTGATTAGGGCTTTTGAGTGTGGAATTCACTTGCGAGTGATTTATTTTCTATCTCTAGGAAGGGTTCCAGCTGTTCTGGGATTTTTTTTTTCCTAGGAAATCTTAGTTTCAAATAGCAGCCAGAGTAGCAAACTTTGAGAAGTCGTGGCCAGTTCTTGTTAAATATTTCTTTGTAGAATGAGAGAATTTAATTTTCTACCTATCATTAACTTTATTTCTATTTTTATTATCCTCCTCAAAAATAATTTCTAACATGTTACTCTTTTAAGCATTAAATGAAATGGTTATGATGGATTTATAAGAACCTATTGAATAAAATTAGAAGTGAAGATGTCACTACATCTGTGTATTCTAGGAAACCCATGGGATGCTTTACAAAAGAATGTGCCCTTGCTTAAGCTTCTCATGCAGAAATTAAACCCCTATTGATACATGGAAACAGACTCCTATTCATATGTTCCATATGATTTGTAGCATCCTAATCCTTGCCATGAATCCTTTCGTTATTCTCAGCATCGTAGACTGAAAACATCAATTCAAGACATGGCTTCTTCACATTTTTTTTTTAAAACGTCAGCTCTTGGTTGAATACGGTTCCAGTTGTTTCTTTTGACAAGTGCTGGGGGTTTCCTAAACTCTCTTGAAGAGTAGTTTATTTTCAGTTATTTAAAAACTTGTCTTCTGTGAGTATATATGTAAAATTTACCGTGAATCTGCACATTCATATAATTACCTAATTTCATAAACTTTTAATTTCTTCACTTTTACTAGGACTTACATTTTTTACCTTCAACTATCAGTGTACTTTGGGTGAAACGTGTAAAACTCCACTGTTTTTAAACAATGTTGTGTGCTAGTAGCCGGTGGAAAATAATGAATAAAATGAAACTTTAGTACGTAATTGGTAGACTGAAAGGCCATGCAGCTGCTACGTACTGCCTGGTTCACATACTTAATAATAACCTACCTGACTTAGGCGTAATTTTGTTGACTTGTGATTGCCGTACTACACGCTTTTGCTGTAGTTCCTTGCTGGATTACAAGTAAAATTCTGAAACCATAATAATCTTTTCCACAGTTGGCCTCTGTGTAAGTTACATTTTGAAACTTTATTATAAACACTTAAAATGGTATAGGTCCAGGAATTACCGTCTGCTATGTGAAATTTGGAATACTGTTTACATAACATTAATGAGTATATTAAAGTGGTAAAAGACCGCAAAGAACATGCCAGTAGAACTTGGATTCATCACCATCTAATGACAGCAAATTAAAAATTAATCAGCCTTGTGTAATCTGCTTTCATGGCTTTGCAGCGTCCAGAGCAGTCCGTGAGTCAGCATCAGGTGCAGTTAGAAAAAAGGCACATTCTGGCTTGGGGAAAGATAGATGGAGGAATGTAGTCCTCTGAAGAAAACAGTCCAAACATCCTGGATTTACTCTAAACTGAACTTTTTCACTGGAAAGCTGTCAGAGCTGAAGGAAGGTTCATGTTGCAAACCCTTTGTCCGCTGATTTTGTTCCTTTCCTGTTAAAATATGTAGTATTAGCAGGTCAAGTGGGCCAGAGGTTTCCTTTGCATATTACACTCTTTATTTAGTTTGCCATATTTATTTTGGTGCTTCTCATGGAATTAAAGGGATACGCCACTGGCAATTCCTGTTTGTTTCTTTAAAGACTTATAAAGGGAACTCCTCTCAGAAGCAAGACAGAGACATAAGATGTCTCCTGGAGCACTCTGGGCAACAAGACTCGCAGGAGAAGGAGAGAAAGCATGGCCAGCTTAACCAGATGGGTACATGCACGACCCATGTCTTCATATGGAGTCCTTGGTCTATCAGTCACAGTTGACATAGTTTCTTTTGAAATGTTGATTTTGAAAAAGTCCCTGGCACAGAGCAGCAGAACAATTAATTTCTGTTGGCTGCATGTTTTTGTCAACCACAGAAGCAGTGGCAGATGTGCTTTCTGGCCCTTCTACATCTGTCTTGTGATTGTATTCCACAGCCAAGCCAGTTGTGTTGCTTCTCCAGTTGTGGATTGTGTCCATGGGGGTTTATTTACCTGGCTGTGCCTCTTCCATTGGCCCATAGCTGAGAGGCACTGGACAACACCTTTGCTTTTTCTTCATGAAGTTAAGCTCCAAAACTGACCTTTACTTTTAGATAACAAACACAATCTAGCACCTTCTTTTTCCAGGCCTGATGGGTTTGTTTGCCACACCATTTTATATGACTTTATATTTTCAGTGACAACAAAGTGCTTTGAGCTTCTTAGCTAAATTTAAAATGAGGGCAAGATGAATTTCATTCTCAGAGGACAAATGGTTGCATTTGTGACTTGATCATTAAAAGTGAAAGAAAATCCTGATAAGAAACAGGTGAATTTAAAGGTTTTTTTTCTTGTTTAGTATTTTTTTCAGGATTTTCTTAGCTGAAGGAACCAAGGACTGACCAAATGTTGATCCTCATTCACTGCAGTGATAGTTCTCTGTTATTAGGACAAAGAAACCTTCAGAACAGCTCTGGAGAATTTCCACTTTTCCTTCCCTCCTTAAAAGGTTCTGTAGTTGGTTTAAGTTTTGCCTGTGGAAGGACATTTTAGTTAAGTGTTGGCTAAATTTTTGAACCTTTTAATACAGAATGAAAGGACTTGAAGTCATGAGAGGTTGTCTGATTTTCCCTCCATTCATGTCAAATATCTGACTCACTTTTTCTTTAAAATCTCCAGTAAGGGAGAGTCCATTACATCTTAAATAATGTGATCTTATTCCTAGACATTTTTAGGACAAGATTTTTACAGTGTCTAATTGAATATATTGTGATACAGTTTTGGTCTATTACTTTTTCTCCCATCCACAAACACAAGAAAAATAGATTTTACTTTTTCCTTTTCTTTGTAGCAAACTTAAGTAGTGAAGACTAATCACATTCTTTCAGATTTTTTCCCCCTTGTCTCCCTCTACCCTGTTCCCCTCTGTGATGCACAAGACAGTTTATTTCAGCTGACAGAGCTTGATAAAAGTGATAAACCAAGACAGTCAATTCAGTGTTTTTCAGGTTGTAGCCTTTCTTCTGCATCTTAAAGCAACTTTTGCTTTTTGACGCTTCCCAGTTCTTATCCTGTACTTGTGAAATTTGTTGTTTCTACATACATATAACGCACATATGGTTGATGAATAGCATCCTGGGTTTTTTTCTGAGCCAGTCTCTTCAATTTCATAGAATCAGAGAATCACAAAATGGTTTGGGTTGGAAGGAAAGTTAAATATCATCTTGTTTCAACCCCCCTGCCGTGGTCAGGGACACCTTCCACTAGATCATGCTGCTCATCCAACCTGGCCTTGAACACTTCCAGGGATGGGCCATCCATGGCTTCTCTGGGCAACCTGTGACTGTCTCACCACCCTCGCAATACAGACTTTCTTCCTAATATCTAATCTGAATGAACTCTCCTTTAGTGTAAAGTCATTCCCCGTTGTCCTATCAAGTATCCTTCTAAAAGGTCCCTCTTTGTCTCACTTGTAACCACTTTAAGTATTAGGTCTCCCTGGAGCCTTCTCTTCTCCAGAACAACCCCAACTCTCTCAACTTGTCTTCATAGCCCTTGTAACCCTTTTCTCTTTGGTATTATCTGCAAATGTAATAGGCATACACTTTTTTCTCTGTCACCACTCTCACTACTGAAATTACTAAGTAACAGACATCCGGTATTGGTCCCAGTGGAGTACCACTTAGTATGTCCTTCCAGTTTTTCAGGAAGCCGTTGACAACTGCTCTCTCACTACTCTTGTCTAATCACTTTTGTGTTCATTCTAGCTATCTTCCATTAGATTATGTTTCCCTGTTTGTTTTTAAAAGAGAATGTCTCACGCTGTGGGTCCAAAGCTTGAAATAAGTCAATAGCATATGACGCATACTGCTTTGCATCTCTAGTCACAAAAGGCTACTCAATGTTAAAAGGGTGCGTTTTTTCACAAGTGTGTGTTGATTGTTCGTCATGTCCTCATGATTGTCTTCCAGGTGCTTACAGTATCTGTTTACATACAATGGTTTCTCACAGTCAGTACCTTCCTCCTTAGGAAGCCAGTTGAATTGCAGTTTTGTCTAATTCCTCCCTTCCCAGACAGTACAATAGTTATCGTTTAACACTGTTTTTTCTAAAAATAACTAAACATCCCAAAGTTATGTTAGATTTCTGACTACTGAAGTCACATGGGTGGCTCACAATCAGTCTGTAACTGACTTTCTCTAGAAATGAGATGACTTGCTGCCAGGAAGATGAAGATTATGCTGCATACTTCGTAGTTGATAAAAGCAGATGTGAGTACATCACAAGTATGATATTAGTTATATTATTGCCCATGCTTATCCTGAGTTTAAGGCTGAATAGGATCTTTTGTTTTCCCAAAATAGCAATGGTTAGGCCTTATCTATTAAAAAACCCCACCTTCCTGTGATTTTCCAATAGCAGGTTAATTTTGAGTGAACAGATGGCAATGTGAGCATTCATTGTCATTGACTTGTTAGGGTCTCCAGAAGCTTTTTATCTGTTGTGAGATACCAGCACATACACATTGGATTTTCCCGATTTCCTTGTGTCAATTCATGTGTTCATGCTTTGTGTCTTGGAGATGCTAGAAACGGTTCTGTAAAAGTTAGGTAAAGAAAGTTGGTAATTTCCTGGAACCCAGTCAACCCAAGAACTGAGACACTGTGATGGAGTCTGGATGTGATGGCACTCTCACTGTGGTGATAGGAATTGGCAAGGCTTTGATTTTATCTTGGAGCTGTAAGTGCCCGTGGTGTATTTAAAGAGTGACATAATTGTAGGGGTTTTTATTGATCTCTGAAATGATATGAACATTAGTTAACTTCCCAGCAATATTTTTTTGAATGTTATTTTCATAAATACCATGTTCTTGGTTAAATTAGTTAATTGCAAAAAGTATTACATGTAATGTAATTAATTTTGGTTTTCTTCATGTTTTTGAGGAGATTCTTGGTATGGAGTTAATTTTTTCTTAAAAGTTCTTTGTTGTAAAAAAACAAAATTGGAAGCAATATGGACGTTCAGAAGTCACATTTATGTGATGATTGGAACAAGAAAGGACGAGAAGTCCATCACAGGAGTGACACTTCCACCCTCTGACTGACCCTTGGGCTTTGTGTCAGGTTCACTCCAGGTTTCATGACCAGTCTCTCAAGTTGGTCTTTTTTTTTTTTTTTTTTTTTTTTTTTT
>VZRE01000067.1:0-131279 GCA_013396775.1 Cephalopterus ornatus | reverse complement strand
TATATATATATATATGTAATCAAGCTCGGAATCAGAGCAACCACTGTATAATTGAAAAACTGGGACTTTCAGATTGAATCTTCTTAAAGAAAGGAGCTGCAGAGATCAACACTTTGAAAAGTAGAACAATTTATCTCAAAGTCAGAATAACTATTCCCTGCAGCTTTTCACGAGAGAGGGGGTATGTCATCGAGATTCAACCCTCCTTTCTCTCCTTGCAGTAAAATTTATATTTTGTAAAACTCTTCATGACTTCTTTTCAATAAAGCAACAGTTCTTTGTCATCTTCCATCATTGCACCCTCATGGTTCTGTCACCATTCTTTAAAAATTCTCCACTCATAGTTTGGATAAAAGAGAGAAGCACTGGCATTTGGTGCCGTATCCTTTGTTTCAGAGCTGTCCCAAGGCTGTGGTGACAACTGTGAACTGAGAATAGCCACAGAGTTGTTGCAGATGTGCTGTTTTCTGTTAATGAAAGGCTGGTGTTCATCCACAGCCCTTCTATGCAATATTTAATCTGTAAGACTTTATAATGCAAGCAACCCCTTATAGAGAAAACTGTTGGTTTTATGTTTCAGATGCAAAGACGGCTTGAAAGGATTTACATACTCTGCACTAAAGTAAGTAAAGCTTCTGTGAGTCTGTAGCTTCAAGTCAAGATTTTGGGGAATCATGCATAGTAAGCAAAGAGTATCCCTAAGAAGAAACATGCTGTCGTAAAACTTTTCCAGCTTCTGGGGTATACAATATATTTTGGAGAAGACATATTCATAGAATCACTAAGGTTAGAGAAGACCTCTAAGATCATCAGATTCAACCATTAACCCAACACTGCCAGGTCCACCACTAAACCACGTCCCCAAGTGGCACATCTACATGTCTTTTAAGTACCTCCAGAGGCAGTGACTCCACCATTTCCTGGGCAGTCTGTTCCAATGCTTGACAATCCTTTCAGTGAAGATATTTTTCCTAATATCCAATTTAAGCCTCCCCTGGCACAACTTGAGGCCATTTTTCTCTTGTGTGCTGGCAAGAGAGGAATCCGTTTATATTTGGGACTGTTAATAAAGGAAACTGAGACATATGATTGCATGTTTTTAAAGCAGCATTAATCTTCTGTCTTTCTAAAACTGGGATTCTTGATAACCTGTATTTTCCTGGAAGCAAATGGCTGCTGTGTTTTGAGCTGGAGGTTATTTGCTGCATTACAAGATGTCTAATAAATGCAAAGATAGTTCTGTACTCAGCATTCAAGTAAAACATGGTTTAGTGCCATATTTCTTTGAGATATCCTCAGCATGCCAGTAAACCTTGTGTCTGCCACTGTGGTCCAGCCTTTCCTAAAATTTACGTTGCGATGGGACCCTCTAGTGTTACTCACTAGTATGTTATACAAAGTTTTCCTATCTTCATGCCTTGCATGTTATCATGCAGACAGTCCAGTGCATGGAGGGTAGCAATTCACGGGTGAAGAAAAGAGCTGAATTCAAGCAAGAGAGATTTGCATTGCTGGTTTAGGAAATATTTTACAGAGCTTACGGCCATGGAATATTATAGAAGGTCCCAATGGTAAATTATTCAATTTATAGTCAGAAATATGGACCTGAAACACTCCTGTGACAACATGCAAAGACAATGCTTTCTGAAATCACCAGTTCACAGTTACATGTTGAATGACAAAGTTTTTATACCTTCATCACCCTCAGCAAGGCTACCACCGTACAGTGTAACTTGGATTATAGTGCAGAGTGTTAGGAAACATCTTGCCATTGTGTCCTCCGTTGCCCTTGATATAAAGTAATTCTACACCTAAGATGAACCAATATATTGACAACATCAGCTTCTTGGTGAAGAAAGAAGGCTGAAGATGAAGCCAAGCAAAACAAAGTTGATGCTTTTGGTGGGAGCAAAAATATTTTGAAGATTTTGTAAAACAGATATTTTATAAAAATATTGTAGTAATTATCCACCATTATGTAACCCAATTTTGCTGGAGATAATTGAGATATTTCATGTGCCTTTTTATGTTCTTATTTAGTGTTCTTCCTTTGTCTGAGAGATGGACTTCCCTACTAATGTTTTTGTTCCTAGTTTTAAAAAATTCCTGGCAGCAATTGTATCCATTAGCTGAGGTTCAAATATATGTCAGTGGACTGATCTTTTCAAAGAGGTATAGGGTTTGGCAGCTGTATAGGATGAGCTTTTACAGACCTAGGGGTAACTTTAAGCTTTTCTTAAAGACTTAGAGACTTATACAGGACTTGATATATTTCTTTTAGATATTTAGGTAATTGTTTTGTTCTGGTTTTTTTTTCTTTCAGGTTCATTGTAGGGAAAGAAGAAATCCCCACTCACTCTTTCTCACCTGAAGCGGCGTTTTCAAAAATAGATAGAAAAATCAAGCGTTGTGAAAAACTATCACAGCCAATGAACATACTGGCTCTAACGAAAAAGCTCATGGACAAAGTGTGAGTCAAAGAAAACAAAAGAAAAACAAAATGAGTCATTGTTGCGTGGTGCATTTTAATGTCTTGTTACATTGTATTTAATAATGTTTTATAATACTTTCACTTTGTATTTAAGTGTTTTTCTATTTCATTTTTCACTGGGTAGTTAGCAGCGGCAAATGATGAACTCCAGTGAAAGCAAAACTTAAGACCTGTATGTAATAGCTACGACTTGCAACTTGCAGTTGTCTTAAGGAGGAGAGGAAATTCAGTCAATGCCAAATGCAGGCTGGTGGTTGCTTTTTCTGCGTGACCATAACATTGTCTTTTGGGGGACCTACATCCCTGTGTTGCATAAAGGAGAACTCCCTAAAAATAGGATTGGTGGCACATGGACTGCCTCCACTGTCAGGAGATAGGAAATTGAGAAGCAAAGTTTAAAACTGTTTTGCACAAGGTCAGATCTAGACATCTGAAGTTAGGCAAGGCAGGTTCCCTCCCTGTCCTTTAGTATAAGCTTAAAGAAGTGACAGCAGATAGCTTTTCAGCTACCACTAGGAGTCATTCATTTACAGGGAAGATGGAGTGAAAAATAAACCTAGGTGTGTGTTCACACCACACCTATGAATCTTCACTTCCATTGACCTCTTCAGGAGCAGTTTTATGACCAGTTCTCTATCTGCTGACATGCAGGAGAGAGTCTTCAAGCGCATTGTGTTCTCAGAGTAGCGGCTTATCTTACTTGCTCAGCTGATGAACAAAAATGAAGTGACCCCCATCATACGGCAACTTCCTATGATTTGCTGTAGGTTTTAGTTGAAAAATATGAGGGGAGTCAGCAGTTGCTTTTCAGGAGTGACTGTATTAGACAACAAAAGACTTACGAGGAAGAGACAGCTCCAGCCATGTGCAGATTCTTTTAGCTGAGTTGCTTATGCCTATTTTGTCTTAAATACCTCTTTTTCAGTTTGCTGGAGATAGTTCATAGCTTTTCCACTGTTCATTAAATATGAGGATTGAGGGAGTATAGGTAAAGAAGAGCATATTTTCTTTTGGGCTTTGAAATTCCCAACTCAGACGTTGAAAAAACTTACAATTTTCAGTTCTAATGCTCTCACAGGTTTCTGTTCCATATGGTTCTTTTCAATATAATTGAGTCTAAATGCCTGTAACCTGAGCACATTCTCATTACAATTTTTGCTGCATAAACTGACCTCACGGATGATTTATGGCCATTAGACTTTATAGTACACAATTCAGAACTTCCAAGATATTTGACACAGTATATAAATTGTGTAATTTATTTTACATTAAAGCTAAAATACTTGGATATAGCAAAATATAATGTTCAGACTAGGTATGACATTACTTCTTTTAATTCTACGTAATACAGGCCTAGAAACTGTATAATCTACACATCCCACCATCCCAAGCCAGTCTCTTTTAAATGCTCAAGGTCACATTCTCAGTCCAAAGGAAGAGCTACATAAAAATCTACACCGTAGAAGAAAGAGCCAAAAAGTGAAAGGCTTGCAATTGAGAGAAGTCTCACAGAGTATCTCTGTGTGTTTCTATGTTCTGCATTACCCTTCAGTGAACCTTACAATGGTATGAAAGATGTAAGGACACAGGTAACAGATGCTTGGTCAAATGTCCTTCTAGAACCATGGAGCAGAAACAAACCGGGAAAGGTCACATCGCTTCTCCTTGTTGACCACAGCAGAAAATCTGTCCTTTAATTGAGCAATTAATGTGTAGCATGGCAAGAGGTTGGATCCAAATAAGTGTGCAGACACCTTTTTCTTGGTATACAACTAAAGTATTGTTAGTTTTTATTGTCCTTTTATGACATCATAAAAGTTCACAGTGCCCTTCAGTGGGGTAATGGGGAGAATGAGCACTGAGCAAATAGCACTTTATGTATTTTTAGGCAAGAAAAATTTACAAAACCTCCTGTCATTGATGCTGAAAACAGCTATGAGTTAATACGTGTTTCATTATGCTTTTTGCAGGTGCAAACATGGCCCGAGGCATAGATGCTGTAAACACTATGGAGATAATTGCATCTCATACTGTATCAAAGTAAGTGCAGAAAAAATTCAATTGGCAAACTCTGGCAAGGACAGGGTAAAAGTCTGTGGTCAGGAAAAGCATATGCTTAGGAAGTGAGAAAGGAGCCTGTTACTCGTTCTTCTTCTATTGAAAATGTGACAAGCCTGAAAACAGATTTTCTCAATTTAGGATGGGGTGGTGGTGGGGTTAAAGTTCTCTGGTCTTTCAGATTAGCTGTAGTGAATGAGTAACATAAAATGTGTGGGAAAAAATGGACTAGTAAGCAAGGCTCTTGTTTAACTATGTGATGCACTTCACGGCTGAGCCCACTTGTGACTACCCCCTAAATAAAGCACCTGGAATGTGCTGCTGTGGCAGACGGCCCTGGTTCACGTGCAGCTGCGCGGCTCTGGCACGTCGCTGCCGGGCACTGGGCTCACTCCCTCAGTCATTTATTTTAAGGGTTTGGGGTAACGAGAGATTGGTCACAGTTGCTGCGCCCAGGAAGAGCTGTTTATCTCCGGTGGTATAATTCATCCTCCATTTATTAATGTGATCAGCGCATTTTTTTTCAGAGGAGCACTGTGCAGAGATTTGCCTTGGCTGACACTGGGTTGGCACAGGTGGTACCACCTGCTATGCCTGTTTTGGGAGTTGGTAAGACTCCAGACGATCTCAATCACTTAATAGTTGACCTGGTTTTATGTAGGGAGCAGCAAAAATGGATTTGAGTATTTTCAGATGCTTTTGACATATATTACTTTCAAAACCAGCTTTTTTAAATTGTAATTTTACATATAGTTAATGTATTTCAGAAACACCATGCTTAAATTTAGCATCAGAATAGATGTAGCACATGTATTCATTTGTGTTTACTAACAACATCATTTTTTGTTGTGTTAGCACTCTTTTTATACTGCAGTGTGTTGGCATACCATGGTGTAACATGGGTATAAGTTGTGCTGGAGTTGGTAGAATTTGAGATGAGGCTTAAGCGTTCTGCTGAATTATGATGTGGAAAACTCATAGTCTGCTGGAAGAATGTGTGTGAGACTGCATGGGTAAAGAGGTGATTTGACCATTATGGAATATAATAAGCTTGAAATGACTTTAAAAGAAGGGTGAAAAAGAGATAGGAGTTAGTCTTGTTGAATTACTCTAGTTGAGAGCCCTAAATTTTATTTCAGTTTGTGAGTTTCTCAAATTGTAGTAGACCAGCACCACACTACTCTCTCTGTCCTTTCTTAGGTGACGGGGGAGATATGTTCATGATTAAAAGAACATGGGGGCAGGGCAGAAAGTGGATATTCAAGAATACTCTTCCTCTTCACATTTAAATGTCCATTAGCTAGTTGACATCATCCACGATAGCTTTTATGTAACATTTAGTAGTGACATATCACCTGATTTCGTTTTACTTCCCTTCAAACTCTAAATACTTAAAATGCTCTGGTTTTGCAAATGTCTAAAAAATGCTGCCAGAAGCTGTCAAACAGTATTTTTCTTCCTTTGGATTCCACTTGATTACAGTGAGGAGACATTAACCAGCAGTAGAAGTCCAGTTGTCCATTTTTTCTGCAGATAACCCTCCCAACTTACTAATGACTAGAATAACCACAAAGAACGTCATAGAATAATGGAATGGTTTGGGTTGGAAGGGACCTTAAAGACCATCTTGTTCCAACCCCCCGCTGCCGTGGGCAGGGATATCTTCCACTAGACTAGGTTACTCAAAGCCCCGTGCAACCTGACTTGGAGCTGTTCCAGGGATGGGGCATCCACAACTTCTCTGACATTATTTTCTGATGATTGTAGTCTCAGTGTTCTGTCTCTTGAAGGAACATGGGCTGCTGTATACCCAGAATAAATATTAATTATCTTAATTATCTTAATTAATTTTAAATACCTTAACTAGTTCCTAATGTATTACAACAGGTTGTCTGAGTTCTTGGTATGTTACTGAACTCTCTTTATGTGCACACATGTCTTTTTGAATTTGAGTCATAGCCAATATCTTGACTCTATTATTAAGAAATTTGTTTCTCAAAAGCAGAAAGAAGTTTTATTCAACAAATACTGGAGATATGACATTACACCTTCTGGCTGATTTGAGTTCCAACTCAAAATCTCTGTGGAGAAATGGCTCTTAGCAGAGTTTTCTTTGCTCACTTGCATTTATTATAGTGTCCTGCGTATGCTTTCCTGCGTTCTACCTCCGTTCTTTTTTGAGATCTTCTTATGGAAGGCAAAAGTTACAATACTGTACGTTAATTATAAGATATAATACTTCCCATGACTCTGAAACAAACACCAGTGTTATACGCTTTCACCTGGTAGATGTAATGAGCTAAATAGATAGATTTTGTGCAATACTCGCTGTTTTGTGCACATCAACACTAAACCTCAGAGGTTCAGTTCAGCACTTCTGAGTTGGCTACTAATAGAAATAAAATCAGGGATACATTTGAGTGTTTTCAGTTGTAATTTAGATGTTTCCTTACCCCATCAGAGTCACCTTTCCTGGGTAAAAATGTCAAACACAGCATTCTGTTGTTTGTGGGAGTTTTTTGGGTTTTGTTCATAGCTGCTGGGTTTAGGACTTTCTTTTTTGTATAATGGTAGCTGGCATCATAATTATCCCTTTTTTTGGAAGAAGAGAGCTATGTACTTTACTTCTTCATTTTAGGTGCAAATATACATTCATCTTGATTGTGACGTTTTAACTACACAAAATTCACAGCACATTTACACCTCTGCCTATCTCCCATACCTTTTGCTAGGCAGACAATACTGGCTAATGAGCTGTTCAATATGTACAATTTACGTAATTTTAAGAGTAGCAGATGAATGAATGGAAACATTTCATTCAAAAAAAGTGCTACTGGATTATTGGATGACACAACGTATTTTCTTCCACTTGATTCTCATAGACCACTTCTTGAGTAGCACAGACAGTAACTGCTTCAGGAAGAGTTTATTACTAGATGTTTAAGCACAATAAAAATTTTTGAGCTTTATGATGCATTATAAAGTTCTGCAGGAGGCAAAAATAGTGTGAGTTTCTGAGCCTGAAAGGTTGCTCAAACCCTCTGCCAGTTGTCCCTGTCACTGAAATTCTGTCTTTGTCACTGGAATTGCATAAAGTGCCTGCCTTATTTGCCAATGTTGAGTGCACAGATAGTTTTCATGTAAGGCATCTTCCAACCCAAAACTAGGTAGATTTTATTCAGAATTAATAGAAAAGTTCAGCTATAGGGTAAGAATAACAATAGAAAGTTTTGGAGGAAGTTATAAGAGAAACTCGGGAGAATAATATGGAAAGAAAAAGTCAGTGTGGTTTTGTGACAAGGTAAGAAAAAGCAGATCTGTATCCAAGGTGGAGTAGTAAGTAAACTCATTGGAACCCATGTTATCCTTTCTCAGTAGCTCTGCGCATAAACTCCCTTCCAGTTTTGCCCTTTCCCTTGCTGCAGGCAAGGAAAGTCTGTGCCAAGCCACCAGGGTTAATTTCTAATTCTCACACTTTTCTGAAATTTATTTTTGGTGGACTTTTTCCTCCTTAGTGTTTTCTCCAGACATTTTAATGTATAAGTGCTCTTTTTTTCCACCACATTGCTTTCCTCTATAAACACGTTTGTGGTTAAAAACTGGTCAGTAACCTGGAAATGAAGTCATCAGGATTATTTCAAAGAACAGAATTTTGGAGTAGAAGAGAAATAGTTTCTCTCTTGAGGCCTTTTAGAAATTCACAGAAATTAAAGAGGAGTCAATTGTCTGTGCTTTTATTGCTTTTGCTATTTTACAGGGGAACAAGGAATGGGGATGCATTTATGCATTTTTACATATTGTCTGCAGAGTGGGTTTTAAACTGCTCAATGTTAAAAACAAGTCCTTCTGTAGATGCTTTTGCTTTTCCTTTTTCTGAATTTGTGGTTTCTTACCACAAAATATTTCTTTCTTTTCTCTAGGGCTTCATTAGGATGTTTAGCATTGGTTACCTGATCCAGTGTTGCCTTCGGATTCCTTCCACCTTCCGGCATCTGTTTACACAACCATCACGGCTCTTTTCCCTCTTCTACAACAAGGAAAATTTCCAACTTGGAGCTTTTTTGGGATCTTTTGTCAGTATCTACAAAGTAAGTGTATAGCATACAGAAATGATAAATGTCATAGTTTTTATTTCGCTTTTCAGAATATCACAAAGAGCTAAAAAGTCCAGCTGCTTAATAGGACTGATGCTGCTTGCTACAGCATGTCACTGACAAATTCTATATAATTGCATTAATCAAATTGTAAACAGAAAACTAGTCTTCTGTTTCCTGGGGTTTTTTCTATCATTTCCAGATAAACCAGATGGATTTTGCAGTGTTGTTTTGAGATCAGGAGATAGGGAGTACTTCAGAGAAAGTGCATTCAGATTTCAAAGGGAATTGCTGGTACACAAAAACGTTTTGCTGCAGACACAAGTAGTGACTACAGTAGCAGCAGTGTTGCCAGAGAGAAGCCATTTGCAGATTTTGTTGGCTCGAATATCTGGAATTCTTATTTGACACTAAATAGCAGGAAATTGCAGAACATACAATGCGTAGTGAGGAGACATTGCGCTTACAGCTTGGAAGTCTGCCATTGTACTCTATTATAAGATGACAGATTGTGAACTGATATGTATTCATATAGTATTGTTGGAATTAATCTAATTATGTTTATTTATGCCAAAAGAGAAGATGGCAAGGAACATGCCCTAAGGCAGAATCCTTAGCACAGTGCAGTGCTGAAGTGGCTTTTGCACTTTTATGTTCTTAATCACACTTGCAGTTTTTCACCTGCCACTTTATTCACACTGCAAAGTTAAGATCATTCTATATTATTTAGGGTAAATACAAGAATTTATAAGATTCCAGATTTTAAAATTTTTGATGGCAAAATGCAAATGGGCTGTCCGGTGTTTATTTGAAAATTAAATTTTTGCTCAAACTTTAAGAACAGAACCTTTAGAGAAAAAAACACTCAAATTGGAAAAGCTGAAAAGATTTTGATGTTTTTAAAAGCTCTTTGCTAAGTGTAATTTAGTCCTATAGATACTCATTTTATGAGAGTGACCTACTCTGACCTTTATTTACTATTTATTAAGTATTGGCAGTGGTGAGGCCACAATTCAAATCCTGGGTTCGGTTTTGGACCCATCACTACAAGAAAGACATGGAGGTGCTGGAGCATGTCCAGAAAAGGGCAGTGGAGCTGATGAGGGGTCTGGAGCACAAGTCTTATGGGGACTGGCTGAGGAAGCTGGGGATGTTTAGTCTGGAGAAAAGGAGGCTCAAGGAGAACCTTCTCACTCTCTACAACTACCTGAAAGGAGGTTGTATCCAGGTGGGAGTCATCCTCTTCTCCCAAATAACAAGTGATGGGACAAGAGGAAATGGTCTCAAGTTGCCCAGGGGAGTTTTAGATTGGATAGTAGGAAATCTTTCTTCATTGCAAGGGTTGTCAAGCACTGGAACAGGCTGCCCAGGGAAGTGGTGGAATCTCCACCCCTGAAAGTGTTCAAAAGGTGTTTGAATGTGGTGCTTGGGAACATGTATTAGTCGTGGACTCAGTGGGTGCTGAGTTAACAGTTGGACTTGATGATCTTAAATGACCTTTGCAGGCTAAATGGTCCTATGATTCTACTATATGTTATTGATTGCACTTCATAACTTACACAGAGCTGGGTTACATTATATTTTCTTTTCCAGGTTGAGATAAGCACATAGGGCAGCAGAGATTCTAGTCACTCAAAAAAATTGGACCACAGACCAAAAAAAATGGAAATGTGTGGGGCATTTGGAATCTGAAGGAATATGCAGTTCTGATTTTTTTTAGGTTAATATGTTTTCGTGGTTCCAGAATTTATTGGATGTATGGAAAAATCTGAAGGGGTTTGGTGTGTAATTGAAAGCAGCCTTTATCATGGGAAAGACTCTAGGCAGCTACATCAAATGAAGATGATGTGAATTCAAGATTAGCTTTAGTATTAGATTGGTACTCAAATTAGATTGATCTGCTCTCTGATTTTCCAAGAAATGATAGTGGTAAACTGTAAATTAAAACACTGAAATGTTTTGGGTACTGTGTCCAGCTCTCTGACTTTAGTATCACCAGTGCTTTTAAAGATTGTTCTTTGTTTGTGTTTATATCTTGTGTTTTTGTTGATGTAATTCAATGTTTCTTGATGTGGTAAAGAGGATTACTGAATCAGACAGAACATGTCCCAATAATGAAAGTTTCTACAGCTCTTAAGAGATTTACAATTGTGATTTTACATTTCTCTTACAAAGCTCTTAAAATGGGTAAGTTTGCTGCCTCCCATATCAATTAAATTCCCTTTTATTATAGCAGTCTTACCAAGCAGAAGAATGCATTATCCATGGAAATGTTCAAGGCCAGGCTGGATGGGGCTCTGAGCAACCTGGTCTAGTGGAAGGTGTCCCTGCCCATGGCAGGGGGGTTGGAACAAGATGATCTTTAAGGTCCCTTCCAACCCAAACCATTCCATATCTCTATGATTATGGTATTATCACACCACACTCTTATCACACTGCACTCTTAATTCATACTGTGTGCTGTATTACTAGCTTATAGAGTAATATCTCCAGTCTCTGTGTTATGAATGTTATGGGGCTAATCCTGCTTTCTTTTCACCTACAGGGCACGAGTTGCTTCCTGCGCTGGATTCGGAACCTAGATGATGAGCTTCATGCACTTGTAGCTGGTGAGTCCATGAAGAGAAGTTTATTTTGCCTGTGTTGGGAATTCTCATCTTGTCTCTCCTCCCATTCCCTTTTCAGACTTTTGTGCTGAAAATAGGACTGTGTACATCATGATTGTGTCAAAGTGACAGTGATGTTTCAAAGAGCTTCAAAGAAAGGGTTGCAATTAAAATTGTAAGGCAAATTCAATCAAATGGTATGGGGTTTATGGTCAGCTCCAAGGACAGTATGTCACTGTGTGCACAAATATAGACATGTCCTTTAATTTTCAACTGTAGAGTTGTGAGAGAGATGTGAGGTGCAAATAGTAACTCTTCCGTATGTGACAGAATACACATTGGAAATTATGGGCTCCACTGGGTCCAAAGAAGGACTCTTTTGCCATGAAATCTGTGTGGTGGTGCAGGCCCTTCCCTGCTGTTTGTGCATCTGTCACATATTGGAACCTCAGAGATCTCTTATTCCAAAAAGAAGAGAGAAGTTTGATTCCATGCTCCTGAGCACTGAAGTATAGATTTGTTTCAGAGTGTCAAAACTTTCTCTTTTTAATGACACAAACCATATTTGGATGGGAAGCACAGGAACATCACTGAACTGTGTTGTAGCAACAGAAATAAATAGTCCTGTGCAGTGTGTTGGGCTGATACATTGCAACAGCAACACAAGTAACAGTGCTTTTGTTTTCTAATTGTTACAGGGTGTCTAGCAGGAATTTCTATGATGTTTTACAAAAGTACAACTATCTCTATGTATCTGGTGTCCAAATTAGTAGAGGTAAGTTATTACCCTTGTAACAGAGGTCTCCATCTGTTTTTTCAAGTCAGAAAAAAGAAAATGAACTTCCCAGCCTTTATCTGGCAATTCCAGTAAAATACAAAGTTGTGTGGTGATGGTGTGTTTCAGTACCTGATGTGTGCCAAGAGGCATTACTGCCATGGGGTCTCATTTCTTTCTTACATTGTTTTCTCTGACTCATTTTAAAAGTCCTTTATCCATTGGTCTCCATGTATATTCTCCATGAATTTTCTTAATCTCCTGATAACTCTTTGCTTTGTAGCTTTTGCATATTTTTTAAATCTGAAAGTTCCAAGAATGTCTATTCTGCCAGAAACATAAATCAGACCTAGTCCTTAATTGCAGATTTATTGCCAAAAGCTACAGCTTAACTTCCTGCCTTTGTTCCCTAATTTTGGCATTCAGCAGTCCAAGATAACTCAAAATAGCTTAGGTTTTAGTCTATAGCTGGAGTTGTTTGTCAGTGTGCTTCAACTGATTGAATTCCCAACTTTGGAATGAACTTTGTTCTGATTACTATTCTTCAGGCTTGAATTATTTCTATGAACTTGTTAAAATTAGGAGCCCAGGAAGAAAAAGAAGTTAGAGTCTGGATATGTTGATTATACTTTGCTAACCAGCGTTTGATTTCTTGCTGTGATTTTTCCATAAGATCGGGACTTAGTCATGGTTATTCCCCAAACAGCACCACTGGAATGAGTTGAGAATGTTCTCTTACTGTGCATCATCGTGAATCACATATTTCTGCAGACCTTGAGGGACTCGTTCCCTTGTGATATTTATCCACTTCCATTACCAGAGCAGAGTTCACTTAAAAGAACATAAATAGAAGTAACTTTTTTTTTATTATGCATAAAATTAAACATAAAAAGGGAAGATATTCTCTGTTTATTCCTGCTTCTTGTTATCCTAGACAAAGCTCTGAAGGTAGTTCACATATTGGTTATATAAAAAGAATTCTGAGTTATTCATATTGACTTTTAGAATACCAGTTGTAAAAACCCAATATTATCTTGTATTGCTGATGCTTTTCTCTGGACTTTGAGACATCGTGGCTGCAATGAAATGAGGAAAGTGCTGTGTGTTGTTTCTTTCCTTTTTTTTTTTTAAACTACTTTTATCATCTTGCGCAAGCCAAGGGTAACTGACCAAAGAGGCGTGTGCTGCTTTGCAAGGTCAAGCTGTGCTCAGGAAAATAAACTTTACATGTTTTCTCAGAAAGTAAAGTATGTGATTTTAAGCTGTTTAAGAACAGTGAATATTCACTTTGTTGGAATAGTTATAGCATTGTTCTTTTGCTTTTTTAAAACGAAGAATTTAATAGAGCAAACTTTCCCTGTTTTGTCTTTAGGATCTCTGACACCCAAGCTGTTGCTAGTCCTGTTCTATGCATTAATAGCCTCTTACTAGATTGATCTTGGATAACTTCTATAAGCTATCTCAATCAACGTCACATTTGTGGACATATATATCGGCATAGTTAATAATGTTGACATGGTTTTTTGAAAATGTGAAATAAAAAATAAAAAGTTACTTTTGTTTTATTCAGCATTTTTTGTTTATTTTTATAGACTATATACTTCAAAGGCATTGAAGCAGGGAAGGTTCCCTATTTTCCTCATGCAGACAGCATTATCTATGCCATTTCTACATCGATATGCTTTCAGGCAGTAAGTATTTCATTCTCTAACAGTTCTTTAAGTCAAATGTTCTTTAGGTTGAATGAAACGGGGAGCACAGGGACACAGTTATATAGAAAAGATGATGTGATGTAGTGATTGCAGCAAGATGCTGTGAATTGGGGCTCCTGCATCCTGTTTTTGAGTCACTGTGCGAAGGTCATTTCTAGGACTCAATTTCTCATATGCTTATAGCTGAATATATTATACAAAGCATGGAATTCTTTGGAAAGAATCTTAAAATGCATTGACCCAGAAGATGAAAATACATGTATGGACTTCCATAAGCACGTGAAGGGACAGTTTCTCGAGGCAAACAATACACTAGAGTATTTTATGGGTTTTTAAATTAACTGAAAGCTTTGACTTTCAGTGGACTTGAATTAATTGAAGTTATCGAATTAATTGCCTAGTTGAAAAAAAATCTGTGGAAAAATAGTAAAAACCCTGAAGTTTTACATTTGAAACAAGCTGTAATTAACATCTTTTGCACTTCTCAAGTCAGTTCCATGCCTGTATCCTCAGTCCTTTTATCCTCTGCATCAGCTGGAAAAGCAGCTTTTCAGTGGTACACAAATTACTATTCTATTTCTGCTGAAACATCCCACTGCATGTTTTCTGGACCTCCATAACTATATGTGTATGTATTCTCTTAGGGATCTATGCTGAGATGTTTTTTATTCACTATAGTCATAAGTGACATGAAAAAATAATGGAATAGAAGAGAAGACAAGGATTTTGGTTATAAGACATTATTTAAGATAATGTAACATTGAATATAAATATGACTACAAGAAATGGTAGATCATAAAATGCAGAGTAGGTGAGGTATAAAGTAGCAGGTAAATTTTGCATCCACAAGTGCAAAATCACGTACATAGGAATGATGGCTGTTGTTGCTTTCTCTGCAATGAGATGTAATTAAATTGCCCCCCCTTGTAAATTACAGTCTTCTGGGAATATCAGTCTGTGCTGCTGGTGGTCACATAGAGCATTGAATTCAGCAGAAAGCAGTAAAAGTTATTTCCATAGCAATCCTTTTGGTAGTTTTGGCAACATAATGTAGCAAATGAAGCTCTTGCCTGATGCTATCAGCTGGCTCTGATAGAATCCTCTTCTTGCAGGCTGTCATGGAAGTTCAGAACCTGAGACCTTCATACTGGAAATTTCTTTTACGACTAACAAAGGGCAGGTATGTAATCAGGGGTGCGTTATGGCTTGCCTGAACATGTCATAGATCGCATTCAGCTTTCTGTGTCATTCACTGTCAACAGCAGAGCTGTAGAAGCACATAAGGGCTAATTTCCTGAGGATTTGCTTTGCTTTTCAAACCGTTTCCAGTACACTTGAAGTTCTTTGCTGCTGAAGCAACATTGCTGGATTTAATCTAATGACAGGAGCAAAGACTTAAATCTTGTGAAGACTCTTTAGCAGACAAGTGTTTTACTTTAAGCCTTTTTTAGCTTTAAGTCACTTGGAGGGTGGAATGCTTTCAGATTTCAGTGGAATATGAAGAATCCAGTAAACAGCTATACATGTTGAAGAAATCACTCAGTGTGTACAGTGATCGACAACGTGGAATTACTCTGTTTAAAAGCATTACTGGAAATGTTGGAATGTTTCTTAAGAATACTTTAAAGTTTCAGTAGTTTTTTATAGTTGGGAAAGGATTTTTTTTTTCCCTGGAAAAATGAAAAATTGAAAAATGAAAAATTTTCACTGATCATAATTGTAAAGTTACACTTTAATATCTTAACTCGATGTTTTGTCCATTATTTGCTGCAGGAATCTAAAAAGCTTTCTTTTTAAAATAGATTTTACTGTAACTGATTTATAAAAATACAATTTCATGAAGTGTACACTGTTATACTGGTGCAATATGTGGCGGAAGCATCTTGATCTTAATGGCATCCAGATCTTGATGTAGACCAGTTTATGAATGGGAATGTAAAAGGTAACATTTGTTGTGACAGCAAACTCACCGGACTATAAAAATAGAAGTGAAATCAGAGGCCAATCCCTGGGCCGTGTTGAACCTACACTCCCCATGGCACAGCACACACACGAGGTGACTGAATGCATTGCTAGATGTAGTGGGAAGTTTTCCTTGGGATGCCTGGAGGCCGTCTGCAGGCAGCCTCTGAGGCCATACAAACATGATACAGGGGATGATGTTAGTGCAGATATCCGATTCTGGAAGCATTTTTCCATCTTGTCTTAATCCTAAGCTTGCCTTAGGTGAAAGAGAGGTGGGAAAAGAAATTCTGTTCTGCCCATTTATTTTATCTGAAACAAATCTCTGTAACAGTAATTTTGACACTCTCTCCATAGAAGCAATTTCTTTTGACATTTCGTAAGATTTTCAGCCTATAGTTTTGAAGAGGAATGAAATGGAAATATGTTGTAACACCCATAAAATTATCATCCAGACTTGGACAGGCAAGTCCAGAGTTTGCTTTGCTGGAATGAGAGAGAACAGTAGTATATTTTGGTTTGACCTTTTTTTTGTGGAGTTAAAAGTAGAAAGGAATTCTCTGCTTTTTCACAAGCTGTGTTATGTGAAGTATACCTACATAAAGCACTATTAGTCACATTTGTCAAGCATGGGTTTTTATTAAATCTTTATTGCCTGATGTGAAAAACTTGTGATCTCTGAACAGTGCAGGCTGAAGCCTGTATTTCAGAGATTTTGGTAGCATTTCATGAAATGAAATGATTTTAACGAGTACTTATTTTTTCATAAGTAAATTAATGTTGCCTTCTTTCTCTCTTGTCATTTCTTTTTCAGGTTTGCTCTCATGAACAGAAGAGTTTTAGATGTATTTGGCACTGAAGCATCTAAGAACTTCAAGGATTTCACACCTAAGCTTGACCCAAGATACACCGTTGTGCCACCAGAGCTACCGCTGGAGCTGTCTTGATCAGAACAGCCTGGCTTGTCATTGAATGTGATTAGCATTTTGTCCTGAAAAGTTAATTAACTTGACAGCCGTATATATGGAGGAGGGCTAGGGCTCCACTTCAGTATTATTTCAATGAGAAATGCTTTTTACCAATCAAAAATACTGAAGCTTTGCAGGAAGGTATGGCTTAGTGATTTAGCCCCTTCTATAAGCAGAAAATATTTTTGGATTACAGTAGTTGGCTGACAGTATGGTAGAATCCTGAATGAATTAAACAAATGAGTAATATATTTAGAGAAGTAAAACATAAATATGCATCATAATTTCAAAAACTCTATAGTTCATACCAGTAGAATATTTCTCGGTAAAACTAAAAGTAATTCTTAATTTAGAAAGAAAGACAATTGGCATAGTTTAGGTCCAGAATTTTACCTGGTCTTAAAAATGGGTGGAAATGCCTGCGTGGTTTTCTAAATTGCATCACTGATTTGTCTCAGAAGAGCCGCTACCCACTCATTAGTTAAAATTAGAGTATTTTTACACAGCTGTGGTTGCAAAATAAGGCATTCCTTAGGAAAAGAAAATGCATATTGATCCAGAAATCACATTCCAGGGCTGTAAATTCCACTGATGATATAGATAACAGACAAGGAAAACAAGAAGGCGGTCCCCGTGGCTGCTGCGCTCCGAGGAGCAGCGGGTGTGGTGGTCAGCATCTGCCAAGTGGAAAAGGACAAGCTGGCAGAGGAAGGAATGAAACGTTCCAGCCTCTGAGATGGTGCTGGAAACAGCAGACAGTTACACAAATAAAAAAGCCAAGAACAAAACAACAAACACCACCCCCCCCCCCAAAATATACTGAAGTGAAATGTTTATTTTTAAAAGGGCTTGACATTGTCTCCTTAGATGGCATCAGGTTGTTTGTCAGGCTGCAATGCCAGCCAGCGTTTCAAGCGTTTCTTTAGAAGAGAGCTGACCCTTGGGGTTAGACTGTTACAAGAGAACAGTTTTGACAATCTTACTAGTAGTGTTTTTTCCTTGTACTTGGTGAAGAGCAGTTTTCCATCAGGCCATCAGACAGCCACGATTGGCACAGTTACATTGAATTTGATATGGTACTCAGTGCAAATATCTACCTACACAAAGTCCATCTCATTTTTACCATGCGTATTTCTGCAGATTTGTCTTCTAAAGTGAGACCTTGACGTGCTAAACCCTTTTTGTTTTTCCCCCCTCTTTGGGGCTTTTTTTATTTAGAATCCATTCAGGTGATGCTGAATGATGTTCATTACCCTAGAACTTAATGAAAAGATGAACTATATTCACACTCAGCTGAAAAGAGGCAAGATAAGCCAGGGAATTAAAATTGCAGTAGGTTGCATGTATTTTAAAAATAAAAGAAGAAATCAGTGTTTTATTGGATGTCTTTGTCAAATGACATGAATTGGACTAATTAATAGACTCTTTGTCTTGTAACACTGTAATCCTACCCCAGACATAAGGATATTTTAATTCCAGTTAATTTAATACAGAATATCCAGTAAATTTTATCAGATTTACAGAATTGTTGTGAAAATTTTACCAATTTGTGCACAAAATCTGCTTCTTCATCAGCTACACTAACAGTGATGCTTTATCACTGTTACTAAAGGTGCTTCATCCTTTAAAATAGTGGTTGTCCAGGTTCCAGGTTAGTGTGAATAAAGTTTGGCAGGCTAGTTTGTATGCAATATTTTATTGCTTGAAATATTATATTACAATTTCTCAAAAGGAAATAAAAGTTAATTCAACAAGAACTTTTAAGTGATTGTAATAGGTCTGTAGTGTTTTTCCACTGGAATATGGTCTAAAATATTTGACCTTGTAAAGTCTGAGAAGTTATATATTTTAGGTGGTATATTAAAACTCACATACTATATGATGAATACTTTCTAGTGTAACTATATACCATTCTCAAACTTAAAGATATTTTATAGATGGATTAAGTTTCTTCACTGGAATGACAATTGTGATTGTTTCTCTATTTTAGGGTTTTTTTGAGAAAAAAAAGTCCAAGAACTACATCTCAGCAGCTAAACAAGAGTTTTGTCTATGTTTCTTGCTTCCAAAATTCACAGTCCTTGTTTTGAGTTATTCTCATGTAATATAAAAAGAAATTAAAAATTTTTAAATTATTTTTATTCAAATCGAATATATGTCAGAGTAAAAAATAAAGTCCTGATGTTCTTCCCAATAATAAACAGTTGCTGCTTGAAAAAGTGACTTTTTATCCTTGTTGTTACTAATAAGCTCCCTGGAGTTGTGAGTGAAACAGAATCATAGGATCACACAATAGTTTGAATTTGAAGGGACTTTTTAAAGGCCATCTAGTCCAACTCCTCTGCACTAAACAGGGATACCTTCCACTAGACCAGGTTGCTGAAAGTCCCATCCAACCTGGCTTTGAATGTTTCCAGGGATGGGGCATGGACTGCCTCTCTGGGCAACCTGTTCCAGTGTCTCACCATCCTCATTGTAAAAAGCTTCTTTCTTATATCTAATCTAAATCAACCTTTCTTCAGTTTAAAACCATTAGCCCTTCAAGTAATACTTGGTGGTGAAGGAACACCATGAATGTGACTGAGCATTTAAATTGTGGGTATTTGTTGCACAAGAAAGACCTAATACAGTGTAAGCGATGAGGTAACGCCAAAGCAGTTCAGCTGACAACCTCAGCTCTGCGCTTCCACGCATCATTATGTAATATGAGTTAATGTTATTTAATGTTTCTTTTTTAGACACAGAAAACCACATTGCCAGGTCTGCTGGCAGGGAAGAGCCGCAGGGAAGAGCCTTCAGCTCTGTCTGTTGTGTGGCCCAGACGATTGAGCTGCATGGGACTGAAATGGCAGCATTTTGTGCCACCTGATGTGGCATGGCTGGTTACCCTTTTATATCATGTGATGGGTATCTCTTTGATCACATCAAACTTCTTGCAAAAGTTGATTTTGCAAAGCGGAAATACAGGGGGAGGCTTGTTCAGGAAATGGTGGGAAGTGGTGGATCAGCCTGGAATGTCACAGTTCTCTAATTAGAGGTTTGTGTGTCTGTAGAGAGTCTGTTCAGGGCAACACTGCTTGGTTCCCTGCAGGCATTTTAGAAAGCTGATGCTTCATCTGTGGTCCCCAGAAGCGAACATGCCTGTGGCAGGCAATTTTTTCACCTTTCCTTGAGGTTGATTTCATGTATGGGAATTCTTCTCCATCCCCACTGCTGCCCTTATTGTGCTTCTCACTCTGTGGCTGTAGTCCCCATCTTGCACCCAGACCCCCACGCTCCCTGTCAGCAGCCTTTTGCCCCAGTTACTCTTAGTTCTTCATCTCTCCCTCACCTCTGCTCACCCAGTGTTATCTGTCCCCTTCTGTCTTACGAGCTGCAGACAGCCCTTGGGTGTCTCCTCTTGCTTCTCCTCTGGAATGTCTCCTTCATTGGACATCCAGAGCAGTGCTCGCTCCTGCCCAAGGGAGCAGGCAGACAGGGATGGTCCCCCGTGTACCCATCTTTTGCTGCCACCCTGGGGTTTTGGTTGGCAGAGCTGCTTTAGAAGCTGTGGAATTCAGCAGTCCAGATCTAGAGTTTTCCCCTCCCAATCCATGACATTCTGGACATGACTAAGATATATGTGGAAAATCCCACAGCAAAGGTTGCAATCATTCTTTGATGATGGATGATCATTAATGTGCTTTGCCTGCCCTCTTTCAGCTTCTTTTCGGGCTGTATGAGTTTGCTTCCATTGAAGACCTTCATCGCTCATTCCCAGTCCTTGTTGGAGGTGATAGTGAAGATGCTGAAATCTGCCACTGAGGAGAATCCTCCACTAAAGGAGAGGATTTTTTTTTTTCCAGAATCACTTTAAATCTAGCACAAGGCTGAGATTACTGCAGACTTTTTGGGTTCCTGTGTGGTAGATACTTCCACCAGGGAGCGCATGAAGGCACATAGAAATTTTCATCTTTTAGAAAGCTAATAATAAAAGCAAATAGTGCCTACAATGACACATTTTTAGTTTTTGTAGGTAATGCTGTCTCAGGTCATGAGGAAGATGAGTAAATCATCAGATCTGCTTTAGTGTAGATGGAGCAATTTCACTACTGAAGGTAAGAGTGCTTGTATTGCCTCACAGCTGGGTCTCCAGGACAATTGCAGCTCTGCCTTCTGCAGGTGACATCTCTCCAGGCAAGGCTGCTCAGAAAATACAGGTTTCTGTTGAGTGGTCAACTAGGTCCATGCTCCTCATAATTTCTTAAACACAAGGAGAACCAAGGTGCCTTCCATAACATAGACAAACTGTTCTAGTAGCTTTCCACACCTCTTGCAGCAGAACTGGGACCCTTTTAACTGACACTGCTATGATGGGACATTTCTGAGAAATGCCAATAAGACTCAAAAATAATTTTCGGAAAACTTTTTGGGTCATTCCACTTTGAGAATTTCCTTTTCCAGACCACTGTGCTCTCGCAGGTTTTTTGAGGACATGGGAAGGGTTTTTTTCCAGATGGCTGGTGACATCCCAGGCAGAAGAGTCTGCTGTGGTCTGAGCCCAGCCCTATGCTCAATGAGTTAAAAATTTTGGACAGCTCGTGTGAAGCTTCAATTTCTAAATCTGCCGGAGGGAAATATTGCTGGGCAAGTGGTCCTTGGGTGTGTGTGAATTGACAAGGCACAAAAAGACACCAAGAAAATCAGTGATGCTTAACTGAGCTTTTACTTTGTTTAGGATTTTATCCCACAGCTCCATTTAACATGGAGTGGAGGCATGGCCCAGGCTGTCTATGGCTGGACTCAAATGATTTTAGAGGTCCTTAACAACGTGTGTGATTCTGTGGTTCAGCATCAGGGTTATGAATCCTCACTGTGATGCAGAAGAAGCATAGGACTAGGGAGAGGGTAGGATGTAGCAAAATGCAGTTGAGGTCAGCAGTGTTGTTTTGGTGGCTGTAGCTTTGTGCCTCAATACCAGTCTGGAGATTGTCATTTCCAGATTGGCTTTTCTTAGCAGTGAAGCCTTACCCAAGGAAACTGCTATTTCCCTCACTCCAGCTCAGTCCTTGTGCTGCACCTAGGTGGATCCAGCACTTGGTAGATACTTGCAGGTTACTCAATTTGTGTACTGGGGGGTTGTCTCACAAGTCTCCTTCTTTTACAAAACAAATACATTTTCCCCCACACCTCTGAGAATGCAACAAAAGAATTGGACACTTTCCCTTGAGCTACACAGTTTCATGGGTTTTCTTATTATTTAATAGTAGATCCTGAATGATACGTTAACAGTAAGATATGAGGCAATAATTTTTCCCCCATAAGAAGCCTAAAATTGCCATTGTGGATGTACTGGCAAAATCACCCAGTGCTCTCCCTTGCCTTTAACCACACTGAAATGAGATCACAGCACTCGAGACACAGCACTCAGCTTTTGCAGCTGATGGATTATGTCCTTCCATCTTCATCAGAGGACACTTGTTTTACCAACATGTTTCTTTGAATGTGGCAAGCAGAAATGTGAATTAGAGCCTACTTTGATCTTAAGGATTTTTTTTTCCTGGCAAAGGCCAGGCAGTTTTCCACTTGCTAATTAAAACAGAGAGCAGTCAGAAGAATTTTAAATATTAATACCAAGGTTTTACACAGGGTGGAAGAGTCTGGTTGGAAATCCAGGCGAATGATTAATCTTCTCATGCCAGTGGAATCCAGTCGATGTTTTTTCCCTTCAGCTGCCACAACAGAGATATGAAAACATTGCTGTGGCTGTTGGAGCAGGAGCTGATGGGACTGTTCCCAGGACTGCTTGAAGGTTACAGAAGACCTAATCACACAGGGTCAGGGATAAAGGAGAGGCTTTTTTTTTTTTTTTTTGGTATTTTCCTAGTATTTTAGAGTGAGAACCTGCTTTCCCATTGCAGGCAGTAAAAGCTTGCAAGAAGGAACAGGTTAGGCTGGGGTGAACAGACGTGGTGTCAGAGTTCCACATTAAAACACTGCTGCTTGCACCAAATTGATACAAACATAGAAAAAAAAAAAATCTAAACAACCCAGAAATGGCGTTTTGCTCATTGTCTATTGGCTGTGAAAAAAAACAGAACAAAACAGGCATTTTCAGCCCAGGTCACTTGTGATTATATTCACAAGCAGATTAAACTTCTCAAACCATCTTGCACTGAGATGCTCTTGCTCCTCCTTGGAAACAAAAATTAATATCCTTTAAGCAATTTGAAACCAAGTCAGAAAATGATCCCTTGGATCACCTATGACCTCTTCTGGGTGGTGCCTGTGGCCCTGTGCAGAGAGGGGACAGCTCTCAGCTGACCACACTGGCTGTACCAAGCTGAGGTCTGGTCTCCTCTGCAGCACTGTGGGGTAGGCACTCACCATCTCTTCCAGTGTAAGACCTGGCAGCACCAAGCAAAGCTTAAACTTAGGCAGATTTAAAGCAAATTAAAAAAAAAAAAAAGAAACTTTCCCCCTCACCATGACATGCAACTCAACTGGGGAACTCCTTTTCTGTGATTATCTGCAGGAGTTGAAAAAGTGACTAACTACACCCAAAGGCCTGCAAAAGATGTTGGCTCATGAGGTGCAATTCTCACCCCATTGCCATCGCTGCTGTGGGGGTTTGAGACTGTATTATCAGCCTTTGAGTACTGTATAATGAGGAATTGTCACTTGGAGAAAAGTCACCTCCCAGGACTGCCTGCCCATAGCCCTGCTTAGCAGAACTGGTAAGACACTGGCAACCCATTGCAGCTTGTCAGGCACCAGAGACACCAACCCTTGTCTCTGGGAGGATAGGGTCTGTCTGCAAGCAGTAATATTTGCTGTTTCTCACCGACTTGGTGAGTGATCTACCAGGTGGGTATATTTCTCCACTCCTAGAATGTACCCTGGCTGATGCCCACAGTGCTCAGGGCTTATGGAGTCATGATGGAAAACAGGTGCATTTCCACCAGCCCCATCTTTGGTAGTGCCTCTCAAAAAGGTAGTCCTGTCCTTGTGCCCTCACCTAGTCCCTCTGTGTTTCTGTTACCCAGTGCTCTGTGTCAGCCCCATCAGAGAATCATAGAACGGTTTGGGTTGGAAGGGACCTTAAAGATCATTTAGTTCCAACCCCCCTGCCATGGGCAGGGACACCTTCTACTAGACCAGATTGCTCAAAGCCCCATCCAGGCCAGCTTTGAACACTTCCAAGGATTGGAGTATCTGCAACTTCTCTGGGCAACCTGTTCCGGTACCTCATCATCCTCACAGCAAAGGATTTCTTCCTCACATCTAATCTAAATATCTGCTCTTTTAGTTTAAAACCATTCCCCTTGTCCTATAACTATCTGCCCATGTGAAAAATTCTCATCATTCTAGGAATATTACTTTCTCAGGGGTAAAGGGAACTTGAGACATTCCAGCTGGAGGTCTCCTGTGAGAGTGCACTGGTTGTCTGCATGGAGCTGCTCGAGGCCTCCTGGGCTGCAGCCCCAATTTTATTATTAATGCACTTTTTGCCACTATCAACCAAAGTGGGTCTGTCATCAGGGTGACTTGGAATAGGATTTTGCTTGGTCACATATGGAAGGAGAGCTTGATAGCTCTGGCACAACTTGGGTCTGAGCCTGAAAAACAGCCTTCACAGTGCTCCTGTGGGAAGCCAAATGCTGAAGTCTTGCTCACCTCTTGGGTCTGCCAACACTATTGTTCTGTGATGGGTTGTCAGATTTTGCCTTGATAGCATCTTTGAAGGCACATGGCCTTGATTTCCCAGCTTACATACCAGGGCTGATGAAGAAATCCAGTTGGTTTTCTCCAACAGTCCAGATAAATCCTCTGCAGGGTCACACTGACAGCAAAGAGATGTCCTGGAAATCCTGTTTAGTCAGGTGCTCTGTCCCACAACCTTCAGTGAAGCATAAATTCAATCCCTACTGTTGGTCCCAAAAGCAAAACAGTGTTGCTCATGCAGGGGATGTCAGGGAAGCCAAAAAGGTGGTATGTGCCTCAATAGCTCTACTTCATGCTTGCAGGCTTACTAGGATCAAAAGACATCCTATGTGTTTTTGTGGATGGGACCAGCAGCAGAACAGCTTCATGTGCCTAGGCACAGCCTGCTGGAATCTGGGCAGGAAACCACTGGCCACAAGAACAAACTCGGGATCATTGAGCCGAAGGCCACTCACCACCGCAGGCTTCCTCTGATGGCTTGGAGTCTGTTTCTCAAGGAGCTACTGGAGTCAAGCAGGGACTGGGTGGATTAGACCAGCCCCAGCAAACAGGACTGAGCCAGACTCACCACTGCCATCAGAGCCATGCCCAGCGGCACCACATGATGTGGAACACACAGAACAAAGATGCTCTAATGGAAAACCTCACCCTTTAATAGTTCCCTTCACATGCTAACCTGCCTAGGAATTGAGCTCCGTGGAGTCCCTGATGGTCAGCTGTTCATAAGCACGACCTTGGGCATCATGTGTCCCTGGGAAAGAGAGGGAGCCTGAAAAACAGCCTTCACAGTGCTCCTGTGGGAAGACAAATGCTGAAGTCTTGCTCACCTCAGCTGCAGTTTCTGGTCACCTGTCTGTCCCCCTTCACCCTCATGGTCCTTGTTCAATCCCACAGTAACTTACAGCTGCTGAAAATTATCTGCATCCCTGCTGCAGGGCATGTAAAATCCAAAGATGATCCAACAGGGCGAGCTCAGCCTTTTTGCTCAGCTGGGAACAGCAGCAGTGGGGCTGCCCTTGTCAGCTGAGGATGTCTTTGACTGTAATTCCAGCTTTGATCTGTACACAGATAGGGATGCTGGGCAGGAATTACTGCTTGCTACAGCAATCAAAATACCACTCAGCATGGGATTAATTTTTGATTCCATTAGTTAGTTTTGAATTATTTTGCTTTAATAAATTGGGGAGGGAGGAGAATATTCTCACAAAGATGAGAGTGAGTCCAAGTAAAACAGTGTGTGTAGCAATGCAAAGTGATTTTCTTTGGAGCCTTTGGGAGCTGAGGCCATATTTTCAGACTAGCTCAGATAATTAGAACAAATCTTTCTTTGAGTTCTTGATTCTTAAAAATTTTCTGTGTGATAAGGAAAGAGTGACCTTTTGCTTGCTGTCTTGAGAAATGTTGCCCAAGACTTGACAGTTAAAACACTTTATGACATCATATGGAAGCAAGATCTCCTTCTACTCCTGTCTGCTCTCTCCTGCAGTAGATGAGAGCACAGACTAGACTCCTAAATTACTTAGGAGCCTCATTCTCCATCTTGGGAGCTTCCACCTCAAACCATGATTCTCAAAATCCACCCCAGCTGCAGTTTAACTTGCCATCTGTGGGCTCTTTTCAGATGTGAAGATCTCTGAGGACCTTCTGTGCTGCCACTTCTGCATGGATTTCCTCATCTGTGTTTGTCATATCTCAGCTGTGACAGTGATGAGAAGCCTCCTGCCTTCCACGTCAACAGGGATGTGAGGGTCCCTTTGCCAAGGCTAGACCTCTGAGGCAACAAGAAACAGTTCAGAGGGAATGAGGTCTGGCCCGTGCAAACTCCTGGACACGTCCCAGAACCTGCTGGCTGTGTAGTGATTGATCCTGGCCAAGAAATGTTTAGGAGCTTGTACACAAATCAAGGCTGAGAGCCCACCCGTTTCTGGTCCTGGGCACACTTCTGTTTAAGGGTATGGAAAGCTGCCCATCGGAAAGGGACCTGGGAATGCTGGTTGACAGCAGCTGAACAGTGTGCCCAGGTGGCCAAGAAGGCCAATGGCTTCCTGGTCTGTATCAGCCATAGTGTGGCCAGCAGGACCAGGGCTGTGATTGTCCCCCTGTACTTGGCACTGGTGAGGCCACACCTTGAATCCTGTGTTAAGTTTTGGGCTTCTCACTACAAGAAAGACCTTGAAGTGCTGGAGCGTGTCCAGAGAAGGGCGATGGAGCTGGGGAAGGGTCTGGAGCAAAAGTCTGATGAGAAGGGCCTGAGGGAGCTGGAGGTGTTGAGTCTGAAGAAAAGGAGGCTCAAAGGAGACCTTCTTGCTCTCTACAGCTACCTGAAAGGAGGTTGTAACCAGGTGGGGGTAGATCTCTTCTCCCAAGTAACAAACAATAGGCCAAGATGAAAAGACTTCCATTTTCACCAGGGCAAGTTTAGACTAGATAATAGGGAAAATTACTTCATGGAAAGAGCAGTCAAGCACTGGAATAAGCTGCCCAGGAAAGTGGTTCCTAGAAGTGTCCAAAAAACATGTATACGTGATGCTTAGGGACACAGTTTAGTGGTGGACCTGGCAGTGCTGGGTTAACAATTGGACTTGATGATCACAAAAGTCTTTTCCAACCTTAATGATTGCATGATTCTGTGGGGAGGGACACATCTCTAGCACTGCTGAGAGACTGATGCTGCGCTCGCTGCAGAATAGAGAGCAGCAAGAGAAGGGCTCAGTGGAGAGGCATGGAAACCTTAGCCAGCAGATTGGCAAAGATTTCTTTGTCATTTAGACTTGTCAAGGCAAGGTTTTGTCCCTTTGTTTTCACAGGAAGTTTCTGATTCCTAGTTGCCGCATACTGCTGTTGAAAGGGAGGAAAATGACTCATGGAGTTTCCCATTGGCCTGAGGAGATATGCAGAGAAATTACTTGCTAGCGACTCTGCCCAGACAGCCAAGTACCTGGAAGTGAGGGAGAAATCGGGCAAAGAGCTCTTAGATTCATTAGCATGGCTGGAAATTCATTGTCTGAAACAGTAATGCACATAAACACATTTCTCCTGTGGGCAATCATTCTAGGAGGGAGCAGTGCTCCTTTGCCAAGGGCCAGGATCAAACAGGGTGATATGCATTTTATAGCTTTGGCCTCCATAACTTACTGCACAGACAAAGCAGGGGAGGAGACCGGATGTGTGTGGAACAAAGATGGATATGCCCATTTCCTCTCACTTGCCCCTTGGTCCACTCTCTGGAAATCACTGAAAATTCACTGGGAAGTTCACAGACTTACATGTATTTTTTCAACAGGCACATACCTACTGTGGTCCTTACTGCACCCAGGCTTCAGGGCACAGCAGCCAGTGTGTCTCAAACAGGCTCATCCTCCTGGGCTGCTGTCGTGGGTGTCTGGGAGCAGGAGAGGCATCTCTGTCCTCCCTCTTTGTCCAGAGAAGACCTTCCCAGGGGTGATATTGAGCATTGAGGTGTATCCTGAAGCACAGAAGGAGCATTTTCATTTTTCAGAGTGAAAACTTTGCTGAGAGGACATACTTTGCTCTCATCAACATCCTTTTACTGTTTCTTTAAACAAAAATACCTTTTTTATTTAAAAACTTATGCCCTTAAACTCATTAAATGAGGGAGGAAAACAAGTCACTACCACGTGAGGGAAAGCAGTCCCTCATGACATGTATCAGATTTCCAACAAGCTGATGATGGGCTGCGTGGACCTGTGTTAAAACCCACAGGGAAGACAATATGTTTTGTGCCAACAAAACCAGGTGGCAGAATAAATTGTGTAGCCTTATTAGAGACAGGGAGAGAAGATGGAGAGGAGAGGAGAGGAAAAGACAGGACAGGACAGGACAGGAATGTCTCCAACTGCATGTGGACTAGAGCAGCTCTGCTCCTCTTGGAGATGGGGACAACAGCACATGTATGTGGCATATTTTGAGCAGGTCAGGGGACCTCTGTTCCTACTCTCCTGCTGTCTCTGTGTCTGAGAAATTCCCCTTTTTAGGGGAATTTACTTATCTCTCATCCAGAGACTTTGGGATAAGCTCACCCTTCCAACCTGCAACATACATGCAACATGCCATGGAGTTTGTCCTCTGCTCTTGTCTCCTTTGAGAGGTTTGCTCCAGTTGAAAGAACTGAAGAAAATACAGTTTCTTACTACAGACTCAGTTGCTTGTACTCTCCAGCCACACAGCCCTTGAGTACGTGACTGTCATGGACATTCAGATCCAGCCCTGCTTTCTGCTTGGGCTTCCCCTATGGAAGGTGAGGAGTCCTTGCTGTGCTCAGATAGCAAGGCGAGAAATACCTCCCTATCAATAAACATGTTTCCAAAACTCTGCACCCAGGAATCTCTCACATCCCTAGTTGCTTTGATGCCATGAGATGCCTTAGGCACATACACACATGCAGATGACCACAGTGTGGGGAACAAAAGGTCTGGGGCTCTGCTGACTTTGCTTAGTTTTCCTTCATGTCATTTAATTTGATGCTACAGTGAGAAGGGGCATTTGATTCTCTTTTTTAATCAAATGAATACAAAGGAAGCACATTTTTAATAAAGATGAAGTGTGTACATATTACTCTCCCATCAATGCCTTATAAAATCTGTGTTTCTGAGGGTTGACACCAGTCTTTTTCTGATAAAGCTACTTTTATTGCCAATGAATGATAGGAACTAAAACCACAGAGCTAACTTACCTCTGGCAAATAAATGGTGATCAAACTAATTTCTCCCATCAATACATGCTTCCTTGTCCCTTTTCTACAGACTATCTTCAAGAAGGATTTCTTGCATGACGTCCTGCCCTATTGAAGTCTTTGAATTCCGTGCGACCAAAATTTTATCTCCTGATTTTTGGGTTTTCTAGCTGAGAAAACAAGCATAGGCTCAGCCCCACCACCATGGGCTGGTTGATGCTCATGTGTCGAGTCTGAGTGTAGTGGTTTTGATTTTAGACCCTCCTTGGTAACCAGGTTGTAACTGAGGAAGTATTCATCCTCCCAGTATTCCATACGATTTTCTACGTAAACCAGGGTATAAATAAGAAGGGGGAGAAGCCTCTTGCTCTCTTTCCTTTCCGGTGGATCCGGGAGCAGGTTCTCTGCTATCGGCTCTGCTCGTGTGGAGGAGTGAGGCCCAGTGAGGCCTTGTGGATCTTGAGAAGTGGAGAGTGCCGGCGGTCGCTTGGTGCAGTTCAGCTATCTCGAGGAGAGTAGTAAGATTTTCTCTTGTTAGTTTTTTTATTGGATACTCCTGGGTTTTTATTGTGTATATCTGTTTTGGTTTTTTTTTTTTTTTTTTTTTTTTCTTCCCTTTCCCTTTTCCCTTCGGGGCAGGGGGAGGTGTTCGGGGTCCCTTCTCCTGTGTACATAGTATTCTAATTGTATATAAGTGTAAATACATGTGTATATTTTTGTACAGCTTTGGTCTGCTCATTTCGGCGTTTCAGTAGCTTTTCCCTTCTCCCTTTCCCTTGTGTTCATAGAGGGGGTGGGGGGAGGAAAGGCTGCAAACTGTAAGGTTTGAGCATTCGGCAAAAAGGTCGGATCCAAACCGTTACACTGAGCTTCCCAATGTTGCCTCTTCTGTACCTTGAATAAGCTGGGTCCTCTGCAGGACATGGCTAGGGGCTGGTTCATCCCTCCAGGTATCTTTGCAACTGGCCCAAGTGACCCAGCTTGCTGAGCAGCTCCTAAATGCACAGAGCCTAATGGGGACACACCTGGGTGCTGTGATAATGACCCAGAGGGTGGAGGATCTTTAACAACTTTTACCACAAGCATCAACAGCTAAACCCATCCTGAAGAACTGTCTGCACCCTCCAAGTACATACCTAGAGCTGAGGGGGGAAAAGTCCTTGGAAAGAGTCTTTGGCAGTCTGTGCTGCCTTGGCTTCCTTCAAAATTAGGCAGATGATTAGCAAAAGGTATTCATAAAACTGAACTTACATTAAGGAAACAACTAACAAGCAAAATGCAAGACCTCCCTTCCCAAACCTCTGAAAGGTTTTCTTTATTGATTTCTACAAAATCCAGGGATAACCTTTTATTAAATTGATCAAGCAATCAATACTGATTCCTCATGCCCTAAAGATAAGGCTCCCTGAGGAGGTCTTAAGTCAAGCAACCAACCAATGAAATACCCTGAACCATTACACACAGTTGGAAATGCTTACCAGATTATTTATTATATCATTGAATCACAGAATTGTTTAGGGTGGAAAAAAACTTCTAAAATCATTGAATCCAAGCATCAAGCCAGCACCACCATGTTCACCACTAAACCATATCCACAACTGATATCCACACACGATATTGAACACTTCCATGGATGGTAACTCCACTGCTTCCCAGGGCAGCCTCTTCCAGTGTCTGACCACATGACCAGAGATGTTTCTCCTGATATCCAGTCTAATAAACCTCCTCTGGTGCAACTTCAGGCTCTTTCCTCTTGTCCTAATATTTGTTACCTGGGAGAAGAGACTGACTCTCACCTGGCTACAATATCCTTTCAGGTAGTTGTAGAAAGTGAGAAGGTCCTCCCGAACCTCCTTTTCTGCAGGCTAAACAGCCCAAACTTCCACAGCTGCTCCTCATTAGACTTGTGCTCCAGACCCTTCCCCAGCTGCTTGCCCTTCTCTGGACACACTCCAGCCCCCTCAATGTCTTTCTTGCAGTGAGGAGCCCAAATCTGAACAGAAGATTCAAGGTGTGGCTTCACAAGTGCCGAGTACAGGGGAATGATCACTGCCCTGGTCCTGCTGCCACATTACTGTTGATACAGGCCAGGATGACATTGACTTTCTTAGCCACTTGGGCACACTGCTAGCTCATGTTCAGCCAGCTGAAGCAAAGGAGGAAAGAAAACAAGAAAGAAGTAGAAATAGAAGTCATTGGAAAGAAATGAAATTGAGCCCTCCTTTGCTCTCCGTTTTTGGAGAGCAAGACCAGACAGGCCAGAAGTGAGCAAGCCTGCAGCTGACAGAGAGGGGAGAAACAGGAGAAGTAAATTGTATTTATATAGGTGCCAATCAATACGGACAAATGTTCAGCAGGCCTGACACTGTAACAAACCAAACTGTGCAGAATAACTTTATTTTTTAATCACTGAATAAAAAGCCAATATAGTCTGTAAAGAATTGGAAAGATATTATTTCCTGGTTCCCATGGGAATGTGATCTGGGATACTCTGTGCCTGTTGCTGTCAGCAGCATCTATTCTGAGAAGACCCTGAGTGCCAGGTTACAGAAACCCAGGCTGGGAGCATGTGGGCTGGAAGAGCAGCTGAGCCCTCTTGTCCATTTTAGCCTGTTCAAGGCATCCTTGCCCTCCTCCTTAGGATGTGGGCAAACAAGGAGAAACCCAAGTTACACCCTGCAGCATCTGTGAAATGCCATGCCCTGCCAGCAAGCAGGACAGCTTCCACTTGCAGAATTGGTGTAGCAGTGTTTTCCTGTATAGGCCTTGCTGTTTGTTGCATTGATTTTGTTTTGAAGTGTTTGACACATTTCTCTCTGTAAAGTATTATGGAATAAATGTTCTTCCTCTGCAGCAGGTAAGAGGGTCATGGATGACAGCTGAGGAGAGCATCCCCCTGGCTCACAGGGACAGCAGTCCTGTGAGTCACAGGGCCATGAGAGACTGCATGAGGCTCCTTGACTTGTCCTGTCTGTCTCCTGTTCCTGTTTGGAAGGACTCCAGCTGTCCTTTTATTATTTCTGCTGAAACAATTTTTTTTAAGAAGCTGTAATTGTGCATCTTTTTTTTTTTCCCAGAAGATTTCATCAGCAAAATGGAAATTGAAAAGTTTTTTGCTAATGACTTTTTAAAAGAAAAAATCAGGTTAAATGAGATATTTACTATAGGTACATGGGCAAACAGCAACACCAAACATCTTCACATCATGAAAGAGAAGTGGGCCAAGTTGATGGCTTTCCATGTGAGGTCTTTTCATTCTTTCTGTCCTCCCTGGCTTTTTCTGCTTGGAGAATTGGCATGGTAGTGGGACCAGGTGAGAGGCCACTGAGGAGAGGAGAAGGGAGGGAGACCAGTACAATGAAGAGGCTCTGAAATCAGCTCAGTTGAGCCACGGGAGTGAGAAAAATGGCCCATGAGGCACCCTGTTGCCCAGTTGGTGGGCTTCTCTTGGGAAATACTCCCACCAAGCTTTGTCTAGTCTGGTCCGCTGTTTAACCTGCAAGGGGGTTCTGGCATCCCCAAGGTAGAGACTGGTCATGACATACCATGTTTTGGGCTTGCATGGCAAGGTTTCAGTAGTGGGAGGAGGGGCTACAGGGGTGGCTTCTATGTGAAACTGCTGGAAACTTCCCCCGTGTCCCATGGCCAGTGCCAGTTGGCTCTGAGATGGACCCACTGCTGGCCAAGGCTGAGCCCATGGGAAACAGTGGTAGTATCTCTGGGATATGAGAAGGAGGAAAAGTTGCTGTGCAACTGCAGCCAGAGAGAGGAGTGACAATGTGTGAAAGTCCTATCAGGACCTGTGACCCCTTGGAGAGAGGAGCCTACGTTAGAGACTGTTTGCTCACAGGATTTGTGACCCTACAGAGAACCCACTATGGAGCAGCCTCTTCCTGAAGGACTGCATCCTGTAGAAGGGTCCCACACTGGAGCAGTTTGTGAAGAAGGGACCCACATTGGAGAAGTTCATGGAGGACTGACTCCTATGGGAGGGACCCCACGATGGAGCAGGGGAAGAGTGTGAGGAGTCCTTCCCCTGAGGAGGAAAGGTCAGCAGAGAGAATGTGTTATGAACTGATTGCAGCCCCCATTCCCCGTCCCCCTGTGCTTCTGACTGGGAGGAGGTAAAGAAAATAGGGAGTGAAATTGCACCCTGGGAGATGGGGGGAAGGTGTTTTAAGATTTGGGTTTACTTCTCATTACCCTATTCTTATTTGACTGATAATAAATTAAGCTAATTTCCTCAAGCTGGGTCTGTTTTGCCCATGATGGTAATTGGTGAGTGATCTGTCCCTGTCCTTATCTCAACACCTGAGCCTTTTGGTTTTTTTTTCCTCCCACTGTCCTGAGCTGAGGAGGTGAGGGATAGAGTGGCTTTGGTGGGCACCAGGGTCAACTCACCACACTGCATGTCCCAGCACCCTCTTCTCTGGAAGACCACATGGTGGCCACTGATCACCCAGAGTGTAGTGCCCATGGAGTCATGGCAGGCCAGTGATGCAGGCCTGCTGGTGGTCCGAGTAGATTTGAAACATTCATACTGCATATTGTCTTAAAATCCAGCCTGCCCTATGCTGCTGGTTGGTGCTGGGGGGCACTGGGCTGCCCCAGGGCTATGGTGGGCACAAGCGTCTTTGCAGAGGCTGTTGGGGCTCTTGAATGTTATGGAAAAGAAGCTGCAGGAAGAGGAGCCCAGGGACCAGACATAACTCCTCCTCTGTTTAACAAGGTGAATGTGGTCCCCAGGTCAACTCTCTTGAGTATCCTGGTTTAAACAAAGAGCAGACAAAGTCATTCAAATGAGCAAAATGTGGGTCCCTTTCTCCCCTTGTGGTCTGGTGAGCAGTCAGGTGGGTTTTCTCCACAGCCAGGCCTGTCTGGGAGTCCCTGCAACACATGTAGAGGTCTTAAGCCACTATTAGTCACGATGGCACAGCTTTATCTCAGGAGAGATGGGGATTTTGAGGGGATTTTGGACATATGTCTGGAAGGCAGCATTAGGGAATAATTGTTTCATGCAGCCTGATACTTCTGGAAACCTTCCCTCCTCAGCAATCATGTTGCTTGACCTTCCTTGATTTAGTGATTCAAAACTCCCACTTTCTTCTTTATTCAAAGTTGTGTATAGTGTTTTATTTCCATTTCTGCTTTCAGTCTATTCTATGATATTGGGCAGAACTGTTCAATGTCTTTCTTTTGTTTCCTCCTATATTCAGTGTCCATCACATCCTGTCTGGCACATTCTTTGAATGAAAAAAAATTACACTTGCTTTCAACTGTAAACATGTGGGATTTGGATCAGACAACGAAAGCTGGTTTTGAATAAAGATGATCTTTCATTAAGCAGTTGTACAACAGGAGGGGATTCCGGTGTCAGGGAATCACAGAGTGATGTAGTTTGGAAGGGACTGTGGGAGGTTGTCTGTCCCAGCTCCTTGCCCAGGTCTGGTCACCGGATGACCATGAAATTTTGCCAGTGGTAATAAGTATTCTGCTTTGTTTCTGGTTAGACTTTTCCGTGCTTTAGTTTCCTTTACTTTATGCAGGTAGAAATAGGTACTTATGAGAGCAGGAGAAGAATGGTAGTGCAAGTAACAGTGTAGTCAAAGCCACAGTTAATAAGGGTTGACCTGTTTGTAATATAGCCTATACAGAATTCATCCACTTTTCACTGTTTTGTCTGGTATGTAGAATTCATCCTTGGCCTCTTGAGAGTTGAGTTCTCTTGTTTTCTGCTCAGTGTCAGGCCACTGGTGATTGGTGCATTGATACTACATCATCCAGAAAGGCAGAAGACCAAGACGTGCCCAAAATGGAAATTTCTTTTCCTGATGACAGAGGGTTACCAGAAAGAGCTCAAAGGTTAGTACTGCATAATTACACCCACACGGGAAATGGCAGTGCTTTATTAGCCAGGAAAAAGGCCCAAAGGATGTCATATTGCCCAATTCCCTCCCCACTCATCACCATTCCAAAGCCATAACAGCTGTATTTTCAGACTTTCAGTACTTGTAAAGAACCTGCAAGAAAGATGGGGACTAACTTTTTAGCAGGGCCTGTTGTGATAAGACAAAGGGTAATGGCTTTAAACTGAAGGAAAAATTATTTAAATTAGTTATAAGAAGAAATTATTTGACAACAAGGTTGGTGAAACACTGGAACAGGTTGCCCAGAGATGTTGTGGATGCCCCATCCCTGGAAGTGTTCAAGATCAGGTTCAGTAGAGCAACCTGATCTTTTTGAAGATGTCCCTGATCAAAGCAGGTGGGGTTGAACTAAATGACCTTTAAAACTTCCCTTCTGATCCAAACTATTCTATGATTCTATGAATTTGCAGCCAAGACAACCAACAGTGAATCAGCCTAATGGTTCTGTGGTCCCTTGTGTCATCACAGGACATTAGTGCCTCTAGACTCAACTCTAAGCAGGTAAAAATAAGGAATTTTGAGCTGAACACTCTGTGTCTGAGCACAGCAGACAACTTAGAGCTGGTTATTTTCACATGAAGGCTTAGAAAACTGCAGCCTGATTTTCCTCCAGTTATCAGTAAATCAGAGCTACTGAAATCAGATTCTCACCTCATTTCAATGCAATTCACACCCCTAATACTAACTTGAGCAGCTTTTCGCTGGGGTGGTGCCTGGTTTAAGAGCATGATTCAGCTTAGTGAAGCTACACAGCTGTGCCACAAAGGCTGGGGGAAAGAATAGCCAATTTTCTAAAGAAGAAAACCCACATCTATAGAAATCAAAAAATCCTCAATAAAAAAACCCCCTAGTTCAAGACCAAGTTTCTCTAAGACACTGGCTTGTTCTTGGCACTAATGTTTTAAGCATGTTATTTTTAAAACATAAATGGTTAGACTAAGACCATAAAATCTTATGTAGGTATATAGCAAACAGTGTAATATTGAAGACAGATCATTCTACAAGTAAATAAGAAAGTATTTATAAGTTTGTGCTCGCAAATGTACATACATTTTGAGAACATAATTCTTCTTGTATTTGGAATATTACTTCATCATGAGGAAACTGGAAAACTTTGTTCAGCTTCACAGAACTGTAGTATTTTTACTTAAACAATGTATTCAGTTCAGACAGCTACTTAAACTTCTGCTTAAATCCTGTCTGCTTCAAGCTTTGAGTTCCCATTAGTGCACTTTCAAGTTAAGCATAGGTTTATCAGCTTTACTAGATCAATGCCCAGGCCAGCAGGTAAGAATTCCAGCTATCAGTGAGACTCCAGTGAAAGGACAAATTCTTTGGTCTTCCTTTTACCTCTAAAGCTGTTTTGCTCAGCTATAGGTGTGCACTTCTTTAACAGACCATTTGGTGAGTTGGTCATAGCCTTGAGGGTCTTCAATGGCAACGAGTGTCCCTATTCTATCACTCCCTGCCTGTTTGCACTGCATCCCATGTCCCCATTCTCAAGGCCTCTGCTATCATATGACTGTTGCATTCCCCATACAATGTATCATTATCCTGGGGTCATAGATATTTCATTTAGTGCAGAATAAGTATTGTCTATATAAAAAATTAAGTGTTTACTGCATTACAATAACAAAGAAAACAAACCAGGCAATAATGACCATGGTCTCCAGAAAAACTGCTGTTGGAGTTGAGCAACCTATAGCAAATCTTTTAGGTAAGCCAAGACATATTTGAACAAAGCGTGGAAAGTCCTGAGACCTTGCAGTGAAAGAATAAAGCCTGTGGCCTTTTATAGCAATTGCAATCCCGAACTTAGTGGGATACATGCAACAGTGAAATAGAACCATTAAATAAACTTGGTGCCCAAACTGAATATTGGGAAGCAGCACTAACAACCTATTGTTAGACTGGTAATTTCTCTTTCAGGAGACCGTATTTTAGGACATGAAAGCCTATATGTAGTCATCATGGCTAGGCTTCGCGAACGAAGATTTGTGAAGGACTCTACCCACGCTTGCTACAAGCGCGCTGATGGCTAAAAAGGCCAATGCGAGATAGACACGTCCCGTTGCAAAAGGCACAGCAGAATGACTCCCCAGGTGGTACGACAGGACACGGTTCTTTCTGCGTTGTCTTTTCTCCTCGAGAGTGATCCTGCGTGTATTCTCTAGTACTTGCTTAAAGAAAGACTAATTAGTTGCTCTTTATTATACTTATGTAAGAAGTCCATTATCTCCTGAAAGAAGTCCAATCCCCTAAACACTATGTACCTTAGATAAGACACAGTTTTAGCTCTTAACCTTAATTATCCTTTCCATCCAAATCTGTTCCAAGATCTTAAGTACAGAGGCCTAAACAGTGAGCTGGTTGGCAGCAAGACCTTTTATACTCTCTTTCAAAATATTATACTTTTTTTTGGCAAATACTCTTCTTTCCTATAGAGAAAATAGGATTCAGCTTATGTAACTTTGGCGGTTGCAGCATGGAAGTCTGATCAAGGCACTTGGCTCGCTTTACACAATCACGGAATGGTTGGGATTGGAAGGGTCCTCTGGAGGTCATCTCATCCAACCCCCTGCTCATTCAGGATTACCTGGAGCCAGTTGCTCAGGTCCATACCAAAATGGCTTTTGAATATCTCCAAGGATGGAGACCACAACCGCTTTAGGCAACCTGTGCCAGTGCTCAGTCACCTTTGCATGAACAAAATGTTCCCTGACGTTCAGGCAGCACCTCTTGTGCTTCAATTTGTGCTCCATACTACAACACTCCTGTACAGGCTCTTTAGAGAGGTTCACCTCATGGGAAACCTCATGGGAACCTCACCTTGAGTTTCTGGACAGGATTTGGAGGATTTCTCCATAACGGTGCCTTGCAGGCACTTCCTTGCTTACATGCTGGAGGTGATCCTGCTTAAGCCTCATTTTGTTGACTTTGTGATCCCTTTCATCACATCACATCACATCATCACATCACATCACATCGCATCGCATCAATCACATCACATCACATCAATGCCCTTTGCTCAGTGATTCTGACCATCACTCCTTCACAGGACAGCCAGTTACTCTCTCCCTTCTCCATTATCTCGAATTTAAAGCCCTCCTTATGAGGTCAGCTTAGCAAGCATCTTCCAAGCAGATGCTACTCTGTAGACACTGTCTCACAATTTTTGAACCCAAACCCCCGTCACCGGTACCAGATCCAGGTTTCCACTGGCAGTATTGCTTGTGCCACATGGAACAACAATAGAGGGTAGTAGTCAGAGGACCAGATGAGCTCTGGCAGTCCCTCCACAACGCCTGGATCCTGGCCCATGGCAAACAGCAAGGCTCTATAGATGTTTGATCAGGCAGACAGACAGGTGCCTCTGTCCCCCACAGCAGGGAGTGACCCACTACAATGACTTACTGTTTCTTTCTGATAGTCTCGCATGATTTAAGGCTAAGTGGACCAGGTCTTTTGCTTGTACTCACATCTGTCTCCCCTTCAGCTTTGATGGAGCTGAATCCATTTTGCAGCTGTAAGCCCTTAGGTGGGCAGGAGCCTTTACCCTGTTGGCAGAAGTCACTAGCTTCCACTCTTCCCCTTCCCAAGACATTACCTTGATAGTGCGGTGTAGACACTGCCTGCTTCTCTACTGCAGGATAGTGGAGACAGTTGGCATACAGAAAGAGGCACTTTGGGACTGTAATTCATTGGTACTGTCTTATATATTGCTTTTAGAGTAATATGACATAGTCCCTTGAAGTGCCTGATTTTCTCCAATGATTGCAAAGGTGTTCTAGATACAGGAGTATCATATAAATCATGTTTCTTAGTGTGTGACATCAGGAAGTGGCTTATAAAATAGCTGCTGCAAATTGGGAACAACAAGAATTAAATGCCTTTTATTCTTTCACAGTCACATTCTTATACGCACCTTAACAAAAATACAGGGAAAAAGAAGATAATGAATGAACTCTGAGCATATGATCTTACTGCTGTTTTTCAGTAGTTGGAAAGCATTTTGGTGACAATGTGCCAGCAGACACTGATTTTTTAAAAATTATTGAGTGATCTTTGGGTAAAAATAGGTTGATCAATACGACACTAGGTGGCATTGTATAAATACATATAAAGTCTTGAGCCTTTTCTGTTTCAAAGGAATTATCAGGTATGAAAATCTCATTGAAATGTGTGGGATTTGTTCACTGATTTTTGTTCTCTGTTCATTGTAGTCTGGGATTTAACATTACTGAAATGCACGGAGTAGTCCAGGATAAGCTACATTTTGTGCTTTTCTCTGCTACTGAAAATCTATAGCTCACAATCTGTCTTTTATTTACATACCATATTTACTCTTGAACGCCAGTATTTTCTACAATATAAGTGAGAAGAAGTTCAAACCTCATGGTTACTCGTCTTTTGTGAGCGGCTTAAAATGTGACTGGTTCAGTCCCAAGGTGGTCAGTGAGTTTCTGTGAATCTCCATTCAGCATTCTTCTTCTGAAATAAACTTTACCTCCTTGTTTTCATGAACACTTGAGAGGTAGGCTGTGCCTCTGAAGGATCACATCAGGACTGTGTGATAGCCCCAGTTGGTCTAAATGGGATTAAAATACTGATAATACCAAACAAGAGGATGTTGATAGGTCACACGCGTCACACAGGGTCACGCACAGGGAGAAATGAACCTGCCTTGTCAATAGTGGGAGACTTTGGGGTGTCTGAAGTGTAAAATTAGTCAGTAGGATCGTGTCCACATTAGTAAAACAGAAGCATGCAGAAAGATGCAATGCTTTAAAGGTATCAGGTGAAACTTTTTCTCGGAAGTGGCAGTTTCACAGGTCTGTTCTGAACTTGGAGTCCTACAAGTGCACAGGAGAACAAATCCTCTTCATTGCCCAGCCCTCCTAGGCAGATCCAGGTCATCAGGAACGACAGTTACAAGGAATGGGCTCTGGTGAACCTGTGAAAAACTGACTGGAGTCAACACATTGGAGTCTTCAAAAACTTGGTCAAAACTTTGAGGTAGGAAAGTTTTCATGCCTTTTCTGGGAAATCAGTATGACTGGACAGCTCTCTGAAGTAGCAGGGCTACAACCTCTTTAGTGAGGTCACTGTGATGACGTGGTGGGATATTTCACACAACTGGAGTGCTCTAAAGGTTGACCACAAGCTCTTTGGGAAGAGGCAAGGAGTGGGAATTGCCCTTAGTGTGAGAGAGCATTGGGAACTCATGGAGCTCTGCCTTGGCACGATCTCAGCCATAAACTGAGATTTCATGGGTCTGGATTAGAAGGTGCTGTTGTTGCAGATTCACTGGATCAGGAGAAAGTGCTTGAGATCTTCCTCAGACAGATGGAAGAAGTCTCACGTTCACAGGTCCTGATCTTCAATGGGGAACATCCCAACGTCTCCTGGAGGGACAATCAGCAGATGAATGAGTTGTGGGTGTCCTAAGCAGACATTAGTGCACCCCTGTGTCTAGCTGTGTCCAATGCAGGGCAAAAGGGAAGAATAAACATCATATTGCTTATCTGGGACAGTTCTAATTTTTACAGTAATGAATCAGGTCATCAGCAAAACTTGGTGATGAGGTAAACTGGATGGATGCTTTAGCTAGTCATGCTCTCTCAGTTCATTTTTGTTATTTCCCTCACCAGTGTCACTCCTGTCTTCAGATGGGCAAGAAGTTGGATTTTGGGAATGACAGGCTTCTTAGCCTCACCTTGAGAATGCATTGGAGACAACAGTCCCGAAAACCATTTCCAAACACATTAAGTTCAAGAAGGTGGTTGGGAGTAGTTATAGGTGGGAGGTTAAAGAAAGCAAAGTCTTGCCAGACCAACCCAAGAGCCTTCTAGAATGAAATGATGAGCTTGGTAGATGAGGAGAGACCACATGGCTTTCAAAACTCTGTCCCTGTAGCATCCTCATATGCAAACATAAAGCATAGAGAAGATAAATAAACAGGGAGGTGGACTGAAAATTATCTGAATGGCTGAGGTAAAAGCATTGTGAGCACCAGCATGAAGCCCATGAAGATACTAAAAATCCAGCTGTACCTGGCCCTTTGCAACCTGCTCTTGCTGACCCTGCTTTGAACAGGGGCTTGGACTAGAGAATCTCCAAGAGATCCCCTGCTATCTCAAATTTTCTGTGATTTCATGAACAGCAGCTTCTCTGTTGGCCTCATTTAGCATCGAACCTGTAGCTCAAGCCTCCAATTTCATAAGCATATACTTACAGCAGAAGGCTTTTTGGGACTCATCCCCACTGTAGATCCATTCAACCTAAACAAAAAGAATGTGGATTGCAGCTAGAAACTTGCACATGTGTTAGGAGAAAGTCATCCTTGTTTAACCTGAGGGACCCACAGAGGCAGACCGAGGTACCTTGATGGTGCTGCTCCGGTGGGAGGAGGTTTACATGGGCAATGAAACAAAAAAAGTGATCTTCTAGACATTTTTAGGGAACAGAAATGGTTGAAATTATTTTTTTTTTAAATAAGGGTTATTTTTCTCTTGGTCAATTCTATTATCTTTCAAATACATGTTTCAAAATTTCCCAACAAATTTTAATTTAAAAAAAGAAATTATGATCTGTGTCAGTGTTGGAACTCATAGCTGTGTAAGATTATTTAGTTTATTTAAGTTTAAAGCAAGCAAACTCTTTAAAACAATTCAGTGGTTATAGAAAAGGGTTCTGATTTACAGTATGTTTTCCAAAAGATGAAGATAAAGCAACCAGAATATTAAAAAATAAATCTAGTCAAGCTGAGCTCTGTAAAACACAGTTTAATTATTTTTTTATTGTTCTACTTTAAAAGCTTAATTCAGTTTTATGCTCTCTGGAGGAAAACTGAATGCTGCAAGGATTTTCAGACCTTAGCAATTGAACTGACCAAGGAAAGGTTTCCTGTGCCTGCCCTTTCCTAATGCATATTTGGCTGATACAGCCTGTTTTAATGTGTTAATGGATTGTTTTTCCTATTTCATAAGAGACAATAGGGATATGAAAGAGTGCTGAGATCATGGGGCCCTAGAAGTCAGTATATTAGCACAAAGACCAGTTATTTCTATCTTTAATAGCCATAGGGAATTGTGCAACATCTGTTCTTTGTAACTGTGGAAAGTATTTGGTCAACCTGCAAATCAGTGATTATTGCGCTATACTGACAAGAATGAGTGTCACATGATTTCAGACATATGGAAGGTGACTGTTGGGGTAAATTTCAATCTGAATTGCAGAGCTGAGCCAAAAATTCAGAGTAAATGGTTTATATGGCAAATTTGGATTCCTTTCTGTCTGTGGGATATTTTTTCTATCTTTTTTGAGGCTTTTATGCTGTCTTTAATTGCAATAACTAATTCCTTTCTTACAAAATTATACAGAATCTCCTGGGGTAGTTTTGAGCAGAAATAGAGGGTCCTGAGCTCCACTTGGGCCAGGGATTTGGGATTCACATGCCCATATTGCCTGTACATCAGACAAAATAATAATTCGTGGATGACCATAGGTATATTTTTCTTTTACTCAGCTAACTTTCAGAAAGGACTGTTACAAGGTAATCAGCTCAGTGGCCCCCCCCCCCTTTTTTTTTTTTCCAGAACTAGTAGCTGAAATAGGTTGTCATTAACGTTTTAAGAGGTTACCTTTTCTCTTTGTCATGTTGCTGCAAGGGCACAGAAACAAGTTATTTGGTCCTTGACTGATGGTGGACTTTTTCACGCAGTTTCCAAAGAAGGAATCTGGGCCTCTCAAGTAGCCCTCACGATCCTGGATCTCTCAGTGTCATATTTCCTTCTGGCTTTACAATACAGGAAAAGACACTTCCCACAAACAGATACCAATCCACTTCCTGATGAGATTGTTGTAGATATGCTATAAATCTTACCTAGTATTGGTTTTGTCTGGAATAGAGTTAATTATCTTCATAGTAGCTGGTGTAGGGCTGTGGTTTGGATTTGTGCTGAAAGCAGCTCATTGACATTGCACATGCTTTTGCAGCTTGCCTTCATGTGTACAGCACTGAAATCTGTTTTCTGTGAACATCAGTTAAGGAAACAAGAATATAGAATTTTCAGAGGGGATGATACAAGATGGGGAATGGGAGTTGCCCATGGCAGAGCACCAGTGTTAAGTCTGGCCAACTCTACTGGGGATCATGGAGCACTGCAACTCCATAGGCACATCACTGATCTTTCTTGTAGCAAGTTTCTAGTTCATCAGATAAAGCCAAAGTTGCTCATGATCTGGGGGATATTTTCATTTTGATATTTTGGGTTTTGGACCAAGTCACCAACTGTCAGCAGAGCCAGCATTTGTGTGTGTGATTGGATAAAGAGTAGTAATATTTTAGTCACTTAAGGTACCATTCTTCAAATCAAATAGCAAGTCGTCCTTCACATGCAGTGAAAACATGTTGAACAATTTTACCATACAATATAGAGACTTTGTAGGACCCTGTGTGGGTTATATGATATGGAAGTGGTCACAGAAATCTGTGTACAGTGCCGAGATTCCCATTTCTGGTAGGCAGCGGTCCTGGCCAGGTGGTGCATTGCAGCAGGTTCATGTTCTGCTTGGGTTCTGCCAGCATGTTTGTCCAGATTTCTGGGTGACATTAGTCCTCCCAGCAGGCTGGCATAGACACAGTTTCCTGTCCCACAGGATCAGCATCATAGATGTCAAACAGTCATTTCTGATATTGTATGCACTCTGCTTTTCACTCTCTTCTGCTTCTGGATTTATTTGTCATGTGCTGGGATGAAGTGGAATGCAAGGGAGTGCCTGAAAGCATTCAGCTGTAGCTTGAGGACTACCATGTCTTCTGTAGCATCAGCTTTGACAGTATTGTCACGCTGTCCTGACTTTAACATGGTGCTTCCTAGCTGGTATCTTCTGCGGGTAATTTTGATCAGTGAGGGACACTGAGTGTAGACGAGATCCCCTTCTGTACTGCACAATCTCCATGTCACAAGTACAACCCATGAATCTACAGTACACCACATCTTAAATGAAAACTGCCTCTTTACGTGGATTACTAGGGTAGATGCTTGACTGCTTGTAGGTCCACTCAAACCTCCCATGATTCTGGGCCTTCCGTTTGTTGGCAGGACTGAAAGCAGAAGAATGTTGACATTCTGGGTTGTCCAACACAGTAATGGCAAAACCATACGAGTCCTTGCTTGGACATAGTTTGGCCCAAATCTTGAAAAAAAAAAGATGTTTATGTCACTTCCCTTGGTTGATGCTGTGAGGTCACTTACTGAAGAGTTGTTCCTGTTTTCATGTACAGTCTGTCAAGCACATCTGGCTGCCACTCAACTGGTGTAAAAGTGCTTAGTCCAGCATCCTGATGACTGGTCTACCTCACCTTCTCCTAAGTTCTGCTGCTGCAGTTTTTCTGAGCTTTGGGTTGCCAAAATATCCTCTGTAAAGGTCTGAACAAGCAAAATTCACTAAAAAGTCATAAATTAACCTGGATATGAGCACAGTTTTTGCTAGAGGTTATGTAAGGGTAGTAACTGGCATCAAATGCAGTGTGAGGGAAAGGCAGGGGCAAGTGGCCAGTGACATGCTGGGGCTGTAATCTAAGTCAAGGCAGCACAGCATGCCTGGCCATGCCATTGGATCATGTGAGCGAGAGGACTCAGATAGTAAGAACTCCAGGGAGTAGGAGTTCAATCCTGATCCCTAGATCCAGACATTGCTTGAAGGGCGAGTGCTTGCTGCAGCTGACCTGCCCATCTTGTCTCTGTTAGTGTGCTGGTGTTTGATTGATTCATCATCCTTTTATGCTTTTATACAATTAATTTAATTTTTCCTGGCATTTGAAAGCCCTTTGATTCCATCTCCTCATTTAATATCCATGTTCCTACAAACACATTAGTAGTGTTCTCTAATAACAGATAAGTGGTGTGGTAAGTACCCTTGGGTCTCGTTACCATTCATGAACTTACTGTTTGAGAATATGGTTCCAAATGTGCCGGCAAATGAAAATAATTAGTCATAGCCCATTATGAAAAACTGCTCAGCTGTGCCCTCTGTGTGCACTCAAGAACATGTGTGTGATTACTACCCAGCAGTGGGTGTCCTTTTTCACCCAGGTGGAGTCTGGCTCGAGGTGATGGTCTCTCACCAAGCCCTTTTCTCTTACTTGGTTCTCATCTTGTTTATGGCTATCTCTGCTCAGTCATGAGGACCCTCACAATTCTTTACTGGTGGGGAACTGTTCCTGCCAGGAGACACCTTTCCTTGGTGTTCATGAGCAGTGACCCCTCTCTGGTGGGGTTTTTCTCCTGTAGTAGACTTCACAGAGACATGACCCAGAGAAAAGATAGACGTTTCTCTCTCTGTTGATTTCACAGACCTGATATGCGGAACTTTGAGATTATTCAACTCTTGTGTAGAAGCTTAGACCTCAGAGAATCTTTCTGGGTAAAAAAACTGTATGGGAACATTTTATCTTTCCCATCAAATAGTTTTATGGGGAGCATGTTACATAAATGTCATTTCCACAGCTGTTACTGCCCTGGAAGATTACAGTAGTTTTCTCAGCCAGTTCTCTCAGTCATTATTAATTTCTCAAGTATTCAATCAATCCTGTGCAAAGAGGCCTGTGAACACTCCACCGCTCTGCATCTGTTGAATTTGCGGTGTGACAACCTGGGTTATTAAATAGCTGTGGCTATATGGAGAGAAAATCAAATCATGGCTCTGCAAGCCTTTTTATTAAGGTAAGCAGAGGGGACAGAGGGGACTGCTTTCTTCTACTTTTTTTTTAATTTTTTTTTTTTTTTTTAGCTTTAATCCTTTCCCTGTCTCATTGCTTCTGAGTGACTGAGGTGCTTTGAGGTCATTTGGAATGTCCTTCCCCAGTTGCTTCATTCGGACAACTCCTTTGGTCTTTGCACCTGGAGACTAACTTACAGCTGTTTCTTGTAAAGAAAGAAAAGTGCTGGCTGTAGTGCTGGGCTGAACCAGCTTTAAGAAGGTTTTCTCTCACTCAGGTCTATATATATTCTCAGTTAATGCTGGTTTCTCTTATTCACACTGATAAATTCCTTAGATGGTCCACGATCAAGGGATTTCAAGGTCTGGTACCTCATCTGAACTGAACAGGAAGATTCTTGCTCTGGCAATCATTGTGAGATCTGGAGTCACCCATCTGGCCCTTTGGATGGTCCCCTTTGAGTACGAGCTATTTTCTCCACCTTGTTACTCAAGGAGAGCAATGGGTAAGCACAAGCCTAATGCAATGCTGAAGTCCTGACCTCAAACCTCAGCTCTGTGAAGTTGGTGGTTACATTATTCAACTTGAATGCAGTGTAGTTGCTTGGTTTCTAGGTCAGCTTGCTAAATATCTTGCTATTCTGCTATTATTGCTTTTTTGCGGCTGAAAAGCCCTGTCCCCCTGTCCCCTCGCTTTATTTATAATTACAGTTTGAAGGAGTAATAAGTACTTTGAAAGAACTTTTATAATACTGTAACAGTCAGAGGATATAATTTTTAAGACTTAAAGGATAAACACACTTGTGTTAGGATTAATTTGATAGTAGAAAGAATAGCTTAATATTTTCCAGATAATAATGCCGAGATTTGCTTAAAAAAATTATTTGTGTTTGTGAATACTGGAAAAGCTGCTGTGTATAGTTGAAAATATTTAAAACTCCTGAAAGTTTTGTGGATGTTTGCATGAATAAATAATCTAGAAAGTGAATTATTCTTTTCTGAACCCCAGAAAATCGTTCATAGCATGATATTCTTTAGCTCCTGGTGTTTCATTTGCCACTCACAGAGTGGAGACAATACTTTATGATTTTGTAGTTACTGACATGTAAAAACTAATGGATAATCACATTGGCCATTTGGAAACAGTTCAGAATTTTACTGTACAAGTGCTCAAACAAGATATTGACAAAAAACTTCTAAACAAAGAGGCAACTTTTATGAAAAAAATTTGTATGAATTGGTGGAACAGGGGAACCACTTTTGTAATGGATATTACTGTACTATTTTGACTTATTCTATTTATAAAAGAGATACAGCTGTGGAAAAGCTTTATGAAGAAGCCCATGAACACACAGCTTTCACTCACTTTTAACTCTGAATGGGGAATATGTTCTTCTTCCTATTGCCAAACCTGTGTATAATTTACATTTTTGTGTGGAAACCACGTAAAGCTGAGTGGTGGCTTCATCCAGTTGTAACACAAAACCAGGATACTTTTGCGGTTTTGGCTGGGGTTTTATTTTATAATTTGATTTTAATACAAGTAAAAACAAGCTTCTTGGCTGTGATCTTAATTGCCTTCTCTCAAAATCAAAATATATGTGCTGTGGGAAGCTGGTGTACATTGGCTGTCTGTGGGTAAGCCTTAGCCTCCACCTGCTAGATCCATGAGCGACCTGCCCTCGCCTTGCCCTCACCAGATACAAAACCCTCCCTCCCCTCAGTGTATCATTACTAAGTTTTTTTTCATTTCCATTCCCTTGGGCTGGAACGATTTCATAATTATTTTAATGCCATTTGTCAGAGAACGGAAAGAAAGTTGCTTGTCACCTTTCTTTGCAGTCAGATTTGCTTTCACATGTCTGTGTTTTGGGTTAAAACCACTGAAGAAGGATGTTTGCAATGTTTCTCAGGGAGATTTAATTGCAGGAATTCATGTTAACTTACATTAATATTACCTTTGGCAGAAGCCCTGTTCCCTTTTGATAAATACAGTCTAAAATGACTGAAGAATTTGGAAGAACTGAACAAATTATTTTTCTGTTTCTGTCAGGCTGCTATGTGTGAAGGGAGATTTCACAGATAAGAGTTCCTTTAGTGATCTACCACAGTATCCGGTAAGACGCAATTTAAAAGGAGTTTTAACATAATGGAGAACAGTCTATTCCTGTAACTCACTCTTCTGTGCCTCCAGGCAGTTGATGGTTGCTTGACAATTTTTCCTCAAATCTGTAAAATCCAAACGACTTTGTTTTATATATACACACACATGCATACACACAGACATGTGTACATATATGTATGAAATACATATCTCAAAGTAGAAAATCTTTTTGACATCTCTGGTAGTTACTTAGATTTATTTAATGCTCTCACCAAAGGAAGTTATTCCAGTGTCACACTAATGGAAGCGTCAGCAGAGATTATCACTGCTAAAAATTCCCCTTCGGTGCCCTTGCAGCACAGACAGAGTTTGTCTTTCAGACCCAAGTGATGGCATGGATGAGTGAAGGAGCTGTTTGATATTCTGTGCCCACACAAGAACGTTCGATGCAAACAGATATGGGCTCCTTGCTGTTAATGTTCTTCCTTATCTGTTTGCAATCAGGCCCAAAGCTGACTAAGACCTCAGTTCCTTGGGAACTTGGTAGACTTTATAAACAAGATGAAACATGATCACAGAATCACAGAATATTCTGAGTTGGAAAAGACCCATGAGGATATTTGAAGGGAGCTGGGATTTCACTGGTGCTGTCCTGAGCAGAATGGATGGCTGCTGAGTGCTTTTCTGTATTCTAAGGGCAATTAGAATAAACCAGCTGGATTTTAAGTGCACCAGGCAGAGTGTCAGTTAAGCAGGTCACTTTAGAGTCTTATTTCTTGTTCTGTCATTTATGAAAATCTTAGATATTTATGCCTAAAATTAGCTTTTGCAAAACTGGCCTTGTGCTATAAAATTTTGTATCCAAAGCACTAAACATGATTGACAGGGCACGTGTATGTGTTAGAAGATAGGAGCCCAGAGGCATAAACACCAGAGTTCTCCAAGATCCTGTAGATATTTTCTTTTGTTTCAGTCCAACTGTTTTCACTTACCTTCTTAGAGCTGAGCAGAAAAGATCTTTAACCTTACAGAAGTAATAATATATAGGTTTTCTCTGGAGAAATTAGTAGCTGTTCTGATAAAGTAAGGTCTATGCGCTCTTAATTCAATTTAAAATAAAAATATTAAGACCATTTCTATGCTGGCTGCCCCTCAGCATGCATTTAGTCAGTTTGAATTCTGGTTACAGACAGTGCTGAAACTTGGCTTGTGACCTGCACTAAGCAAGTCTCTTTAGAAGAGATTTGGACATTGCTCACGTAAAAGTAGTTGCACATTTAGTTAAAAATAAGGAAGAAATGGAAAATTAAAAAACCTTTCCCAGTCAAATGTAATTGCTGTGTTTTAAACTGATTTTTTTTTCTCACCAAATTACTTCAGACAGAGCAATGAATGACAAATGAATTCTTATGTTAGCTGGGTCTTGGGTGTGTTGTATTGTTTGGGAAGTCTTGTAGTGTCCACATGAGGCATAGGGTATTCGTCCTAAAAGTCATCAACATTTGTCTTAGTTGCTCTATCAGATTTGCTGTGTGTCATGCTGGGGGCAGCCAGAGGACATACAGAGACTAGAGCAATAGATTCCTTGAGGGCTCACTTTATCCAAATGTTGAGCCTGCTTTTCCCATGTAGATCACAAAAGACAGTTCCTGTGTTGGACTCTGTGAATACTGGTGTTATCAGCAGTGTGTTATTCCCCAGGTAGCTATGTCTCATCTCAAGGAGTGCTTGGCTGCCTCTCAACATCATTGCAGACTCTGATGGTGTCCTTAGAGACATTCTTAATCCTGTCATCTCTTCTGACTAGCCAAAAACTCCTCTTTTGTCAAAACCCTTCACCCTAAGTGTCTTTGAATCCAAAATATGGAATCATAGAATGGGTTGTTTTGGAAGGGACCTTAAAGATCATCAAGTTCCAAACCCCAGCCATGGGCAGGGACACCTTCCACTTGACCACGTTGCTCAGACCCCCATCCAACCTGGCCTTGAACACTTCCAGGGATGGGGCAGCCACAGCTTCTCTGGCCAACTTGTGCCAGTGCCTCACCACCCACACAGCAAAAAATTTCTTCCTTATATCTAATCTAAAGCTACTCTCTTTCTGTGTGATGCATCTATCCCTTGTCCTGTCGCTCCATGCTGTGGGGACTCATTTTACAGAAGATCTCTACAACAAGTTTAAGACAGAAGTTATGTAATTATAATTGTTAAATATTTTGTTATTCGTTTGTATATAATCGGTTTAAGTTCTGTTAATATTGTTATTCCTTATATGGTCACAATCTCTCTCAGTTACCATATATGTCCATGTTACCATCCCCGTTTCAAATTTGGAAAAAGCCTCCCTTTTCTCCAGCTATCCTTCCCAAGTTTGTAAACCTGCACCTCCCAATCTTACCTTGTTCGGTAAGCTCCGCTTTTCTTCCAGTCCCTTCCACGGCAAACCTTATAAAAGCGGCCGCCACCATGTTAATAAAGTTCACTCCATACAATCTCTGGTGCTGTGTGCATGCGTGTTTTTCCTGCACTGCTATGTCACAGCGCCCGGAGCTCAGCGAAATGCCGCGACCTGCTAGCTGGCCACGGCAATCCCTTGCTACTCTACCCGGAGCGGACCTACCCTCCATTCCTGCAGGTTGTGACACCATGCCCTTTTAAAAAGTCCATCTCCATCTTTCTCGTAGCCCTCTTTAGGTACTGGGAGGCTGCTAGGAGGTCTTTCTGGAGCCTTCTCTTCTCCAGGCTGATATCTGTTATTTCTGGATGATGCATGGGGTTGCCAAAAGAGGGGGTATCTGTCTCTTCCTCTGGGCTAGTCTGCCATGCCATGGTGGTCTACTTCAGGGTCTTATACAAACCTCTTTCTAGATTATGAACTTTCCAGACAGAGCAGCATCTGAAGTTGGACGTTACAACTGCTTGTTACTGTCACCATCATGGATGCGTGGCTTCTGCATCCCTGCGTGCTGAGTGTCCATCTGTGTGCTGCTGATCAGAGCACTGAAAGGCACATCTTCAGCAGGGACAGTCATTTCGGTAATTGCAGCTGTTTTATTTATAACAGGCAGTCTGTACTTCAGGGTATTTTAGCTCAGGAAACTCAAGGTATAAATGCCTCACTCAGCTTAAGGCCTAAGAAACACAAGTAAGTTTGAGGTGAACCTCATTACCATGGCACTTGTTCCTCCCCCTCAGCGTGTGGCTGCTTTTTCAAGCTTCTACTAGAACTTTTAACATAATCCAAATTAATTATGTCCTTGACTTCATTACTTAGTTGCTTTTGCTCCATGCAAAACATTATGTCAAAAAGACTCCTCTAAGGCTTTCTGTTGTCCCTTGTGGCTTCCTGCAAATCCCTGGGATATAATTTATATGAGCCAATACTTGTCAGCCTTCCTTAATTTGCAATGTCCAGCTGTGTGCTGTGGGACAACACTTCATCCTTTGAGTGTTTACTTTACGCCCTCTCCACCCACCTCCACAGGAAATCTCACCAGAGCGTTTATCACAGGAGTGTCAGTCTTGGGATGAGGAAAGCCAGAAAAAACTTTTTTTTTAAAGCCAGGTCTTCAGTAACATGAAGCTCTTACATCATGCCCTAATTTCTACTGAAACACAATCATTCCCTTCTTGCCTGGTGATTTCTTTCCTGGTCAGAATTTTGCCTTTGTTTTATTCATAATGGTGTTGTTTGAGGGTTTTTAAAAATTATTATTATGATTTTATTTAATTTCCAAATGTTGTTTTATTTATTATTTATTACTGACGGCATATCTTGGAGTTTTGTCGATATATATATTAAATTTTTTTATTTCATGGAGATAGTTTTATATTCTTACAACTCTCAAGTATTTGCAGTTTAATAGCATGTACATATGTCTCCAAGAAAATGAGTTAGTGTGGCCCCGTGGCTTCCTGCTGAGAAACTGAGTTATTTAACTTCCCTAAAATAAATTAGTTCAATTTGCTTTATATTTCCAACATGCTAGCAAGATATACGTGACTGCCTAACAGAGATTGCCTCCAAGTTGTTCAGCAGTAACGTTGCTGCCATTCAGATTCTGGCATCTGTTTATTCATACCAGTTTTCTCAATATACTTTCTTGATTTGTTTAATAGAGTATGTATGTGTCTTACATAACTAAATTACCCAGAGAGCAATAAGTCTGTGGCTTGCTGGTAGCTCTGCAGAAGTGCAGTTAATAAGTAGCTGTACTACAGTGTGTAATTTTAAAGTTGAATATGCATATAATTGCATTGCTGGATCCAAGTCAGTGCTAGGGAAGCTTTTGCCCTGATTTTAAAACCTATTCCTTCTGGAAGGGGTGAACACAACATGTAAGGACTGAATAATTGCTTTTCCAGAGCATATTGCTCTGCTGTGGGCTGGAGTGGCTAACGGGTAAGTGCAGCAATTGAGACAAATGGGATTACTTCCAAAGCAGGGCAGTATATATATAATGTGTGTATATATATAAATTTATATACATGTATATTTCTACTGTGAGTAGGTTTAGATTGGATATTAGAAAGAAATTCTTTACTGTCAGGGTAGTGAGGTACTGGCACAGGTTTTCCAGAGAAGCTGTGGATGTCCTGTCCCTGGAAGTGTTCAAGGCCAGATTTCATGAGCCTTTGAGCTACCTGGTCTAGTGGAAGGTGTCCCTGCCCATGGCAGCGGTGTTGGAACTTGATGATCTCAAACCATATCATGATTCTGTGATTCCTCGATTCTGTACTTTTCTGTTCAATCAAGCTTCAATGGTTACTTCTGTGTGTTTGGAATGAGGTGTGCTAAAATTGTACATTCTCCTCCATCTCAAGAACAAATGCATCTTTAGACAGGCTATTTTTCAGTTGCTGAAGCACACAGTGCTTCATGATGCACATGATGTAACATGATGCACGAGGTTGAGTTCTGAATAATGTAACATTATTAATGAGGTTGTTCTCTGAATATAAGCACCATGTTCAGAGATAACCTGGCACAACACAGGGAAGTACACTCCACAGAAAGGCTGAACTACTACAGAGCCTACTGAGCAGAAAGTTCAATGTCTACATGCCAGCCTCAGGGCTAAAGGTTAAAAGCATTGCTGAGGTAGCTGAGTAGTGAGGTTGCCATCTCAGTGCTTTAGCAGGAGGAAATGAGTAAAGTCTTTGCCTCTACTTGTTAAGTAAATGAACTATCCAGGGATCAGCTTCCTTTCCCAATGTATGTTACATGCTCCTAACAGATGCCAGATACTGAAATTCCCCATTCACAGTGATTTGTAAGCTGCAGGAAAACGTTCAATATTTTGCTCCACACAAATGGTGGTGGTGGGGAAAATGCTTTTGAAAATATTCTTTCCAAATCCATTTTAGGGGTCTTAAGTATAACAGATTATATATAGGTACACATGTAAACCTTGTAGACATTTTACACACCTTCTTGGCTTTTCTTATCTGGAAACTCTGAGGACTTGTCAGCTCCCTGCCTTTGTGTGTGTGCTGGCTAAGCTGCTGCACCTGAATTCCTTGTAGGAAGGAGATTCTATAGGACTGTGGCCACTGGACATCACCTGAGGAGATGGATGCGACCTGAGTAGAGATATTCAGGTGGTGGGGAGGAGTTAACAGAAGAAAGATGTAGCATAGACAGACAGGTGCTTTGATACTCCTCTGCTGCAGGTAACAACCCTGTCAAGATAGGCTCTTACTACAATGCCCAAAACCCATACTGCAGTCAAGAATAGCAAAATAGGGTGAAATAAAAGCATTTTATCACTTTTTATCTCAAATTCTATATTCTAGTTGTTCTTAGAGTATTGTTACAGATTTCTAGTTCTGTATCAAAATGAATTGATCAAATTTTTTAAGTTTTATTTCACACAGTCTGCATTTTGTGTTGGAAAGATTTGTTTTTGGTTGAAAGCTGATTAATATACAATTTAAAAAACAAGTCACATTTTACTATTATTTATGAGGCTCTTGTCTAACACTTTGGTGTGAGGTCTGTGGTTTCTAGTCTAGAGCATCCAAGTGTAAAAACTCTATTTATTTGTCTCCTAGCTGATTATGGCTAGCTTGGATGGACACATAAATCAAAGAGTGTTTTGTGATATTTTTATTTTTTTTTAAAAAAAGCAAATATGCATATTTAGTTCACTATAGTGAACTAAAAAAGTTGTTCTAATACCGCACCTTTGGATCTTAAGGCTATTGTATCATGCCTTAGGGTGTGATAGTCTGCAAGGGAAAATGTTAATCATTCTTCACTGGAGGAGTTTTCTGGATGCCAAGGTGGCAGCAGTGAAAGTGAACCATGCATGGGGTTGCAGCAGCAAGAGTGGAGCCAGCAGATCCAGGGAATTGGTCTTCCTCCTTACCCAGCACTTGTGAGATACATCTGTGTCCAGTTTTTGGTCCACAGTATAAGAAAGGCATTAATAAATAGGAGCAAGATAAGCAGGGGGGACCCCCAAGACCGTCAGGACTGGTGTACTCGCCCTCTGACAGGAGGTTTCAGGACTAGGACTTGTTCAGCCCAGAGATGAGAGAGGACAGAGACCTCACTGCTGTCCACAGTTGCCTAGGGGGAGGTGATGGAAAATCATAGAATGGTTTGGATTTGAAGGGACCCTAAAGAACGGATCATTTTTGTGCTTATGCAGAATTAAATACTGTCATCTGGCCACTTCTCCAGTCCTTAATTTGCTTTTGATAAGGTAAGGTATTTTGTTCATGGAACATGAATTTCTGATAGTGATGCACTGTATAGTGCATGTACTTTATACATGGAGGTACAATACTGATATATTATACCTCTGTGATAGAAGATGGTTTTTTCCCTGGAGAATCACAGATCTGTGCTCAAACACAATGGGGTACAAAATTAGCTGAGACAGCAACATGTAAAACACTGCTTTTATGCATTAAAAATTAAATTCTAATTATGTCTTTTTTAACTTGGCATCTATCACCAAAAAACTCCCCCCAAAAAACCCAGCAGGAATGGTCCCTTATTAAAGTGAAGAAAATAATTTTCTAATGCAATAGTAAGTTGTTCCATGAGTAACACTTTTGATATTTTTATCCTACCTAGTTTCTTTGGAGAAATTTGAAATCTTACTGCCACCTTTCATTTCATGAGGGCAGTGGTAGGGGCTTTATCTCACTTGGCTGTTTGCTGAAGTATGCGGGACAATAATGGGCATGAATCTCTGTCCAGTTTGGTCGTAATTAGAGCGTTCAAAAGTTACTAGTGAGCGTCACAGAGAGGAAGATGGGTATACATATGAAATCTGAGCACTTAGGCCTCATTTCCATAGAAAACAGGGCTAAAAATGTAAAGTATTAATGTTCTGAACTATATAGATACGTAATTGTTTATATGAACATGTCTGTGTACACTCTTCCTAGTTAGAAACGAGTGCCAAATTTAGTACGTTCTAATAATGAACTTTAATGCCTGAATCTTGAGAATCATCAGAGATAACAAAGAAAATTCAAAGAAGAAAAACATTCAGAATACCATCAAAATTACTGATTTAAAGCCAGTTTCCAATTTAGTAATTCATCTCTTGATAAAATGATTTTTGCTAAATGAAATTGAAATTAAGATGCTCAACATATTTCTTTTTCTTATAACACAAATGGCTGAGCTCTAGAAACCTATTCAAAAATAAACATGTCACCTGATATTGGGACACATCTTTCTCTGATTTGATTAGAGAGAGTCATGATTCTTCTACCTTCATTTTTGCTCTGTGTCAATCACAGTCGAATGGGTGTTTCCTGGTGTAACATCATAAAGTCATTTACAGGTTTGTAACTTGAGTGTGCAATCAATCCCATTTAATTTAATCATTGTATTAATTAACATTCAATGCAAAACTAATCCTTTTAGACTGTTTTTAGTCAATGAAAAATAGGAACCTGCAGACCCTGACTTGGTCAATGTCTAAGACAAACGGAAAGAAGTTACCTTGAAACTATCCATCTTTCTCCAGTGACAGTGCAGTTGGACTACATGGCCACCTATGACTAAGAATCTAACTCTGAGACCCTTAAGGTTAGGTGAGGTGACTCCTACCTTTACTGACTCAAAAATCCCTTTTGTCTCACAGAGGATATTTTGGATTTTTTTTGCTCCTTCCCTCTTCTGAACATCATAAATCCGCTGTTTGTTTTTTATCCTTCAAATTCATAACTAGTACAGAGGCAATATAATTTTGTCAGTTTGCCTCAGAAAATAGAAATGCAAATGCTCAATGCTTCTATATGTACCTGCACAGTGCACTCAGGCTTGGCTGAGGGAATAATTCAGGGTTTTTAATCAAATAATTTTTTACCAGTCAGAAAAGACAACATGTGGCTGTTCTCTCTTACATAAGGAAAATCCCTGCCTTTTCATTGTCTGGTTATGTGTTTAAGTGCTGTAATTACCACATGATTCTGTAATTACCAATGATACTGACTTTTTTATGCTCTGTTTTCTTTTTAGAATAACACTAACAAAACCAACCCTCTAATACCAGGTTGTCCTCTCAAGAGAAGTGTGAGTGGTTATTCTGTAGAACTATTCAAAGTTTTTAGGAAAGAAAAACATGTATGTGAAGTATTTGTTCATTATTTACTTTTTATTTGAGATTTATTAAAAACTTGTTTAGACACGGTTGTGAGAGGCCTTATTTAGGTGACCCTGCTTTGAGCAGACGGTCTCCAGAGATGCCTTCCCACCTCAGCTAGCCTGTGAATTTGTGAAGTTACATGAAAGCTGAGGGAAGTACCCCAGCGGGAGTAGATTACACAGCTCAATCTGTTTGAAAAGGAAGGTTGAAAGGTGGCTTCATTACTGTCAGTAAGTGCCTTCATGGAAAGGAGACAAGAGGCACTAAAAGAGCTCTTCAGGAGGAAAAGAATACAAGGACCAGAAATGGAAGCAAGATAATTCAAGTGACAACACAAAGACTCAGAGGGATAAAATTTCTTTCAGTGATGGTAGATTAACCAGCACTTGATACATCTTTCACTGTCTTCCCAGGAAGCCTGGTTTAGCCAATCTTTTTTCTTAAAGACAATATTTGTTCCAAGAGCAGATACAACCAGGTAAACTTAACAGAGCTGGGCTTACAGGAAGCTTGCTTGGATAATCAAACAGTAGTTATTGAAGGATCTGTGTTTGATAGCTGAAGGGAATAAAATGAAATACAGGAAAAAGGGTTTGTTCAGGCTGTTGCAGATTTGTGGAGTTTTATTGAGGCTTCAACAACAAGTTTTGTTCCTCCTGGGTGCTCTTAATGGTTGCCAAATCTGCCTGTTAACATTATAACTCTTTTCAATGAGGTCTGATTTACAAGTAAACTGAGGTGTATTTGAAGCAATGGAAGTAAGAGTGTTTCAGCATCTGTTTATGGGTGGGTACTGGAGCATAACTCTGTGATGCAAGTGACAGTGTTCCCAGTGTCTGGGCGTAGTATCAGTGTTTTGCAAGAAGCTTCACTGATGGGGTCTTTCCTTTTATAATAAAATATCTGCCTCATATCTGATAAAATTCTCATGAGGCTGTACACCATTCCCAAGTGGGTGTCATATTTTTTTCCAGAAAAAAAACCAAACACCTTGTGAAATGAATCTATCTGCCAACACAAATATTAACGTGGTGTTGCTTAGCTTCCCATTCATATTGGCCAGACATTGAAGCCATTATCTGAAACCCTGAGATCGACTGAGGCCACAGTGGAACCAAGGAATGTCAATGAGACTGAAGCCTATACTGAACCACATCGACTCCTTATGTAAACGGTGGTTTGGGGACTGAATAAATCAGACCTCCTTAGAGGCAGACTGTGTGTCCTTTCCTGGCACAATTAGAATACAAAACGAAAGAGGGAAATAAGAAGATTTCTACCACACTGTTTTCTCTCTGAGGTAGGAGGCTACTCCTGGCAAAAGTGTTGTAAACGATCTTCCTTGAACCCCATAGCACAGAGAGAAACCATCAACACCACTCCAAAGGTCCTGCTTGTTTCCTGAAACCAGGGAGGGTGGTGACACTTTCCCTTCCATACACAAATGGGACAACAATTGAATTCCTTCAACTCATTCTGCTGATTTTAGCACTGAACCCCGGAGACGGTGACATTCTCCAGAGCATATTTCAGTCAACCCTGACTGACTTTTCTGTGTAGAGCAATGAAAACAGGGAGGGAAGCCTCCCTGCTGTTAGGATACAAGTGTCTGCCAGATGTTAGCTATTTCAGAAGGTCACAGAATGAAGCCAGTGTTCTTCCTTAGAAATAATCACCGGGCTCAGAAATTATTCCTAATAGCCAACTGTAGCAGCCAAGAGTCCCTGTTTGCTCAATCAGTCCCAAAACAGCAGGAATCATTCCCTTCTTTTTCATACTTTTCCCATTTCTACCAATTCAGTCTTATCAAAATTAGTATGGAGAAACTGTTTCTGGTTCCATCTTAGTGTCTATATCTGTACAAGTCTATTTCAGGGCTGGGGAAGTGACAATCTAGAACACGAAAACTGTGCTGAACACAACTGAGAAACCTCTTGACTTGTGTCACTAGGTTTGGGTTTTTTATTAGAGAAGGCAATAAATTCTGTGCCTTTTCAGTATAACTGAAGTTTTTAGAGTTAAATTTTATAGACTGTAAAATAAAGGCACGTAACTTATCCAGCTGTATTATAAGAAACTTCTCTTTAGTTGAAATGGTCTGTAGGGCTAAACCATCTAACAGACTTACTTTTGGTAAAATAATATATTTGAATCCTTAGGGCTTTTCTTTCTGTAGAATTTTTATGTATTTTTATGGGAGTAAGAAGAGATGATTTGAACTAAGGTGTAGGACCTCTACAAGTAGACCTCAGAGTCTGAGTTCAGGACACCATGCAGATGGTGGGACTGTTGTTATAAAGAGTGGAGCACCACGCTCCTGCTGCTCCCAGGAAGTTCAGTGATGTGCAGTTCCCAGCCTTACTCTGAACAGATGCTTAGTAAACTTTTGTTCTAGCTCAGATGAATATTGACAAGTTGTGAACATCAGGAGGAATAATAAAGATCTTTTAAAAGAGGAAACATAAAAAAGCTTCAAGATCCTGGGAAACTGTAGAAATGTCTAATTAAAGGGAAACTGAGGCTGGTTTGCTGAAAGAAAAGAATAATTTTTCCATTGTAGAATAAAAACACACTGCAGGGACCAAAGGTATTTTTCATTTGGCTGGTATGATCTTGCAATCATTCTATATCCACATCTGTTGATCAGGAGAGTCCTGCCCACAGAAAGGCTGCAGAATTGATAAAAATGCACATTTCACCAAATAAAAAAGAGAAAAAAACTCTATAGTGATGGATGACTTTTCCTGTCAGTGTGTCAGTACAGTGTATTCAATTCTTTGCCCTCAGCCCTTCTTTGAAAATGCTCAACTCCATGAAGTAAAATGCAAGAAAGCCAAATGGTTAATTCGCTGCTGCGGTGCTTCGTAACTCTAATACATCAGTGAACAACAAAGAAAACTAATTCTTATTGCAATATGTTTCAAAAAAGCAAGGATTCACACAGGGCTTTACAACACAGTATAATTATGTTTAGCTAAATGGAGTCATTCTTACAGGGTACTGTACAAGCAAGAAGATCAAGCCCATAGACCAAAGATGCCCAATATAAAATGGAAAATTAATACAAATTTTAAGACATCATTAGGGTTTAGGTTGAACATTAATTAACAAATACATAGCTCATTTAGCAAACTACTACTGTTTAATGTCCCTGATAACAAGTTAGCTTAGTACCAAATTTTATTATGAAATGGGAAGGCATGAAAACAAATGAAGAAATGTAGTTAAAAATTTACCTAATCCTGAGATTTTATAATGGCAGCTGCTAAAGAAACTTGCACAGAATTAAATCTTCAGCCCGCAAAAAATAAATATTTAGAATAGTTTTACCTACATTTTTAAAAATCCTTACTGAGATTAACTTTGAAAAACCCCTGCAGAGGAAACCCCTCACCAAAAGAAACCAGTGTACTCTATCTTCTAATTCTCCTTGGAATAACATGTGTTGAACATGGATTCTCATTTTAATAGATATAAGAGAAGGACAAAGGCTATTGCTAAACATTTATTAAAATGCTCTTCATGTTTCAGATAAGAACTGGCATTAAGTGTTTTGCATTAAACATCTTTCTCCTTCACATTTCTTGTGAAAACTCTGCATTTCCACTATGCCCACAAGGCTCTCTTACGAATAAAGTTTGACTCTCCCTCACAGCACCTTAAAATCAGTGAAGCTATTTGAAGAAAAAGGTACTAGTCTGTGTGAATAGGCAAAAAATAATCTCTTGGAGGATATTACAGAAATGACGCTAGAAAAATGATGCTGTTTATATTATATATGTATATATTTATATATTTCCTTTGCTGGGTCCATTCACAGATTAAATGCATTCTAGTGCTTAGATACAGAATTGAAATCTGAACATAGCATTTAGAATATTCTCCATTATTCTAAATACAACTTAAGCTAATTGTTGCTGGAGAGGAAACTAGGGATGGTTATGATGCTATACAGAATCTGAGCAAATAAATACAATCCAAAATAGGAAACTCAGTTCCAGGCCAAGTCCACAGCATATATTTTACCCACATAATTACTTGTATTGAGATGTTGTCAGCTGCTCCAGAACATACACTGTTGGACAGTCTTTGAACAGTTTCTGCACTGCTGTCCAGACATGCTTTTACTGACTTCATTGATGCAAGTTGTGCCGTAGTTGCAAGTAAGCTTCTGAAAAAGGCTGTACTGTGAGTTTCTCTGTTGATGAGATGAGACAGAACTCCCAGCCTAGTTGTCACAGCTACATCACTACTGTGAGAGACTGCACGTACACTGGAATAACTCGAAAAGTTGGATGCTAAGTCAGTGTCAAACCTGGGACTGAAGGCAGTTTTTTTTCCCTAGGCAAAAGACAGTGTTGGCCATATGATGTTGTTGTCACACAAAGGACACTGAGACAGACTTAAGTGCTTTGAGTTTTATTCATGGAGTCTGTAGCACGCACCCACTCTAAAATTACCTCTGGGAAAAATACAAAGGAGAGAAAGAAAGAGAAAAAGGACGGCAAAAACTTTCACCCATTGCTGGCCAAGCAGAGGTGCAGCAGTCTCCAATACAGGTATCTTCTGGTGATCCTCTCCAGGTGATGCTAATGATGATAATAATTTTCCACCATGTTTTCCCATAGCGACCACGTGCTTTTCATTGTGACCTGCTCAAACTCCCTTGTGGATACTCCTGCTTAAAACACTCTTTGCTCTGAAGGAGTACACGTGTTTCACAGTGATCTTGGGTATATATTATAAGTCTAACTGGAGATTCAGATCACTGTCATCTGCTTCGTTATTGAATAATTTCTGGTTTCATCTGATGTAAGCTTCAAGCTGTGAAAGAAAGGGTGGGAGAGAGCAAGGAGAAGGAAGGAGTCATTCTCACTTTGGTAAGAGTTGTTTTCCATAAGAAATCAGACATAAGAATAAAATCAGAGTTTGCAGGTGTAACACTGTGAAAATAACAGCATGAAAACAACAGCAGGAGAACAGGTTAAAATACTGTGGCGGCAGCTTTGGTGAAAGGTAACAGACCTGCAAATGGAAGGCAGACTCCAGAAAGTAGTAGCAAAGGAAAAGAGCTGGGCAATACAAGGTGAAGGCACTCTGCAACAGTTTGGTGTTTGCCTTTCTCTCTCCACTCCAGCTGTCTTCTTACCTCCTCCAACATCTCTGCAAGAAACTGGTAGGACCTAAAAACGTTTGTCTAAATGGGTTCAAGCATAATAATTCCATGTGCATCAGCAAGGAATAATGGTCTTCTATATTATTAGAAAATTTTCTTAGACTGTTGTATTAAGTTTAATACATCTGTCTTCAAGATTTTACACATCTGTCCCTCTAAATTTATTAGATGTTGTGCATTTCTTATGTTCACAGTCACACAAAATCGCTGAGTCCATTTTTGTATGAGAAAGTTTGCAACAGCAGGCGTATTCTCAGGCCAGTTGTCCCACATGTAAAAGTCTGTTCCTGACAAGTTTTTAATCTCCTCCACATTCACTCATTTTACACCATCTGAGGATATAGCCCTCTGGCTAGAAGCACTAGCTAACTGCAGTTCCAAGCCATAAAATTCATCACAATATTAACTTGGCATGTGTTTTGCACAATAACAATTTTCCAGGACAGTAAACTTTTCCAGGATAGTAAACTCATAATATTTCCCTGGTTGCAGTCTGCTTCCAAATGCTGCAGATCTTCCCAAGTCTGTCACAGTTCCACATGATTTAACAAAATTGTTGTTGATGTGTATCATTTCTTCACTTAGAATCCATTTGGAGATGTTGATTATTATTGGTCAAAGATGTCAAATTCAACGGAAAGCCACAAATGGAGCCTTGAGAGTGTCCCTTCATTGCATTTTCAAATGTGAGACTCCAACTAGTACTGTGACCACAATGTGAGACTCAGTATAAGCCTTGAGGCAGCAGGTTGTGAGGAAAGCAAAGCAGCAGTGAGATGATGGCACAGAGAAGCACAGAGTCCCAAAATGTCCAGCCATATCGGATTTTGGGTGAATTCAGCTCAAGCATATTTGGAGGGTTATGAGAGGCTTCTCTCACAGATGAAAAGTCATGTGGGAGACCGTGGAAAGGCATTTGCCTGAATACATAGCAAATGACAGCTGAAAGCTGACACCTTCCAGAGAGTGACTTGAGTTTGTTTGCATTTTGCATGAGATGTTATTCCTTGAAAATACAGGTAATGAGGCAGGTCTGGGGCAGGTTCAGCAAATTTGTGAGTGACAACTAGTGAAAGAAGCTGTCAGCTATTATAGTAAAGCCTATGCTGAGATGGGGACTGATAAGTACTGCTGGCTACATCAAGTACTGAGAAGCTGGTAGCAGTTGATGGAAGCCTCTAATTCATCCGAACTGAGCAGGACTTGGTCATAATGACAAATACACTAATTAGTCCCCTAGAGCAAGAATGTACCTGTCAGGCACCTGATCTTGATGGCAATTGGTGTACGTGATGAAAAGGGAGAGGAGGGGAAAAGTGGGTGTGTATATACACACATCTATATCCACCTATTCATACACAGATTGTTTGGGACCATGTAGCAAATATATAACATGATGTATTAGAACATGAAGTGTACAGAAAGAACGGGGAATTGGTAAATCTGGCTGATACTCCACTGGGTGTTGTTGGACATTTTGTGCTGCTTTGCTTATGGCCAGTATGCCTGAACCAAGGAAATGTGAGTGATTATTTTGGTGCCAAACTGAGTTCTTAGCAAAGCAGAGCAATGATCATTTATGGACAAGCCAAACTCTGAAGAAAAGCCATTAAATCACTCTGGGCCACATGACCTCTTCCTAGATTCGGTTATTATTGTCCGAGAGTGATCAAATGGGGGAAATACAATCAGAGAAGTATAGAGTAAAATTTAATGTTCTAATTTCTGGGAACCTTTAGTAGTATAAGATCATCTCTGTTTTTATTTCTCTCTCCTTAAAACTTCAGTGAACTTCTAAAAGTCATAGGTAAGGATTCTCATGGTGTTCTACATCTTGTGATGTAGAGTCACGGAGGCATAGACGTGGCTCCTATTTCATGGCTGTATAAATGATGGATAAAAAGAAATGACATCACAGCAAGCATTGTTCTGGTTGTAGGCAGGTACTTGTGGAAAATATAATGATGAATTTCTTAGAGCAAGGGAGTCAACAACAAACTTCATCAGAATTCAGTTTTCAATTCCTCAGCAACTAAATATTTCATGCTGTACACAAAACTATGGTGACTTCAGGGACAGTTAGTTTGCTTTTTTTTTTCAAAGAGGTCTTCTGTATTGCTATTTTGACATTTTCTTTGGTTCCTTGTTGAGCAAAGGGACTTTAATCATTCATTCCCTTATCCTTGCTCAGATTACAAGAAGTAACAGCTATTTGCCATTTTCCTGCCTCCAGTCCACCTGAGACACTCTCAGGCTCTGAATATAAGATCAATCTTGATTAGATTCCTACAGATATGTGTATTGAGGCAAGCTGTATCTCATTCTGCACTCAGGTCCTGATCTCACTTTTGAGAATATTTATTAATGTCATTGCTGCTTATCATCTCTTCCATTATCAAGACAGTAAAGCCTGGTAGTATTTGACTTTGAAAAGTCTATTTCAAGTTGTACCACCAAGTCAAAAGTTTTATTTACCACAAAAACCCTATAAACGTAGTATGCAGCAAATCAATCAAGCTCCCCTGTTGATAGATTTTTTTTTTTCAGTCTGATACCCAAACTACTGTAGACTCTTGCAGAAAGCATTCACTAGCAAAATTATTTTGTGAATGCTTGAAAAACAGATTTTGTCCTTTTACTTTTCATATTGTATCACTTTGCAAATCATGTTAAGGACAGAATATGAACAAAATTGTGAATGCAATTCTATGGAAAGCAGTTGCATAAGGAAAAAAATTTGGTAACCAGTCTAGCAGAATATGCAACTCTGAGATCCAGAACCTGAATTTCAATTTTCACTCTTGAGAAACTGCATTAAAAACTCGTATTAACCACTAGAACAGTTAGGCTTGGATGAACTTCTTTTCACTGCCCTTTATTCTTTTTTCCAGGGACTTCGAAGACTTTTTCCAAAATGAATTCATTGCCTCATTTAAGCTGGAATTGACTCTAGAAAATCTTAGAAGAGTCTTCAAAGAAAGAGAAGTATAAAACCAGAAATTGGACAAGCTCAAATGAAGCCAGTCAACATGTGCTGATTTAAACCACCAAGGGATCTGATCTGCTGCTCCTCAGGCTCGGAAATGTGTTCAACTCTCTGTTAGATAAGTAGTTACTATGGCTTCCATGGGAGTGCCTTGCATGGGAAAATGTCAATTAGCTTACTGTAGTCCAGTCTTAGGCAGATCAGAGTAAATGGTAATCGCAAACACAGAAAACATCTAGCTACTGTAGGTCAGCTTCTTACATCAGTCTAACTTCTTAACTATGGTAGCAGCAATCAGTCAGAGACTTTAATTCAATTTTTGGGCCCTGAGACAAGTCTTAATCTGGGTGAGATTCTCCAGTTTGACAAATCTGTAGATAGCAGATGATCAGAAAAAAAAAAAATAAATACAACTTCATGCACCTGAAGTTGGTTTTGGTCCTCCAAGTGAGAGACTGAAATTGTTTAATGGCTTAAACATCGTTAAAATCACTGAAAGACTTTTGTACTCTGTAAAAAATTGTGCAAAGAAGCAACTGCTCACCAAACCCCACAGCTCCCTGAATATGCCTACTAATCTTTGATGGGAACTTAAGATAAAGGTGGTACTATTCTCCAGTTATCCCAGGCGAAGAATGTATCCACAAGTTTGAAAGACTGGAATGCTAATGGCTCAGACAATCTAATTGTCCCCCAGATTCCAAGGCATTATTTTATAGCTAGGCATCACAGAAAGAAGCAAGCTGTAATTCAGGTATATCCCTCTTTGCTCCTGACATACTGGACCATTGTGCTTGGAAAATAGGGTATTTCCTAGTGTCCTACCATTTTAATGTTCCTTCTTAAGAGACAATCCTATTTCTGACTCCTGCGTGTCAAGTAACATCTATATTTAATATGCAGGAAATATCTTCATAAACAGTGAAAATCCACACCCATTACAATATTTTAATTCTTGACTTGTTCTGGCTCCTATACCCTGAGGCTAAGAAAGGGTACTTTCTGATGTCTGTCAGAAGTAGCTGTCTCATGAGAGAGGTGGACATTTTCTGTTCAGGATTTTAGTTGGAGAGCCAAGCATGTCTTCACAAGGACAAGTCATTGATGCCCTTGGGGCAGCCCTGAAGAGTATAACGCATTTTCTCATAACTGAAAGCTAACTAGGCATTTTCATATATATCATCTGCCAGTATAATTAACAGATGTTTATATTTATGTATCAGGGCTGAGAGATGATAAAAAAATTGCTTAGTGTTCAATGTGTCAAAATATTAAATAAGACTGGCATGCCCTGAGCCCCAAAAGGCTGCAATAAATATGCCCAACTTTCCCCTAGTTCCCCTTCTAGCTGTCACACTCTCCTTTGTTCTGATTAATAGAATCAACCTTCTAAGACTAAAGATAAGAAGTAATTTTAAATGGCATAAGTAGAATACCTACAGCAAATGCATATTCTGTTGAATCCAGAGAAAGCAAGTGATGTAAGAGACTTTGGGGTGGCTTTCAGTAAGAGATTTAAGAGTGTAAACAGATTTTGTGAAAGGTATTTTCCTCCATCTCATTTCTGTTCCCACTTTCTTATGGATATGCAGTTATACTTTGTTCAAAACTTATATCTGCTGTCTTTTATGCTCATTTTGCACAGATAACAGCTTTCACAGGTATTAGGATGGCAAACCCCATACCTCAGAGTTGTTTTATATTCTTTTGTTTCCTGTCATTCCTCAGTTTTTCTGGCATCTTTGATCACGTTTCAAATATGCTCCAAAAGAAGCACGTTCACTCATTTTAGCATAAGAAGGAAGTGGATTTCGATGGGGTCATGGAAGAGTTCTTCACAGAAGACTAAATTCTGTTAGCAGATCCTTAGGCATCAGACATCTTGGACAAGAAATGTTAGTTCCATAATCCTGCCTGCACAGGCTAACAGTAGACTCAGTTCATATCATGTCCTGATGTTGCCCTCTGCATCTATGCCATGGGGTTTAAAGGAAAATCCCTCAGCATTGTGATCTCAATTAGCTATAACACCTATTGCCATTAGTTTAATACATAATCTGGGCCATTTCAATTCAGCTAAATACCACGTACATCTCTGTATACAGTAAATGAAGGAAATATGACTTCTCAGACCCTTCTGATGAATTATGCAGTGGATCAAAAAAAAAAAGACTTCGAGCATGAAGCCACTTAAACCCATCCAACAGGAGAATGTAAAGAAATTAGTTGTGCACAATGTGGACCATATTAACATCCCCAGATATTTCTGTCAACAGACAGCAAGAAGGTCTTTAGACAGTGACCACTAACTTAAAACTGTTACATTGACAGAAGTGAGTCTCTGTATTTTTAAAAATGAGGTTTTCTACAATGCTTGTGAGCAATCTGCCATTACTTAATTAATTTTCTTGGACAGGGTTAAGGTAATCTTCATCTCTCCTAGTGTTAGATGTTACAGAGTAGGCATGAGTACAGTTTAACTTCCAGAGTTTTAATTCTTAGGTAGATATCCAGGCTTAGGAGAATCTGTTTATCAGAATATAGAGAAGGTGTATATGACAATCTCAGGCAAACACATCTACTTTGCAGACACAACTGAGTCGGTTCTGTGTTTCTGGACATGCTGAATATAAGAAAACACTCTAACAATAGAGGAAAGACTAGCTTGAAAGGAAGCATTGCCTAGCCTATTGGTAAATCATGCAAAGGAAGAGGACTGAGGTTAGTGCTGCTTTCATGGGTTGGTTATAGTGCTGATAATGTTGGCCTATGGCGAGACACTAGGGAGCACTCAGGGAGCACTGGCATATGCTGTTTCTCAGACTGACTGTTCCTTTAAGCCAATCATAAGAAAAAGTGCTAGTGGTAGAAAGAGATGACTCACTGAACAATAGAATAACGCTCTCATTAGTCAGAAAAGCTGTCAGAATAGTCATGCATGGGTTCTTGTTCTTAATATTTAAATGCCTGAAAGTTGTTTACACAGTACCTTTTCATGTTTTAAGAAAACAAAATCCTTAACAGCCAGGGGAACGTAGGACTTTCTGTTGCTGTAGCCACTAGGGATGCACCAGAAACATGGGAAATCTAACACAGTGGCTAGTGCCTGGCTGGACTCAGGGTTGAGGATGGCAGTCAGGTATTGTAAGAAGGACAAGCCAGGGCTTGAAGCCAAAAAAATCAGCGCTGCTTTTAAACTGGTGGGTGTGGGAAAGACGAGTGGTCAAAACATGGGCCGTCAGGACACTGTGTAAACAGGAGGGAGAGTGGGTCCAGGCTAAAGCCAGCTGTTCTGTCTTCAATTGTAAATCTTGGATATAGGACAGTCAAACTGGAATGAGGACCTAGGACCCCAAAATCAGCAGTCAGAGTAAGCAGTCAGGGCTAAGTATAGAGGACAACTACAAGCATGAGACATATGCCAAACACTGTGTTGAGCAGCAGAAAATACACAGCTCACATAGCTTTTCTGGCTGGCCTAAGAGCAGGAGCAAGGCCCCAGTCCCTGCTGCAGAGCTTGGTTTCCCAGGGCCTGACAGTGACACTGCTGAATTGCAACACAAAAAAACTCTCACCGAAGTTGCAAAGATCATTCATAAAAATGTACATGAGCAGTGATGCCTGAAAACCAGACCCCTTAATTGTGTTCTCAAGTGCCTCTGAGAGCAGGGCACTCAGCCACCCCTTAGGAGAGTGGAATCAGTCTGAAGCTTATCAAAATTATATCCTGGTAACAGCATTCATTATGAATGTATGTTCTTTTATTCCATCATTTGAAGTGATCCCTATGGATCTCAGAACAAAGCAATGTGTGACCTTCATGGTGGAGTGAGTCTTGCCACAAATACCTTGTAGAACAAGAGTGCCATGACAGTGCTGAATGATTTGGTACTTGTAAGGAATTCATCCTAAATTCTTGGGAAAACCAGAAAGAATAATCTCTTTCAGGCTTTTTTTTCTCCTTTGGGAATATACTAGAGCAGATTGTGAAGTCTTGGAATGAATTACTTCTTGGAGCACATGATTCTTTGAACACTGATCCTAGTGCTCCAAATGAAGATTAATACTTTGTGAACAAGTTACCAGAAAGACAAATGTAGAATTATTCCTTTTTTCCTTAGGCTGTGCTCAATTCCAAGCAGCAGAGATACTTTGTTAATAATGATCCACAAGTGAAATGCAGTAAATGGCCTTATGTGGGCCTTGTTCTAATGCAGATCACATCAATACCCTTTAAAAGGACGTACTTACGGAAAATGAGGAATTTGTGGGACAAATGTTTAGCCTATGTATAAAAGGAGCGCGTGATGCCACTCGTCTTGGCCTTCATCTTATCCATGTATGTGTGCTTGTCCCTAGTTTCTACAAAACCTTTCCTTCCTGTGTTCAAGCAACAATACCTCATGGATCTACCTCTATCACCAATGGGTTGTTTTCAAGAATAGGAAGTGTGATCTGGAGCAATGGCATTTCAATAGATTGTGAACAACTGGGTGGTTAATTAGCCAGACTAATGATTTGTACTATGAGGAGGTTAGGTCAGCTAGTTAGAGCCTGGTGCTAATAACACCAAGATTGTGGGCTTGATTCGTGTATGAGCCAGTCACTTCAGAGCTGGACTTGATGATCCTAGTGGGTCCCTTCCAACTCAGAAGATTCTGAGATAAAGAGACTTTTTTTAATAGCTAAGTGACTTAAATCTCCTACTCCTTTCCTTTAAGGTGCCACACAGTAGCCTGGCAGGGTGGAGACAATATTGCTTGCAATCACATATGCCAGTTATGCACATTGTTTAATTGGCCTGAACCAATTCACTAATTTTAAGAATGGTTTGAAAAACTAACATGATATTCATGGTGTCTATCAATTTGCCTTGTTGGAAAAAGAATCCCTTAAAAGAACCCAATGTACAGCCTACTCCTCTAGTCCTTGTTCAAATAACGTTTTCACTGATTTCAATATAACTCTACCCTCATTGTAAAATCTTTGCAGACACTGACTGGAAATTAAATCCAGCTGTTTTCCCATCTCAAAGCAAAATTCATTATGCTTGTTTTTCACAGGAAGCATGACAATTTTTTACAAAATTGAAATAGAAATTTGAAATCAACCTTGAAAGAAATTCACAGGAGTTTCCTGGCTCACAGTAAGTATTAAATTACAGCTTGATGTTTCCATATGGCATTATGGTTGACTACTAATTTACAGGACTTATCTTGCAAATTGATAAATATCCTCAGTGCCAATTAAAGGCAGTTGTAGTGGATGTAAAAAATGGTTAGTACCAAAAGGTATGTAGCCCCTGCTTGTCGATGTTTTTAAGTCACGCTATTTTCAAGCTCATACCATGACCAAGAATTGCCCTTGAAGAGATATGCCTGAATTATCCCCTGTGCTATCTTTTTCTTTTCCACAGCAATTTCATTTAGCCATGATTTGTTTTTTTTAAGCCATATCCCTCAAGTATAACTAAAGGACAAACTGTCTGAAGAACCATATAAATAATAAATCCTACTTTTAAATGTCAAGCCTAAACAAACATCCTAAAATAAACACCATTTAACTTGTTCTTAGATTATAAGGAATAATAGAATTTTTCAGAAAACCAACCTACTATGACATTTCTTTACACCTCATACTAATGTCAAACAGGCAGATCTCCATGAGTGATGCTGAACTTTCTATTTTCCCAGCTGGTTACTGCTGGATATTCAAAACAGCTGCCATTTCTCCTGAGAACCAGTGATCTCCTTGAGTCTTAAAAGCTTGCCCCCCTCTCACTATTTATGCTAAATGAGTTATTGGATTTTAAACTTCATAATCAAAATTACTATTTCTCTTTCCATTTTCTGAAATACTTATCTTAATTTCTTTTGTTTTTTGGGTCTCTTGCTTTATACTGCATTCTGCATTATACCATCCACTGGTTGATTTACTGATGTTCTCTCCAGAGTAAAAACCCAATTTGCCCTTTTTTTGGGCAAAAGTTTTATACCCTGGTGTTAGATTTGAAAACTCTCTCATCTATGCTGATCTAATAAGTATTTTTGGCTTGTGGAAACTAAGGATGCTTGCAATAAATTCTTTACTGAGAGGGGCATCCCCTTAAGGGTCCACAAACTTTTATTGGTTATATTTCCTTCTTATTTAAGGTAAGGCAAAACAGTTGGCAATAAAGCCAAGGAAGAAGGAACACCTATACCCCATCAGAGGGTTTATCTTGATGAAACCCAAAGCCAGGGAATCAGGCTCTGTTTTAGACTGGAATAATCCTGGTGAAACAGTGTATTACAGACTTTACTCTACTGTACACTCAGTCCACACATCTTCAGTTTGACCTTCAAAATGTTGTGGTTCACGTTCTTTCCCCCCTTATTTCCTGACCAGGAGAGAGCCGGCATTGCTGTTTCTCTTCCAGTCCTAACAGGCTGTCACAGCTGTTTAGCTTGGTTTGCAGATGTTCTCAGACACTCTGAGTCCCCACGCTCTCACCAAACCTCTTGTGTATTTTTCTCTGGACTTGATACCTCACACACGTCCTGGATGTTTGTACAGCATCTTTCTCACATTTACCAGATTCTCTTCTTTTAGGTTTATTTGTTTCTCTTCCTTATCAATATTATTATTTTTCCTTTTCTCACAAGATCTCCTTGGGAATAACCCATGAGTCTACCCCCACATGTCTTGTTTTCCCTGCTTGTCTTTTGCCCGTGAGGCCCATTCCTACCCAGCCAGCATCCCTACTTCATCTATTGGCCCACCCTTTTGATTCCTACAAGATTTACTCTTGTAGGAACCAGGTGCATCTGAGGATTCCTCTTTACTTGTTGTAGAAACTCATGAATACCATCTCCTGACAGTTGAATATCCTCTGGGATGAAGAAGCACTGGGTTGGAGAAGAGTGGTGAGCATCTGTTTTCATTTGGGGTAGGGTACAGCTGTGGTTTTAATCTCTCCAGTGGTTCCTCGGGGATGAGAAGGGGAGGAATAGCACCAGTCTCTGCACACTCTCATTCCTTGGGTGGCTGATGACTGGGGAATGGATTATTTTGCTTCTTGAATAACTTCACTGAATATAGTAGCAGAGCACCAGAGTTTTTCTGCTGGCAGGTTGTGCTTGTTAGTTGAGGTGTCAAAATGCTTAAAGCAGCTTTCCAGAACAAGAGAAGTCATGAGCTGGCACAGGGGGTAGCCTGCAGGGAACCAAAGCCCTCTGCTTGGAGCTGAGGTACAGGTCTTAGGGAAGTTATCTTTCACTCCCCTTACACAAAGAGAAAGAAGCTAGGCCTTTTTTCTCCCTGTTTAGCACTGATTAATGAGCTTCAATTGTCTAATGTGGCCATTTCAAATGCCCTATGTGGTTCCTGGTGACTGAGACCATCCTTAGAGACACGAAGTTAATGGAGGCAGATCCTTGTGCCATATAAATCCGCACACCCTTCCTGGCTTCAACAGAAAGACAATGACCAAGTGCATAAAGTCACTGGGAGATGCAAGTCTGTTACCATGAGCTCCCTGCAAATTGTATTTCTTATCTCAAAGCGGTTATAAAATTTGAGGACTGGATTAGAGAGCGTAAGAATGGTGTTGTTCTGCTAACTCCCTTAGGGAACAAAAGAATTGAAATGAGTAATGACATATTCAGTGAATTTTCTGCTTGCTCCCTCCTGCTACTTGTTTGTTCCACCAAGAGCCATCATGTATACTAGGCTTCCTTGGTATCTTTATACTTTTTTGGGGGGGGCGCATGTCTGGGACAGAGGGTGGCAATTTCTTTAACCTGGTCTGTTTTGGGGGAACTTGTAGTATTTCGGGTCTGTACCTGTATCTGGGACACAGGAGAATATAAAAGTCCATGTTATATAACACTCAGAGTCATCCATCTCTTTTTTATCATAACTAAAATTATCTTCTCTTTTATTTTCCTTTTTTTTTTTTTTTTTTGATGTTAGCGTGTATTTTTGCCTCTGTGACTCACTTGGTATAGTTAGATTAAGAAAATGCGGAAAAAAGAAATATGTGTCATTTTGTTGAAAATTATGTAATGGCTTTAGTCACTTCAAAACACGCCTCAGTTGTCATAAGGTCCTTGTGGAATTGTTGCATAGAGGTGTGAAAACAAGCCATCCTTGTGTTAAAGACTTCTGCAACTGATCAGAAACATACGTATTTTTTTCTTTTTCAAGTAGCTGAATATCATCACTTTTGCTGACAACGTAGTGGTTTATTATTATTATTATTATTATTATTATTATTAGGCTTTATTATCTAACCTATGAAGAATTCAATTTGCATGGAAATTCTTTCAGGGTTTGCACTTGACTGCGAGTGGCCAGAGGTTTTTTCTCTCTGACTTCCAATCCTCTCAAGTGGGAATTAGCTTTAAGAGCTGAACCCACTCCTTTGCCCAGTGTGCCACAAGTCTGGGACACAAAGCTTTGGGCACTGCTGCACGAGGAATTGAATTGATTAGGCCAAATAGCAATGGGTTTTCACAGGCATCTGAAGCCTTTCCAGACCTGAGAATAAGAAAGGTGTTTGATTTGACTGAGAGGTGAGAATTTTCATTTCGGTATAGGAGGACTCAATTTCCTTCTTTTCCTGAAGAGATTTTAATGTTCATGCCTGAGTTCAATGCTGTATGACTGCACTAATCAAGCACTAGATTGGGAACTGTCTGTCCCTTCAGTCTCTGTAAAAGCTTTCCCCAAGGACCTAGGGCAATCTCGCTTCTTGTACAAATGTATGCAAATAATTTGTTGTGATTCTATACACAGCTCCAGAAATGTTCTGCTGGTCTGTAGCAGAGACAAAGCCACTGTCTGCACTAGTTCCTTTATCAGTAGAAGGGCTATTCAAACAAAACTGTAAAATGTAATAAAGTTTGCCAATTAAATGAAAAACCAGTTATGGTGATGGATGTACTTGATGACTGATTAGGGCCTTCCTCTACCTCTAGTGTCTTGCTTTTATCACAGGCAACAAAATGTTGTTACATCTTTTATCTGTTGCAGACCTAGAAAGTTATGTATGCTTAACAATCCTATGAATTATATTACTGAATTTCAAGTGTTTAAATGCAGCATTTGAGTCCTAAGGCTGATCTCCCCTGGCTCCTCATATAGTCAATGGAGGGAGAAAAGATCCTCCAACAGGCAATTCAAGAATGTAAGTCATGTTCCTTCTGCAAATTGTCCTTGGGAGGAATTTCTTCACTTCTGCTGTTTATTTGAGTCCTGGAGCTGCCTGTCTCCACAGCAGGTAGCTTTGTGGGCAGCTTGAAGACAGGCTGGAAACAAGGCCTGGTGTAGTATCAAAGGGCAGATTAGAGGATGTGTCAGGACTGAAGAGCACCCCTTCTTTTCTTAGGGAACTAGATAGATGAGGATCTCAGAATTTCAGCACAACACAGAAATGTTTTGGACTGTGGGGCAAATATATTCTCTGCAGAAATCTCAGCACAAACCCTTCCATAAGCCGATTTCTGGGTTGGTTGCAGAAGTTTATTTGTCGTATGCTAATGTGGGTGCAGATGAAACAGCACAGGTGTCTGGGCCAAGAGGAGACCTTTAGAGGAGTGATTGTAACATTCCTGAGGGAGCTACTGATCTTGAACAGGTTTCAGAGGGTGTGAAATGAGCTGTGAAGAGGATAACAGGGTGGAGCTGATGTAGACGCAATAAGACCTAACTCGAAAATGGAGAGTGAGCAACCAGGATACAGAAGTGATAGTTGGAATTTCTTGGTACCAAACGGGAATGTGCAGAGTTTATTGCCTGAGCCACATAGTTGACTGAAGCCAAGTTTAGGATGAGGCCACACACTTGTGAGGGTATAGACACTGGGGAAGGAGTAGTATATGAAGTTTGACTCCTATTCTTTTCCCCAGATACTACAATTTTTTTTCAAACCTTTTTTTGAAAACCTATTTCTGTCATTTTTGATACTTTTTTAAAATATGAAACCTTTGGGCATTCTGGAGTTGCATGCTATACAAAACCAGTGTTGGTTACTTAAAGCTTAGATGTGACATGGCTTATTGATTGCCAAAGGTGCAAACCAGTTGGGAGCAGGAATGCATAAGACAGATGTGTTCATCCAGGTCCACATTACCTTGTAAAAGACTAGTTTGCCAAGTACAATATCTCTAAAAAAATTCTTAATGCTTTACAATATTTCTGACTTAAAAATTTGATTACATTTTGACATTGGAATGACTTTAATTTGCAAGGTTCCATTCTGTATTCTAACTCCAGCCTATTTGGAAAGATGTGAGTACTTGTGAATGAAAACTAGAACTAACAACAGGATGAGTATAACATCCTATCTGTATTTCATACTTGAAACGGCTTTTTTGAGTCTCAAGTAAAAAATAAGATCCTCACAGATAGGAACTGAACGAAGTATGACAAGAAGCAAAAAGAAACAAATGTGCTATAGATTTATTAATTGCCTAATCCCTAAGTTATTCTTATGCTCATGGTTGTACCAGCAGGGAATTTTTCACTCTGAAGTGTTCATGACTTGTCTAGAAGCAGCATTTGAAGAGCAGAAGAAAGAAATTTACCTTCCCCTCTGCATACTCTAGAAAAAGGAACATCTTATATTTTAAAGGTTTTATATTATTTTTTTCCTCTCAAACATTAGAATCATAGTTGCTGTGTGAGTCGACACAGGCAGCTGGGACAATCACAGACTCACATCTAGAACACAAAGAGCACATATAATTCCATTACCTTGCTAACCAGGGGACTCCCAAAGCAACACATGGGCAGAAATACACAAGCAGAGATGCAGGCACTGTTGAACTTGGTCTTTGATTGGCCTTCAGTTCACACAGGCTTATCAAAAGTCATTCCCAGATGCAAGGTCACTTGAGCAATTTACAGTCCTCTTCACCAGCCTCCCATTTTTAACTCATTCCTCCCAATAGCTACCATTTTACAGCTAGAGAACTGAGATGTGGAGAGTTCATTCCTAATAAAGTCATAGGGTTTTTAATGGAGGAGGGTCAGATCTGGAGCAATTTGCCCCTGTGTTTGCAGGAGTGTGAAGCAGAGCTGGGAACTGAACAGATTCCTAAGACTGCATCAGTAAAAATGTGGCTATAATACTAGCAGACAGTTGTTTAGTTGTTACTGTGGTTACTGGCATGGTTCAAACCCATGAGAAAATGAGAGATAATCTGGGCCTGTGACTGTCCTCCAGAAAGCAGCATGGACACAGCTGACATGTTTTGAAGTAAAATAGAGTTTTTCTACTAAGTTGAGCCCTTTGCCTTCAGTCCCAGTTTATGAAGAGCCTTTGAATGCTAAACTGTTCTTTCCATTCAGCTCAGGGGGTAATAGGTCTTATTTGAAATTCTTGAGCGAGACCTGCATGTGCAACAAGAAATTAAGAAAATATATCATATTGTTCCATTTTCAGTGCCATCATGCACCACTTATCAACATTTTACTCATATTTTCCTTTTATTGGCTTCTCTGCCTATTTTTTCTTGTGTGATTTTTCCCCTCTGTGTAGCTATTTTGTGAGCGATCCTGGCTTGCCTTGGTAGCCTCGTAACACTATGAATAAATGGAGTGGGCTCAATAATCCCACAGATGGGCAAATAGGTAGAAATTAAAATATCATAAAGCTACCAAATTCCTATAGGAACAACAAAAAAAGGGGACATGAAAAAGAAAAGCTTAACACTAATAAGTAGTATGTGCCCCCTTTTCCATCACAAAATGTATCATGATTCTGTCCCCATCTATAGAGGTACACCTGGGACATGATGTCAGTGCAAATGCAATGCCTCAAATCTTGCTAGGATTCAGCAGCAAATCTGGCACAGAGCTGTTGTAATTATATGGAATTTGTACTGTCACACAGTAAGAAGTGTATGATGAGCAGGGTTAGAATAGACAACCTGGACTGAGCTTATGAAATAATTACAAACCCAAAATAGGAACTTATCAGCTGAAAGAAATAGTGGAAAGACACAAAAAAATAATATATATATATATATATAAACATTGATAATGGGATGACTGTGGCATGAGTAGAAATAGGCGAGTGTATGAAAAGGCAAATGAGAGTTTGGGACATATGAGCAGAAGGATCTCAGGTAGAAAACACGCAAGGTCCTGAGCATGTCACACAAGGGATACTACTTAAAAGAGAAAAAATAAAAAGAGCTTTAAAGCCAGGAGTCTTATAAAGAGAGTAACTATATGGTCTACAGAAATGAAGGAGCTGTTTATGTCTGCTCACACAACGAATTTTGACTTTTTCACTTGAGCATGGCCAAGATTAAGAGAAGATACATCTCTCTCAATAAGTACTGCAGGAGTAAAAGCATCTCCAAACGAGTTCAGATGTTTCAGTTAAAGGCTAGTCTTGGCACAAGAACAAACGGGTATAACCTATCTTTCCATGAATTTGGTTTTTGGTTAAGTTAGTACAAGGTTTAAGGTTTTACAACTTTCTTGTGGTAAAGAGAATGAAAATAAATACTCTGTTAAGGACAAACTTTGTTAAATTCATGAAAGTTCTATGCCTATATGAGAAAGATTGTACTTTCTGTATAATCTGTGGTATAAAAGAACAGGGATAGATCATCCAGGAAAGCCACTTTAATATTCTGCTGAATATTTATAAAGATATAGTGCACAGTACTTACAAGAGACTCCACTCAGTTGCCCTTGTCTGCTGAAGAAGGGCATGAATATGTTGATGGAGCAATTTGGTACTCTGAATTCTGCTTTAAGGTCTCTCTTCCTGGGAAAGTATCCTACCTCTAAGGTATAGATAAGAAGGTAAGCATAGTTTGAGGTTCTATATCCCTATTTTGCAGAGGTGCCTAGGCCCAGTTTTGAAGTCGTGTGTCTGTCTGATGGGTTTGTGTTTCTCTGATATATTCTCTCAGGTCTGAGGGTATCCTGGTGCTGGTGGGTGGGACATCAGAGCCTCTCCTTCCTATGCACAATGTTCAGGGTATCTAACTTGGATGTACAGCCTGTAACCCTTTAGCTGGACACCTGACTTTTGATTTCAATACTTGACTTCTAAGTATTGCATTGTGCAATATCACTTGTGGTCCTTATTTCACATCTACTTTTTTGTAGAGGTCCATTCACTGTGCTGTTTGAGGATTAAAATGCTGCTCTGTGAGAATAAGAAACCTACCTGGACAGGAAAGTTCATGTTTCAGTAATAAGTAATCTAATTCTGGCCTTTGAAGTACAGTTCCCTTTGACAGGAATGCAGGTTTATATGTGAGATTGTGTAAACATGTTGTTTTAGAAACTTGGTGAATGGCTGTGAATGCACTTCATGTTTGATGGAGAAGTTACTGGTTGTTGGGATAAATACCTGTGATGGACCACTGTCCCTGTGGCAGCAAGAAGTTTTAGTACCAATTTTTCAGCATGTACATCTCCAACCTCAGCTGGTATAAAGTGATGCTGAGCCACGGGCTTCGTAAGTGGCTGATACATATCCATTGAGAAGATGGCCCTTGGCAACTTCTTTTCTCAGTTTAACTTCCAAACCACTTACAGGATTTTTCTTGTAAACACCTTCCCACCTAAATAATGGATTCTGGGACAGTGATTGATTGTCTGGGCAGCGTTAAGTTCATTGATTGCTAGAAAATTACTTCCCCACTCAGTTACTGCTAAAACAACAAAATAATAGCCGTAGTCATGGTATTTTGCAGCAGTTTTGTAAATGGCTTGCATAGATCTTAATACCTACCTATCCCTATCTACTTCACCCTCTGCTGAATTTGCTACTGGGTTGGTAAAGGCATGGAGAAGATTGGTTTGAACAGAGAGGATTATAGCCTTTTTTAAAAGTATTGCTTGTTGCATCCATTTTTTCTCTGTTGTGCTAGTTAATAACAACATTTTTGTCAGCATATTCAGCTGACATTTTGTCAGCATATTAGGAAGAAAATAGAACCCTGCATTACTACTGACCATAGTTCAACAAAGCTGAAAATGGTGTAATAAAATGCAATACAAAATAGGACACTTTTTCTTATATCTCTGTGTTTTAATTTTTATTTCAGTAGGCTTCTGCTTTAAGATAAATACAATATTAATCTAGCAGACTCACTAAATTTTTAATATGACATCTGGGATATTTAGTAGGTTTAACACCAACATTAGAGTATGATTTGCTGTAACCTTTTTTATGGTGACCTGAGGCACTCTGACATTCATATCAATGCTATACTCTATGTCTTTTGGAAAGGCTGTCCTTAGATTCTTGCAAAAAACCAATTATTTCAAGAACTGCTTTTGAATAGACCCTCAGGAGCAGAGAGTAGGAGAGCCAAGACAAAATTTCATGGAGCACCTTACTCTTAATGTCATGGGGACAGTGACCTAACAACACCTTGGCTTTGCATACTCTGCAGCATGATGATGGCTCCTTCCATAAGCAGTAGTATATCTGTGATGTGGCTGTCGTGGCAGCTATGGCAAACCTCTCACTACAGGCCTTTCATGCCAAGAACTGTTCATCAAGTGTCACTAGAATAGGGGCATACTGGAGAAAAAACCTAGTATGTGTAATTGTGGATGTCTTGCATGCATTTAGGGACTTCCTAAGAGAAGGTTATGGTCACCATGGTTAGGGCTAGGAAGTTCCTTTGAACAGCACAGACCCACCTGGCTCTCACTGTGTAGTATTCAGGGTCCAATTTGGACTGTTAGGTCTTCTTTGGCAAAACAAACAAAAAAGATGATGAACTAAAACAGCAACATTTTAGCAGCTCTAGGTGACTAGAGAGCAACAGAAGCTGCTGCAAGAAGGAGTTGCCCACATACTCTATACTTTCCTGCATTAAGTTGTGAGACTCATGAACGCTCAGATATGGGGAAAAGGATGTACTCACAACTGGAACAAAGGATGCTCCGGACATATAGGAGCAGGTATGGGAATCTGCTCCAGTGACTACCCAGTGTGAATGGGACATGTCACACTGTCCAGACCAAGAGTGGAAGTGGTCAGCAGTGGTTCTTAGGGAGGAGGATAAAACAAACAACAACGAAATGGCTGTTCTTGGGGAAGGAAAAGACAATCAGTTGTTCTATATCTTGGTTAACCTAAACCAATAAATATCCCTCAGTTTCCCAAGCTTCTCCACTCTACATCTGTAAATCCTCTATTTTCTACTAAAGCCTTTATCTTCCTACACTTTGCCTCTTCTCTATAGCATATCTCCACTTCGTCTTCTTTCAGTGCTCCATGAAAAGTGAATTCTGGGCAGTAGGAGCTGTTGGTTTTGATACACATCTGTATTATTGCAGGCAAAATGCAGCTTAGATGATCTGAGGGCTGGAATGCCTCTCACATGAAGACAGGCTGAGAGAGTTGAGGTTGTTCAGCCTGGAGAAGAGAAGGCTCTGGGGAGACCTTGTTGGACCTTCCAGAACCTAATGAGGGTTACAAGAAATCTGGAGAGGAACATTTGACAGGGATATGTTATGATGAGCAAAGAGAATAGCTTTAAACTGAAAAAGATTAGATATTAGGAAGAAATTTTTCACTGTGAGGGTGCTGAGCACTGGCACAGGTTGCCCAGAGAAGCTGTGGATATCCCATCCCTGGAAGCTTTCATGGCCAGGTTGGATGGGCCTCTGACCAACCTAGTGGAAGGTGCCCCTTGTGGGGCTAGTGGAAGGTGCCCCTTGGCAGGAGAGGTTGAAACAAGATGATCTTTAAAGTCCCTTCCAACTCAAACCAGCATATTATGATTCTTGAATAGATGTGGCGGGGGTTCAAGGCATTCTTTTTAGTAGTAGAAATTGTATTATAGAAATAATCACTAATATTGATTTTCATAAAAGATAAATTGCATAGGATAACAGAAATATATAGCTAGACTTTTAAGTAGAAATATCTAGTGTAAGACATTGGCATTGTTCTGTAGTTGTGAAATGACTGCTGTTGCTGGAAGATGCTGTTGTATTGCAGTTCAGGTGCCAGACTGCTCTTACAACCCATGGTAATCTCCATGAAGGTAATGAGGATGTTTTGCTATCTTTGACTGTCTAGCTACCCCAGAAAAAGTATAGTTGACTTATGCCTTGACATTGCCTGGTTTTTAAGAATATATTGAAAGAGGTGAGAGAATGCAAAAAAAGTGTGTATTTTGCACCTTCCTCTAGGCCTGGGCTGGGTTTGGTATGTCTAGTAATTTCACAGGGTAAAAAATACAAGGTGTTATGAAGGCAGAATAGGTGGCTGTTGTCAGTTTGGCTCATCATGCACAGCCAGTACAATTCTTTCTTTTTGAAGTTTTAAAAGATTATATGCAAAACACGACAAGAAAGGGTTATCTACAACAGTCCAGGGTAAGCTGTTCTAAAAAATTAAATATTCTCATATTAAGAAAAAATTATCTTAATTCTAATCTGAAATAGTTTACCTTCCCATTTACCCTCTGTAACATGTAATTTTTTTGTTATATTGAAGAGTCTTGTTCCCATACGTACTCTAGAAAAAGAAAGTACAGAATGGGAAATTATTCCTCGATTAGCAAATCCAGATCTCCACGATCTTTGGGTGCTGCATAATAGATGGAGATCCCACAGAGCACTTAAAGTATGCCTCCTAGTAGAAATCAGAACCTATGAGCCGTGGAAGGCAACAAGAAAGATCAAGATCAGTGAGCCTCCTGTAATGGCAAAGGATTTATGTAAAACTAATGGAGTCTTTAAAATGAACTAGATCCTGTGCTTTAATAGAAATCCCAGAAAAACAACCTGTCAGACTCATTCAAATAAAAAATTCAATCCTGACAGATCTTATAGAGGGTTTAACCTTGGACTGAGACTTGCTACTGAGACACAGTCCCTTGTCCCTAGCTGTGATCCATTTCAGCATAACTAATTATGCTCCTGCTTCTGTTGCCTCAGAGGAAGGCAAAACCTCTCTTCCATTTCTGAAAATAAGATGTTCATTGAGACAAAAATAAATCCATTATGTAAATATGGCAAACCCAAATGCAATCAATAGACAATAACAAAACCTTTTCAATCACCTTTAGAAATTCCAGTAATTTAAAAATCAAAACTTTCACAGCCTCTGATTAAGGAAGTAATCTCTCAATTTTTTTTATTGCTATGATAACTAGAGTGAGCTCCTGAATTACTCGCTTTAAGGATTGTCCTCAAGCTCTGTTATCACTCTTGTGATTCTTGACCTTTCCAGTGTACCAAAATCTGCCGCATATGCAGAAATGGGCACTGTATTGCTAGAGTGGTCAGAGTTTCTTCAAATACATATATAAAAACATCTATCCCAAATCTACATGTTCAGATAGCTGAAGGTCTCATCAGCACTTTGGTGAATACGTTATCTGGGAGTTTGCACTTAGTCCAATACCATTTCCAGATGTTTTCCAAGATCGAGTCTTACAGCCAATATCTGGATGTTCTTTTTTCCTAGATGTCTGTATATAATTCTGAAGCATGCACTGCTTCCCAAGTGATCCAAGAACTTCTTTCTCACCATCTTCCTCTGTGATTTATAACTTGCCTATTTTTCAGTTTAGTTTCAAACCTCAAATTTTTGTCTTTGTACCAAAAAACAGTCTTTGCTGGGCCCTACAAAAAGGTGATTGACATAAAATGTCAATGACATCAATGTCATAAAATGACATTCTTTACATGCAGACACAGCTTTAAAAGGAATGTTAATATAAATGTCATGTTTTTGTTTAAAAAACTTTCTCTGTTGTTACTAGTAAGCTTTTCCAGGGAAAACAGAAAAAAAAAATCCCTAGAGCTTTCTGGCTTTATTATTCTTCATGTTTTGGAAGTGTTCTGGATGCAGCTGATTTCCCCATATTCCTAAGTAATCCATGAAATTCTTCTGTAAATGCTTCTGCACATGCCTAACTTCACTCATAGGAAGTGACCACATGGCAGTAAAGGGAACAAGTCACATAAATAGAATTCTGTGCAGGATTTTAGTGGTTGTTTTCTATGGAACATATTGCAATGGACTAGGGAATATTTAATATGAAGAAATGCAATTACATATCACAAAGCTAATCATATCTAAGACATTACATAAAAAAAAATAAGAGTTAGTTTTGAGGAAAAAAGTGTTAAAGTGTCCCTTCTTTCAACAGTCATTTTTAAAAAATTATTATCTCTTTCTTGATTTTACAAGTTTCTATGGCTATCCTATAGCTGCAGATAGAGCAAGCTGGGGACCATTGCTAGCCCCAAAGCCAATCAGCATGACAAAGCTGTGTCTTGGATATCCTAAAAGAGGGTGGCTGCACTGACTTACGTACTGGAAATGCTGCCTGGTCATGGTACCCCCTGAACCCATGCCTGACTTTTCCCTATGAGGTTGTTAGTTGACCTAGGTGAAAACCATGGCTATGAAGCCGCTCATTCAACATGCTCAGATCTGCATGTCCTGTTTAGGCCTTTAATATAGATATTACTTGTGATTCTCTATCTTTACTTCAGCAGACATACCCCCTCGCGTCTCTTTATACTAATCAGCAACTAGATTTTAAACTCTCAGCCTGCTAATTGAAAATGACAGGGATTTGTTCTAAGAGAAACATTCTTGAATCTATGGCAGGGCACTGCTGCCAAAGGGTAAAAATGTGATTACAAATATATACTTGTTTCTTAGCAACCATTGAGAACTCCCCTTCCTAATTAATACTGTACCATTCTTTGAAAGACTTATTAGTTCACAGTACTGAAAGGTCAATTAATCTCAGTTAAAAATTGATGGTATGAATAATTTTTTGTGGAATTCTGTCTGTGCTTGTGTTTAATCTTAAGGCAAGCAAGCAAGCCCTTTTGTTTTGTTTTATCACTTATTTTTATAAAGAGCTTGAAAATACTCTAACACAGAATGTGTATGCATTGTTTATGTGTAAACAAGAGAGACACGTTTTCCTTCAACTGGATCCTCACTTCCTAGTTGCATGAACAGGAAATAGCTTACCAATGGAAGGTGTGATGGAGTTCCTCTTGCTTTAACTGCAGCAACTAAAAACAAAATCAAAAGCAAGAGAGAGAATAAGGTTCTCCAAATCCTCCCAGCCTACAGAAGTGTAATGATGTTTCATTGCCATTGCTGAAATGACTTTCTTGGGTACAGAGAGAGTGCCTTAGACAAGGCCAAAGCAATGGAAATTAAGTCAGTGGCTGCTTCATACGTGAATTCTCATTTCAGTAAGAAACCAAATGACATAATTTTAGAACCAGAAAATCTTGGGGATTACATGTGAACATAAAGCTATCTATATAGATATCCAGCCCGTACTTCATCTGTCTGTGAATGAAGATGCTATGGGAGACAATGCTTAAAGCATTACTGAAATCAAGATAAGCAACATCCAGTGGTCTGTCCTCCTCCATCAAGCTAGTCATCACATTGTGGAAGGCCAGGATGAGGTGAGGCTCATGGCATGAGATCTTTGGATTTCCTCGCATGACCTCTGCACACTCAGAAAGTATCTGTAAGTCACTCTCAGGTCACCTGCCTCTGCTTCCACCTCTTATACATTTCCAGTTTAAATCTGAGATTTGTTAGGAGTTCCTTCTTCACCCATACAGGCCTGTTGCCACTTTTAATTCACTTGTTTTCCTGTAAATTGGGATGAGCCATTCCTGAGCTTGGAGAAAATTATCCCTGAAAATCAACCTGCTCTCCTGGACCCCAATTCTATCTAGGATGGTCTCTCGTGGAATTCTTCCAAGCAGTTCTCTGAACAAGCCAAAACCTGCTCTCCTGAAGATCAGGGTTATGACCATGCTTTCTGCCCTGCTCCCTCACCTCAGGATCCTGAACTCCACCATATCATAATCCCAAAGCTCCCCCAGTTTTCACATGATAAGTTTCTTGTTTGTGAGCATCTCCCTTCATTGGTTTTTCATGCATCTGTGTCAGAAAGTTATCATCAGCACACCCCAGAAACCTTCTGGATTGTTTGTGCCATGATGCTTTGTCCCTCCAGGAGATGCCAGGGTGGTTGAAGTCTCCTGCAAGGACCAGGACCTGCGAATATAATACTTCCTCCAGTTGTTTGAAGAAGGTCTCATTTACTTTATCCTCCTGATCCGTAGGTCCATAGCAGACACCTAAAATGACACTACCCCCTTTGTCTGTTAATCTTAACTTCTCAGCTGGCTCATGGCCCATCTCTCAGCAGCACTCCATGCATTCGTCCTGCTGTCCCACATAAAGGGCAAAGAAACCTTCTCAAAGGCACCAAAAAAAAAAGTCAGGAAAATAAGCAAACTCTGAGGTAATGGCTCAAGTCCTCGCTGCGTGTTCAGGGCTACTCAAGGCACACAGACACCCTGCTGGGCTACACTGACCGGGCTGAACGGAGGTAAATATGCATATTGCCAACACATCAGTTTACTCTCAGCAGCAGAGAGATGCTCTGTGCCCCTACAAACAAATGCTAACAGACAAAGGCAAATGGCCTGTTATACCTAGAAGACTGATTGGTAGTAAAATAGATACATAGGAGAAAAATCCTTATTTTCAATAAAATAAGGGTATTTGTGTATATTTATGAATATGTATCTATATATCTATATTCATAAATATACTCAGACATATATATAAGAAAAAGCTGCTTATGCAGTTACGTAGAACTGTTTATCAGACCTTACTTGGGGGATCTGGAGGAGTTCTGTTTGTATAAAGGTGGAAATACTGAATCCAGGGGTGGATCATTGAGGGTAACAGATGTGGTAAATTATTGTCAGCTATGGGAAAATGAAAATGTGCATTTCAGTGACTGTCTGGCTCAGGGAGCAAAGTGATATTCCGCTCCACTCAAACATTGCAGATAAACTGATTTTCATCTCTAGTAAAGAGAGGCAAGATAAATATTATAGAAATATTAAAATGTCAGGGAAATTCTTGTGCGATATTTTACCTAAATCTTCCTGAAGTGTCTTATAGAATTGAAACCTAAATTGTGCCAATAAGATCCTGAGTAACTGATGAATTTTTTCATTAGAGATAAATATCTCCCTTTTTTATTCAGCTTGAATAGCAGCAATTTGTTCTCTAGGAGAAACAGGCTGTTTAAAATCAATTTCCACAGTCTTCTCTCATTATATATATTTATATTTATGTCAGTTAATTCATAAAATCTCTACATTCATGAGTATTCCTAAAGTTTGATTACAATCATGACATATCTATATATACCTTCTTATTACTGTTGCTAAATAAACCTTCAGAATATCTAAAATTAACTTAAGCGCAAGATACTAATACTTCCTAGTCCTGCAGAAGCATAAAGGTAGAAAAAACCCACTAATTCTGGATATTTGAAACTCTAGATCTGTAACACTTCAAAGACACAGAAGCAGAAGGGAACCCAGAGTAACTGAATATAATGGTGGCCATCAAGGGCAAGACTATCTTATGATCTCTTGAATAGTCATGGAATGAATGGATTATGCATACAGTATTCTACAGACTGTTACAGTCTGTTCTCCTTGGTTTTTTTGCTTTTCACACATTTTCCATAATGAGCAATAATTTGGAACTTAACAGCTATTTTCAGCTGAAGTAAGTATTGGACTCCTATAGCCAGCAGAGCAGTGAGAAGAATAAGAAATAGCAGACTGCTGAGTCCTTGGAAGTCTGTGGAGGAGTGGCAATCAAAGAAACCAAACAAACCCCAAAAGAAACTGTGTATTAAAACCAGCAGTGAAAAGGAACATAAATACACCTCTCACTCTCCCCTCCATGAATTACTTTTCCATTGTAAGGGGAATTTGTATCCCAAAGTACAGCCAGAATTATATTAAAAACCCCCAACCCCGTTTTTCTCTGTGGTGTTATATGAACACTCTAAAAAAGTTATGCTCTTTTCTGGATATCTCTTTTCTTTCTCCCACTGTTATTGTCAGCTCCAGGGAGAATAATGGAGCTAGTGATTTAGTTAGGGAAAGTTCCTGTTTTAAGCTACTAGCAACTGAATGTGTTAATCCTACATTGGGTAAATATGATATTAACTTTATCTGTAGATTGGAAAAGTCCATGCAACATGATACATGGCAGTAATTAATTAACGCTCTAAGGTGCCAGACCGGAAGGCCTGTTCTTCCATACCCACAAGAAATAATGGAAGCACCTGAAACAGGGAATGGACTGTTAGGAATTAGTAACAAAAGAACAGAACTTACAGCAGTGTATGTTGTTTTGTTTCCGCTTGGGCCATGGTGAGTTAAAATTTTAGCAGTTCTGTTTCCTCCATCTTAACAGCCATAGAAAAACTGAAAAATGTTTAGAAAAAGTTTGCAGATTGTTTAAACCTAAAAATGTTCTTTCATGTTTTGAGCAAGGAAATAGGCAAGGGCTCTTTAAGCACCTAGATAAGAGTGGGAATTGACTGAGGTCTGCAAGATCATGAATGACATTGAAAGAACTTTCATTATCACCACATATAGAAAAAAATTGTCCTTTATGAACTTATCCTCAGCTAGCTGTGAATATACATGTGGAACTGATGCTGTTTTAGCTAGCATTAATGGCTGTGGTCCCTGACAGTCCTCAGTCGCTGAGGCTGAGTTGGCTAGTCTTCAAAGCTCTCTGATGTGGGAAGCCAGAACTGAAGTGGTCTGTGTTTCCGGTTTTTTCTCATCCATCCTTGAAGTTTTATGTTTTTCTGTCCCATGCCCAATACAAAAGGGAGTGATACCATCAGTTTTGATAGTTTGGTTATGGGATCAAGTCTTGTACTGGTTTTACTTGTTTTGCAGGAATTATAGTTCCATCAGCCTCCCTTCCTGCTTTCTCTACGTCCTTAGCTCTCATCTTGCAGATTTTAGTTCTTGCACATGTTTTCCTGTGGATCACATTTCTGAAGCATTTTGTCCAAGTCACCATTTGTGTTTTGCAGTTATGGCTATTATTTAAATTTTAATTTACCTTATAATAAATACACTGTTATGTGACAATATGCTTTCATCATGATGATGATCATGTTATTTTAGTGTGCTTATGCATGGGTTTAAGGCAAGAAAGTATTAACTATGCCTTGCTCTATATGCATCTGTCCTATGGCTGCAAGGGGCCTCTGTTTCAGCTACAGGTGAACTAGCAAATAGCACATTCATAAATGGAAAATAATGCAATTTTTGTTTGTGAACTTCCTTGTCATAATATTTTCTTAGAGCTAAAACTGTGTAATTGCAAAGAGTAAGCAAGTACATAGATCAGAAATTTTTCAAAGGCTACTGAACATAAAAGACATCACTTTGGGAATTTATTGCAAAAAGTAGATATATTAAAATACATGACGAGTCTGCCTGGAGTTGGCAGATATGCCACAGGATCTGTAGAAGACCTGTGACCTTCTGGTGCAGCAGCTGGTTGCCAAGCAAGATGCACGCAGGGATTTGAAATAGCAGCAGGCACTTACATGTAGGAACCTGAATACCATCCCAGTGTGTCTCAAAAAAATCTGAGAGACTGTTGGGGTCTATGTACCTGTCATAGCATTGAGCAGATGAACCTTCAGTCATGTTTTTATGTAATGTGAACCTTGACAAGGAATGAACAAGCAAGATCTCTGGGGAATGGGCTGAGGTTAGTCTGAAGTGACATTACACCTACATGTAGTCTCAATTCAGGCAAAATCAATGGCAGGGAAAATATGGGGAAGCATTTGGCTGTGGGAAAGATATGTGTCATTAGAACATGAAATATATATTTGACTGTCAGGTTACAGACCTAGGGGATGCACTGTAAATCACAAATGGGAAAGCTGAGAGAGAGTCAGCCACAGCTCCAGTCTGTGGTCCTGGGGAGCAGGGTGGCTGAGTCTGAATGTGCGCAGGGAATAGCACTCTGTCACAACATGCCCCTTGTCACTGCCTCTCAGAAAAGGAAACTGAGTAGTGTAGCAGTTGCTAAGCCTGTGGAGAGGGGAACAGCCCAGGAAAAGGAACAGCCTCATCAGCATCTGGAAGAGACACAAATGAGGAAAGTTGCTCTTTGAATGAAGCCACCCAAAAGAGAGGTAGGGCTGATACCAGGCTATGACTGAAGTGATTTGGTTAATTTCTAACTGGATTGTGAATGACTGCATTTTCTCTGAAAGAAGAAAGGCATTCAAAGCCTTTTTTTTTTCCTGTGTATATTTTCTTGTTTCATCTTCACTGTCTCCAGAAGAAATTAGCTGCACCAGTAACCTGTGAGAGGGAAGAGTCTGCAGTTTTGACTGATCCTGTCAGTGGTGTGAGAAAGAGACCAAATTGTTAATGAGTACTGAGACTCAATGCACCTGTGGAAAGAGCTGAGATCTTTCATCCTACAACAGCAGAATACAAAATAATGTTCAGATCAGATTTCTAATGATGGTCAAAGATTTTTATGGTTAACAAAATTGTGGGCAAACCGCATAAATGGAAGCCAATATTGTTCATATCAGTGGAAATGCAGAGCAGTGCAGGTCTTTTTAGAGGATTCCTCCTGTATAAAGCAAAAAAGAGGCAAAGAAAGAAATCAGGTCTGAGTGTCATGTAAAATTTATCTGTATTGGCAGGGTCAGCTTGGAGAATTGGGGCATATATACTGAAAAGTGAAACGTGTTGCTTGTTGGGTAGTGGAAGACGTAAGGAGATGACACGATCGGAATGACCTGTTGGCAAATTTTCAGGTTTGGAGACAATAGAGTTTTTGATCATGAAGCCAACTCCTGAAAGATGCCTTTCAGTTCTGGGTTTACCTGACCAAAAGAGTGTATAACCGGCACCATGTTCTCTGAGGCTGCCTTCCTCACGGAGACGAACCTTGCTGAGATGGATTACTCTAACATCAGAGTAGAAGATTTATTTAGTCCTTCCATAAGGTGTTACAAAACCCTAACTGGAGTCCTGATTGTTACTTTTCTTTCTTTCTTTCTCTAGCTGATAGAGTCAAATCCCTCTTATTTCAGTGCTGGTATTTTTATTGTACAAGTCTACGTGGCATTGTTCCAGCGTACAAAATTGAAACAACAGCAAGCCTGAAAGTACTCAAATGTGTCAAGAATGATCTTCTCTTAAATAAAGTACTTAGCAGCATATGTTCTGGTAATGGATTTACCATGATACTGACATGGTCAGTTGAAAGCTAGATGTGAGTATAAGCAGAATATAGACTGAGGGAGATTTCACAATGTAGTGAGAAATACCTTAATGTATGATCTGAAAGAAAGAAAATGTTAAGGGCCCTGGGATTCAATACACTTGGCTGGATCTTATTATTAGTTACACCAGCTTAAATGCAATCTATTCACCTTAAAACCATGTCAGTAAATGCAATCAGGATATTTTTCATATTGTCTATGTAATTAGTTTAACTGTCTACAGGAAATGAACCTTAGGTATGAGTATGAAAATCTCTCTTGGGAGAAGTGATGCCCAGCTGAACAATGTCACTGCCATTCCCTTTGGATCTCATCTGGCTTTTGTTGACATCAGTGGAAGGACCACTGTGGCCACTGGAGGGAGAAGGACTGTGATATAAATTGCTATAATTCAAAATAATATTGAAGTATCATCACATAAATTACACTGTAACTGACACAGCTGTTCTTAAAATTAGACGCTTGCCTGTGTGAGAACAACGGAGCTAAATATATGATGTTGATATGATAACAGAAGGTCTTAGGTCCACAAAATTAGCAATGATGTATATCTTAAGGTCTGTGGCCAAGAGCACTAATGACATATCCTTATCACATCACAAGGAAAGACAGCGTTTTCAGAAGAAAGCAGTTGGACTCTATGAACTTAGAGGTCTTTTCCAAACATTCTATGAAATGCGTTTCAAAAAAGTCTTTGTTTTCAAATAGACTTACACCCCCCTTTTCAGGCAAATTAGTGCAGGCTTCTGGGAACTCTCTCTGCACTTGCTTTGACTACAAGCTTTGAGGTGAGTTAGTTGGAAAGAGAATCAAGTGCTCATGAAACTCTTCATAAAGGGAAACTAAAACTGAATGAAACTCACTCTGTTTATGATCTGACCTATTCACCGCCATATCTTATGTTACTTGATTAAAGCATCTGTTTATCTGATTTGGCAGTGATATTCAACACCCACAATACGCTTTAAGGTCCAATCAAAACCAACTTTGCCCTGTCACTCCAAATGCTTTATTCTGATTCAGGTTACAGTTACTTAGTACTTTTTATGGGCCCTGATCAGAAAGAGATTTTATACAGCTAAGAGATTTTATAAAATGTGGTGGTGAAATAGCTGGACAAATAGCTGTAGAAGTTAATATCTCTAGCTGCTACTCATGTCTGGTGATGGAGGCTATCATACCAAAGACTCTCTGATTCACAAACTAACTTCTCTAGTGCTTCAGAGCCATAAAAAAAAATTGTCTCTTGACCTTTAATGAAACCAGTCAATTACCTAAAACATGCAGATACTCAGGGGGCACAAAGCTGTCTATTCCATTTGAATAGAATATGAAAACCATTTTTATTTACAGAGCAGTATATCTTGACTCTTTTAGCATTACTTTTGGGTTTTTTTTCTTTTTTCCCCAGAAGAATTCAGCCAAATTTCAGCTTCCTCTTTGGAATGCATGAAATCGTCCAAATCTAATTAGCTATTCACATCCTGAATCAGCTGATATTAGAGTGACTGAATATTAGGAGAAAAAATAGGCTGAAATTACAGCAATGAAAACCCAATTTAACGAAAATGAGAATCAGATTCATTGTTCATTGTTGTCATATCTGAATTTCTTACTTGGGAGACAGAATCATTGCCAGATGCTACGCAGAAAATTGTGACATAATGCAATTATGCACGCTTCATCTCTATCTAGTCAATAGCTTTTTCCATATACTCCTAGGAATTAGAGATAGGAAAGAATATGTATGACAAACTGTCCACTCAGCAATGTGAGTTTCTCCCTTGCAGACTATTAATAACTGCTTTATCTATTGTACTTTATGTTATTTATTCTAATTTCATAGGCTGTGGTGGATGGGAAATGAAAAGGTGTATGTGTTCTTCTCCAACCAATTCATATATGTGCTACTAGTTTGTCTTGGGGACTATTAGTATGGCTCTACTTGTGAATTTTTTAATTTACTACAAAACATGAGTGTTTTTGTAATGCTGCTTCATTAATTATATTATTTATTAGTGACTCATTCACATAGACATCTATATGCAAGATGGTGTCATAAAGTGCATGCATTTCCACATCTCAGTATGAGAGATGGCCTAAGCAAATTGCATCCTGCTACTGCAACCCCTTCTGACCATCTCAAGCAGCTGTACCTATTCCATTTTACAGCTTCAAAGGATAAAATGTAAATTTATAGATTAGAATTTATATTATATATAAATATATATTATCTTTTCAAAGATAAAATACAGATGTTTGAAGCTGAAATTTTTACTGAATGCTTTTTCCACTGAATAAGAGAATGTAGACAGTTTTCATGGCAGCATTTAGATTTCAAGACAGGTCTCTACAATCCCATTTTAAAGGATACAGAATTACAGTGGAAGCTGGGAGCTCACATATCTTCAGCACTGTAAGCACATCTTCCAAAGACCAGAGTTTCCTAGTCTGAAAAAAAAGAGAAGTGTTTTCTGTCTCCTGCTATGCTATTTTCCTTAAATGCCAGATGCTGATTCTTGTTCCAGTGGCTAATTTCTTTCAAATGACTGAAAAACAGAAAAATCAATAGTATGTGGGAAGGTTAGGAATGTGTTTCCCATGACAAGCGGTCCTTTCTTTAAAAAGTCTGACCTGAATTTTGACCTCATCTACACTGGTCAGGCATACTTGTTAACATTATAAAAATACATTCAGAAATATGGGGCTTACATTAAAAATTTTGCATACACTAATCGATTTTTTCCATCCATTTTGGTATTATGGCCTAAACTCCATTTCCAAAAACATTACCTGGTCCAAGGTAAACTTCAAGTATATTTGATATCCAGTAAAAATACTGTAGGTCTGGACCAAAATACCCGAATTCTTTTCTATTTTATTTAAAGGGGGAAATAAAGTCCTCATGGAAAACACTATGAGAGGGGGAATCTATTACACTGCCTTCTGCTACGGAGGTGACTTTGAATCTTAAATTTTTGCTGCACTTAAAATTTAGGATTCGAACAATAAGCTTTTTCATTTAGCTTTCTAGAGTCTGTCATTTTACTCGGAGTTCCAGGTATAAACCATCTCTGACAGAAGCCTCAAATTTGCATCAAAATGTAAAATCTGGTTTTTGCTGTTTTGTTTTTTTTTCTTGTCATTATAAACAAGAAAGGTGCAAACTGGCTTTATTGAGAGGCTAAAGAAAACTGAAGTAAAGCTATATAAGTACTTTGCTTTAGGAATAAACATTTTTCTCAGCAGCCTTGTTTAGCACACAAATATAACTGAATTACCACGGACTAATTGTACTTTATTTCTATAGCTTATGAAAGGTTTCACTTGCCTCTTCACAGTTTCACTTGCCTCTTCACAATTCTGTGTGTTTTTATACGTAGTTTAAACAAAAGTTCTCAAGAAACATCATGACACCCCCAAAAGTGAGTCTGTTATATCAAACTATTACTGCACTTCATTCAGTTCTAGATGACACTTTTTAAGTCAGCAGAGCAGTAAAAAAGCTTTATGATGGGTATCTGCCAAACTTATTGATAGTGGTGCCTCAACAGGGATTCTATAGTGTCTTTTAGTTTTCATTATGTGAGTAAGGCAGCAGTAAAAACGCATCTGGAAACTATTTCACTTCAAATTTAAACAGAGGGACTTAGGAAATGGAGGAGACACTACAGTAAAGGAAGAAATCCAAAAGCAGTAAAGAGGAAAAACAGAAATCACTGCAATAATGCATATTTTGTCTTTCAAATCAGCTTTTATTTAAAATCTTAAAGGTGTTGGAATACATGTTAAATTTTGCAAAAATCCATGGATTGATTCCCTCTGAATTACATGTCCCCAAAAGTCATTAGAAAAATGCATACTGGAGCAAAGGCTATTTCTCTTCACGGGAGAATGGACTTTTCAATCTTGATACAATTCACATGAAAACCACTGTTAGAAACATGTAAAACGTCTCCTTATATTACTAATTGGAGTGGAAAGTCAGAAGAGTGAAAGATACATCTGATGAAGTTAAGGCCAGATGGGAGAAGCCTCCCTATTTCTGTTCTTCAGTATTGCATAGCTGAGTATCACTGTCTTTGAAAACACACTGGAGAGGAAGAAAACATACTTCTCTTTGCTTTTTTTTTTTTTTCTCTGAAGAAAATGCTGTTAGGAAATCTCAAACAGCTTTCAAACTTCATGGCTGTCACGGGCAACATCTGCTAACATGGATTTGTACTCACACACTTGAGCAGTTCATGAGGAAATCTGCAATAAATATGTAGTGTCGCAGGTGTAAGTTTTGTGTGGTTCACATTGTACGAATCTTTTCAGCTGATTCATAACTAAGAATGATTAAAAAGGCACATCCAGTGTTTTAGCTAGGTACTTGGAACTAGATTTACAACAAAATGGATGTCAAATGCCAAATATGCAATGGAAGACATTATGAAGTGACAAGATGCTTTCAGAAAATTGTTCAAAGGAACTTAATCACATCTTTAATTTCTGTTAGCATTAAGGGCAGTCTGTGTTTTGCTGAATGGAGGTTAAAAATATGTGTCTTTGCTTCCAGTTTATATGGATCTATGAGGTGAACTGAAAATACTAGCTAGGAGCTGGAACAAATGATGAGGACATGAAAAGAAAAAGTCTTCTTATCCTAGTGAAATAACTGTGTATCATAGATGACTTGGGAGCTCTTTTTCTTATTCATATCTTCTATAGTTATATCCTGTACTTCACAAATCTTCCAGGTAGAAGAATGACAAAATCAAATGCCTTTTCTTTTTTTTTTTTCTTCTTTTTTTTCATTTAGGGGAAGACTGTAACATGAAATTCCCAATCCAAATTTTTGGAAACCTAAGTAGGTTAGGTGGATTCTCAGTGGAGGAGACACAAAGACTGGAAGCAGATGTAAATACAGAATGAATCAAAATAAATTAAACACTGAAGCAGTCATGGAAACCTAGAAAGTGTTTTGTCATCATACTTTTTCCAAAAGCAAAAGATCCTTGGCAACAGAAAGACAATACTGAAAAGTAGGGATAGCTTTTTGAACCCTCAATTACAGGCATGACAGATACTGCTTCATATTAAGGATGCAATCTAGATATCTATCCAGGGAAGATTCTTCTATTTCCCTTGCATTTTCCTACAGCATTTTTGTTGCAAATGCAAAGAGAAAGCAGATAACGTTTCCTTTCTAAAAAGGAGTAGGGAATGAAGATGGAGCCTACTTATATATTGCCAATTATTTGAATAGGAAAGGAAGAAATATGCACTACAAAAATTACCAGCAAAATTAATATAATGAGAAGAAAGGGAGAAAATTGTGGTCTTAGTCACAATGAACTGTGCCAGAGTAATTCTAGAGAAATCCTTCCTGTGTTTCTCTCTGCCTGATCTCTTCCATTATTCCCTCACTTTACTACTAACAATCACTGTGTTGGGCTGCAGCACAGCTTTCATGTTTGTCAGGCACCGTGAACTGAAAAACCTCTGAAAATAAAGGAACTATTTCTTTGGGTTGGAAAAGTTTCGGACCCATTTCTGACGCTGGGGCCAGGTGACACAGAAGAGACCACATCTATACTTTTAAAATCTGTTACAGTAAAAACCAGAGCGTCTGCACCTGAACTGACTGCTGGGAGCAGTCCTTGCTACATTCCAAACTCTTGAGAATTGTCTGTGGAGTGGTATGGAAGTCCCATCCCAGAGACTGTTCTAGCCACCTAACTGCATCCTGTGTTTGAATTTCCCATATTTGGGTCCTTCTACCATCATAAGACAACCTGAGTCATCTATGACTGACCTAGGTTTGTGCTCTAGAGTTGAAGAACTCTTCCTCACATTATCAAAGGTATTTCAATCCATCATGGTGTTACTTCACTGCACCCTTTTCTTATTGATCCATAGATGTTAACTCTCCCGTGACAGAAGTTTACCCTCCTGGTTTTATCTTTCTGGTGAGTCTACATCTGTATGTTAGCTAACCGCAGGTTGTAGAACAGCTTTTCAATATTTATAAGTTGTTTATATTTTATATGGTGTAATTAGTATCACAGTCCAGTGTTTGTAACAACTCAGCTCCATGAAATGCGTGTTCATTAATGTAATTGCTACACCGGGAGATATTCTACACAGCCCATTTCATACTGATGGGTTTCTTTTGATCTCATTTGGTATTAACCACCATTACTTTCTCTCCTCATCAGTTTTTCTCAATCTTTAAATTCCTTGATGCCCCAAGTGTGTTAGTTATACTCTACTTTAGTGCTGTTCTGGAGATGCAAACTCCACTGGAAAAATTGGATTAGAGTGACATGGGTATTACACTAGCCAGCTAAAACTGTTTGTTAAATATTTGTGCTACTCTGATGTTCAGTTATCCATGTTCTTAACTTTATAAGTCCACCCTAGGTGGTCTGAGAAGAATTTGCTATCAGTCTTTGTTTCTGTGTGTACTGTGGAGTGAGCTACAGATTGTTTTTATAAGAATATAGTATTGTCAGGCTGTTTAGAAATGATGCATTAAGTTACCAAACGACCAGTTAGAAATTGATTGAACTCAAAAACATAATATCTTTTTTTTGTAGCAAGAATTAAATTTTCAAGCAAATTCTACTGAGCTCTCACTCAGATGTGTCAGGTTTGGGAAGAACATCATCATGATGTGGTCAGAGGTCTCACTCTTCAGATCTTTTCAATCTCTTGTGTGCATGCTTGGAAATAGCTTGGCAAACTTTAAACTGCTAGGAAAGTGCAATGACTGACTACCTGTCTCCCATCTTTAGCTAGTTGTTGTTACTTTTGTGGTGGTTAGAATGTAAGTAGGCTATAAATATATAATTCTAACAGATTTTTCATTTTGGTATTCAAACCATCACGTTTTCTACTCAAGAATAAAATTACCTATAGTAATAAACATAGAATTTTTAAAAAGGGTTTTAAGTTGAAAAATCACATTTCTTCATCTAAAACCTAAGAAATAAATAGTTTTAATTTTTTTTTTAGGTATCTTTTTGCATCTGAAATAGCTTATCAAATGTGAACAATGGTTCCTGGCACTTGGAAAAATTATTCTCAACCAAATAAATTGTGACTGTCTTTTTCTTTCAGTGATTATACACTCAGCTCCAATTCTGAGGATGAGAAAGGAAACCTGTCTCTGTTCTTTGTTTGGTCAACCACACCAGCATCCTACACCATGATTTAGGCTCTGAGGCACTACAGTGACACAAGGACTGCTAACAGAGCATTTAAATTTTGTGTCTCATTTGAGGACAAAGCTGAGCATCAGTATAAAGGAGCCTAAATGTACCAGGGTGCAATGCCTATCAGGAGGAATCCATCAGAGGGTGGGGAGGCACTGGCACAGGTTGCCCAGAGAAGTTGTGAGTGCCCCATCGCTGGAAGTGTTCAAGACTGGGTGGGACAGGGCTCTGAGCAAGCTGGTCTAGCAGAATGTGTCCCTGCCCGTGGCAGGGATTTGAAACCAGATGATCTTTGAGGTCCCTTCAAACACAAAGCATTCTATGATTCTATGATCTGCTGGAAAATAAGGTCACCAATCTGTCATCCCTGTCACTGGTACTAGGGGCTGGCAAGCACTGCCATCAATCCTTGTGCTCTCTGCAGACTGACTTTCTTCTATTCATGATCTTTTGTAAATGTAAGTCATGTGCAATTGTTTCTGACTTGGGACTGAATTATTGAAATGTGTTAGTGGGGAGAGTGACATTCAGCAAATAATAAGCAGATGATGAGCTTTGGGTGTAAACTTTATGTAATATGAATATGCATCCTAGTGTTTATGAAACACTCAGGAGCTGAGAGCATTTCCTCTGCTGTCTAGAAAATGTGTAAATACTTCATACACTTGTGAATTAATTTTCTTATTGCTTTTACTTCTTCCTTGAGATCAGTTCCATATTCTGTACCCTGAACATAAAACCCCAAATACATTTTGATAGTGAAAATATTTGTTTCAGTTAATGAAAATCACCCACATGGGCTGCTATTTCCTGTTAAAAGTGGAATGCCTTTTATAACTTGAAGGTGGTATTAGATTTTTAATTATATGTTGCTGTATAATAGTACTTAAAAAGGGTTTGAAAAAGAATTCTTTTGTAAAGAATAAGTAAAGTTTAATGCATGGGTTACATTTAATTAGACATTTTCTGCTTTAATAGTTTAATTCCCTACCCAAATTTCATTTCCATAATCAAGCCATGCTTAGATTGTTGACATGCTATTACTTCATCAAACATTCACTGCAACCTTTGCTTTCCAAAATTCTCATTATTTTAAAATTAATTGAGAATATTTGAATAATGCTAAAAGACTATGAAGCTGACAAAGTCATTGAGATTCAACAGTTGAAACAGCACTGTTACTGTTTTATAAACAATAACAGAAAATATTAAAACTGTTTTAAGTACAATGAAAAATGTGTGTTATGGTTTGCCCTGTAAATGCGTCATATCTCTCTTATTCCAATACTTTATGTGAAAGGTCCTTCCATAAAAGCTCTAAAGCTTTTTAACCACCATGTTTATGAAATCTCTCACCAGATTATCTTCCAATTTTGTGTAAAACAGTTCTGAATAAAATAGCAATTGGGCAGGAATAAGAAATTCTGCTACAGTATCTCATTAGTAGAACCAAGGTCCAATCTACTGCTGTGTGCAGTTTACCTATGCTAGCAGTTCTTCTCCTTCTGGATACTTGGGTTGTAACTGGAGATGTAGGCAGGGATGAGATAGAGAAAATGTTGTTCCCTTCCCTTAAATTGTCATGAAAGAACATGGAAATATGTTTTGACTTGAAACAGGCAGACTGGCTTTCTGTAAAACTGCCCTGAACTGTAGTCAGATGTATAAAAGGTGGAGAGGGAAATGGTATTCTCCTCTTCAAAATGTTCTAAGATCACCAGAGGTGAAAGGAACATAGGAATTAAAGCCTTTTTAGAATTAAAAACCATCTGCATCCTGGATTATGGTCTTAATTCTTTTAGTTCCTTGAGCAAGCATTTGCCTGTTTCAGGAGTCTCTTTCAATGTCTTGTTCCATGTTGGGGTTATGGGCTAACAGTGCTCATGGACCCACTTTTTGCCTTGGAAAAAGAATCAATTTTGTTTAATATTAGAGCAATAGGGGGAGAACAGGTGTGCTTCTGGGTAGAGGCATGTTTGGGTGAGATTGTAGGAAGTATTACTGTCTGAAGTATAAACCATCCATCTTCTGAAATTCTTGAGTAGCCTTTAAAGAAAAGAACACATCATATATAGTCCCTCAACACCAAACTTTCCATCCTTTTCTTCCTATTTTATTTTTAATTCTGTTTCCAGTCTTTGGGATTATCTACTCCCCATCCTTTCATTCTACAAAAGCAAATTCTTTGCCCTCAGATTTCGTGACTCCACCTTTTATCTTTCTTTTGCAGGCATTTCTAAAATCATAACATGCTCAGGAAGGATACTCAGCAAGTAAGTAGTCAGTACCAGCACATACACTGCATATATACATATATATATATGTATACACACACACATACATATTTCTATCTCTGTGCATACACACATATGACAAGTAGCAGTCATAAAATAAATTAAATATTGCAATTGTTCCCCGTTCTGCCAGCAAAGGTCTAAACAGCCTGTGGAACACATTGCCCCAGGTTGTTGTTACAGAAGCTGTAAGCGTATTCCAAAATGAAATGGAAAAATATACTATAGAGCCTGAGATTGTCTCGCACTATGAAGCATCAAGTGCTGAACTCTTATCTCAAAGCTCCTTAATGTTTTTAGAGAGAGGGCACATCTTAGGCCTCACCTGTACAGCACCTAACATGTTGTCAGTGCTTTACAAGCTTTATTTCTGGAAAAAAACATGGACAGATGATTGCATTGGAAGGTCTCTGTGTTTCTGCACAGCAAGTGACCCCTCTGAGGGTGGGAATTGGTCGGGTACCTGGTTTTCCTAGAATGTAACATTTGCAGGAGTATTCTTTGAGACAGTGCTGCCTTTGAGTGAGTGACACAGTCACATGCCCACTGACAAATTTATACAGACGTGAACAGTAGGGAACAAAAGTGTTTCTTTTAAGCCTGAAAATAGATAAAATGCACTGTTATGTATGTGGGAAGGTTATATAACCTTCCTTTACGAAGTCCATGTTAAGCCATGTTTTTCCCCTCTATCTGGAAGTATCCCACAAAGAACAAGTACCTGATGAAACAACCTACAATATTCCAAGTGATTTTCTCATCATAATTATCTGACAGAAGTGATATGATTGCTGCTAGGGGCAAAGGGATGCTCAGGGCTCCCAGAGAGGACATGGTGTGTCAGCTCCAGAGATAAAGACTGCAGCCTTCTTGGTCAGACACAGTCACAATCACATGGCTGATGGAATGCGAAGCTCAACGGCATCTACACTAACAACGGGTCAATTGTTTGTCTTTAATATTCCTTTGGATGCTATGGCTTTCACTCTTGCTGCTTTGTGAGTTTTTTCAGATAAGATTGATGATGCAACATATAATGTAAATCAGTGGGCTTCCAGGAGAGAGCTTCATGCATTTCTATGTGATAAAGCATTTCTCCTTCAGAAGCTATTCAAAGAGAATCTGATTTCTTTTGTAGCGGCAGAAGTCCTAGGCATCACTGCACAATTGCAGCACTGTGATGCACTTTGGAATTTGAAAATCTCTGGTTCACATAGCAGTTAGACAGGATTGAAGTAGAAGTACTAGGGTAGGGCAACTAGAACAGAAAATACAACAAGGAAATAATAATTTTCCACAAGGCTGGTGTTAGTATGATTTGATACAGAACTGCTGGAACTGAGTCAGATTTAATAACAGCCCAATGACCGTCAGTGTAACTTAATAAGAGTTTTCTCCTGACCTAACTGCACTCCGAGGAACTCTCTCTGCAATAAGGACATGTTTTCTAACTGCCTCTCATCATAGGTACACCAATAAAGTCTGTGTCTTCATATGTACTACAGCTTCTCCTTCCAGACCTACTTTCCTCCATCTTTTCACATAGCTGAACTATTTCAGCCCAAGTCTCTCTTGCATAGTTCCTGCCAAAGGTAGCTGTTTGCTAAATTGAAAAGCTGGAGGAAAAGCTTTGAGATTAAAATAATTCCTGTGTTCCTATAGCAGTGACTTGGGAGTGATGTTGTGCTGCCTTGTCTGACTTTCCCATGATGGATTCATTAGTCTTCCTGAAGGTGCCAGAAATCAGCAAGCTGCTTCTCCTGTTCAACTGTCCCCAGACAGTGTTTCTGAGCACAGTGAAGATTTGATGGAAGATACAACTCGAATCTCAACAGCTTATTGCTGTTTCAGAGTATTTAGTCTAAGGAAAAGACAGTCCATTTTGAAATCACGCACAAAAAGCATCTGGAAGAACATAGAGGCTCTTTCTTAATTGGTTGAGAAGCAACCTTCATCCATGGGAGAAACCACACTGTACTCTGTGTTGTACAGAGCTCTGCTGGCTGAGGTACACAGCTGCCAAGTGTTTCATTTAGAAGCCCCATGGGCATCTGCTCTCTAGTGTGCCAAAAACATGCTTTCATAGTCAAGCTGGGGAAATGCCCTGTGTTCAGCACTAGGGAAGCTCCTGTACAGTTCATAGGATTTTCTCCCAAGAAATGATTTCAAGATAGGACCCTAAATCTGTGTATTGGACTACGGGGAATTTCACTGCTTTTAATCTCGTGGATTTGGTAACTGTGCTGTCTGAATCCACAGTTTAGAACCAGGTAAAAGTGTGAGGATTATGGCATGCTTAACTTTGGTTCTTCAGAGCAATAGAGAGATTGTATTTGACACAAGCACATGGAGACAAGCATAAGCATAAGGCTCTGAAAGAAAAAAGGAGCTCTTCAGAGCCCCCTGCAAAGAGAAGCATCATCAAATATTTGTTCAGCCAGAGCTTATGAAGCAATCTATACTATCATACTAGGGATTTTGTGGACACTGTGCTGACATCTATACTGCTACCTAAAGAGGGATAAGAGTCAGGAATAAGCAGTAAATGACGTGGATGTTTAAAAGTCCAGGCTTTGAGTTCTCCCCACTATGGTATTTGTTTAGCAATATGGACATCACTTGTGAGAGCCAGTCAATGCCCAAGGGTCAACAGACTTCATATGTAAGACAAACACATGGTGGGGTCCAGGGAGCAAAGGGAACAAACTGAGCAAAAAGGGTGGCTGGAAACAGCTTTATAGTGGCACAGGCTTGATTCACTCTGTCTTTTGTTCTGGATGTGTTTAATGAACAACTCTAGCAAACAGAGAGATAATAGAAATGGAATCTGGAGAGGGTCCAAATGGAAGGTGAAAGATGCTGGGACAGAGGCAGCAGTGGTGTGTGTTTGTATCAACCATCTCATTGGTCTGATGAAGGGAAACTTCAGAGACGAGGGTGGAGGAGTAAAGCTGAGGATTCTACTCATTACAGAGCTTTTATTTTTTTTCCCATTTTTTTTGGCTTTTTTTTTTTCCTATTTTCTTTCAAAATGCAGAAAGAGGAGAAGCTGTTCTGTTCTCCTGGATGGCTGCCCTTAGCCAGGGCAGTTTCCCAAGGGCTTCTTGGCCTAGGGAAGTGTCAAGTAGCTAAGACAGGACAGCTGGGCAAGAGCAGAGATGGGATGCTAAAGCTGCAGCTTCTATTTCCTGAGTAGATCTTCAACCAACAGGACAGCCTCAAGTAGGGATTTAAGGTCTCTGGCTTTCCTCTTCTAAGGCTATTTTTTATATTAACTGAGGTGGTGAGAGAAAGACAGCTCAAGAATATTCAAGATATTTTGTTTTGTCTTCTATGCACACAATTATGACAATTAATTACTGATTACAGTATCAGAGCCAATGTGGGATCTATTTGTCTTATATTTTTACTATTCATTTCAGCGTCCCCATATGGAGAGTTGTCTGTTTCATTTTACAATCTACATTGGGATAAATTATCTCTAAAAGTACCCATTTTAATTTATCAGCTGTAAAAAAGACTCTAGTGACCACTTCAGAAGGATGGAGACATCTACAAGAGTCTCAGATTAATCCTTCTGCTCAAACATTGATTAATTCTCTAAGCCTATAGTCCAAAAAATATTGGACTAAATGCTAATGAAACCCAACTTTTTTCCACAACCTCCAGCTTGCCAGGCAATTTGTTAGCCTCTCACCCCATGAGTATTGAACAAATTCCAGTACTTCCAGACTTCCTCTGAACCAATAAATGTGAACTGAGACCCTTAACTGTGTCTTAAAAAGTAAACGTTTTGTTTGATTTTAGCTTTAAAGAAAACACACCTTGTCATAAGAGGTGACATGTTCTTTGAAGCTATTGCTTCAGGAATATGAATCTATCAATCTTTTTAAATGGAGCATGCCTTGTAAAGAGGGGTGATAACTCTTATTAGATAAAAAAGCAATAGCTGTAAGAAATTGACTGGCTTCTAATAAGTAGGTTTGTTCTTTTTTTTTCCTTCCATCTCTGCTAACATAGAAGCTTCTATATCCACCATAGCTATTACCACTCTTGCTTTGTAGGTGTCTTTTCAATGTAAGCTAGTCCTTCTCTTTGAGATAAAATCTCCAGGAGGATTTGAATTATCTATGCCCATACAGCTGGAAAACTGGGTTTTTTTCCTCGATTGACTACGCAGCTTTTCAAATCCACTGAATTCTTCTTGATATAAGAAAGTTAAGCCACCATAAGGTATTAGTCTATTCTATCATAGTCATACAATTCATCATATGCCAAGTTTTATACTGAGATGCATGACACTTTTTAACAGTTATCCTGGAATTAGAAAAGTCATTTTACTTTGCTCCCAGTATACACATTACAATTTATGTCCTTAAACTGTTAGTGGTATAACTGCAAAATTAATTTTGATTAGTGGTATAATCAAAACAAATTTTGATTTCCAAGGCTAGTTTTCTTGATATTGTCATTAAGACATGATATTAGATTTTAATTTAACCCAATCCGTATTATATTCATGGTGGAGGGTTTTTTTCTATATGACAGTAATAAAACCAAAGACTAATAAAATCAGTATATTGGTCTTTGAAATAAAATAGTGTGCATTTGCATGAACGTGTGTGTGTGTATTGCAAATGCAGACATAATTTCAAACATTTCAGGTAGTGCAGCATCTTGACAAGACCTGATGGATTTGCTATTCCTTTTTAAAGGAGGTTATTCAATTTAAGCACTGTTTTTTTCAATATGTTTTTATGGTTCATCCTAATGGAAATAATAATACTGAATAGCTGGATAGCAATTCACTTATTCAAAGCACTGTGCAAACATTAACTAATACAGTTACACAACACCTAAATAACTATAATACTGGCTGTCAAGGCAATGAAGAAGCAGACAAATGCAGAAGACTGCAGGCAGTTCTGGAATGGATTCTGCAGCAAGGAGGGAGGGAGCAAGATCCCTCCCAATGGAGCGAGCTTTGGTGTGCCAATATGCTCCAGCTTTTCCTTATTCTGTTTCAGCCACCTGAAATGCTATGTTTAAAGTGTTAATTAGCAGGTAACAGCTGCTGGTCCTTTGCCAGTTCTGCCTTGGAAATCTTCTTTGTGCTGTGCATCAAAATACAATTCCAGGTTTCCAGTGACTGATTTCCTATTGAACATCTGGGTGTAGTTCTGGGTACTGACATTTTCAAAAATTGTTTTTCTTTAATCTGCCTTATTTTCTTCTCCTGTTGTTGGGATTTTTTTAAGCAAGCCACTGACAAGAATAAGGAAAAAACCTGTTTTGGTGTCTCAGTGGCATTCTGTCACTGTCAACTTTATCTTTTATCTGGTGTAGGGCAAGAATATGCTGATGAATTTGAGAGCTTGAAAGATACACTTGGAGACATTTAATTCTTTGCAGCCTTCTGTTAATTTCCTGGTTTAGAAATCAGTGCTGCTGAGCTCTGTCAAACAGTAGCAGATTTTTCAACAAAGCCCTCTGTTCCTCAAGGACCCCAGATGTAAGCACATTTCTGTCGATGACAAACATACTTTTTTATTCACTATACCTTGAATGGATGAGAAAATAACCTGTTTTCCTGCATTCTTGACTGTACCTGACTCACCTGACTCCTTTTGGCCATGATTGATATATTATATTCCAATATAAAACCAATCTGGAGGTTATAAAAGCACTGAAGGTTATTTCAGTGTTATTCTAAGCTGAGAAGAATGGGTCCAGACTTCTGGCCTTCAAGTGCAAGGGAAAACTTGTATTTTCAGTGTTAATATTTGTTTTGTATTTTTTTAAAATACAACTTCCTCCATTTGTGTGCCATTATGTAAACATTCAAAAGTTGTGTATGAATGTGATTGTGCACACAGTTTATGAATGGATAGCTTCACACATGATTGAAATAAAGCAGCAGTTGCTGGGAGATGTGCAAGTGTTTAGCCATGAATAGCATTCTGCAGAGCAATTCAGGGCATGTTGAACTGATACACCCTTGCTTGTGAAAAATAACATGTCTTTAAGATCATAGGTATGCTATTTCTGATTTTTTCATTTATTCAAAAACAGGCACCTGAGAATAGGCCATAATTCCTAGTGCATTGTGATGTTGGTTTATCTAGTTAGTAATATGGTTAGTAAATATCTACTAGTAAAAATTGCTAGCAACTGGCTGATTTCTATTGCTTATCCCTGCAATGTTTTTGTTTTTCATTGCAGAACTGAAGAGTTTGTGTTTTGAATGCAATGTTAAATTATGTATATGTATGTTACTAATAGGAGAGAAACAGGAAACACAGAAAATTGAACTAAATTTTTCTTTCTGAATATTGAATTCCTACATCTTGAGAGCAATTCTGTCAGACTCCACTGATCTGTGATGTTTTGTGAAGCCTTTCTCTGAAGCTGACCTTTAAATTCTTTTTGCTTCTTGATGACTTTGCTGGGTTTGCAAAAGCTTGACTCCTGCCTTGATGCACAGCAATGTTGTCACCAAGATTTGGCTCTCCAAAGTCACATTTGTGACCTCACTGAATATGCCTCTTCTGAAATCTGTAGTGATGAAGCATTTCTAGGTTTTTCGTCAGAACCCACCAGATGTCGCAGTTTCTCCAGAAAGAGTGATTTCTCCAGTCTTGAAACTGCAGCAACTTCTTAGGTATTTGTCTGCAGTATTTCACACAGCAATAATTCAGTGATAGGTAAGTTATTGCTGGGCAACATGCTCCGACCATCAGATGTTTTATGCACTCTTACTTTTAGGTAGAATACATTGATATGCAAATATCCCCATTTCACTTGCTGAAACATGGGGAAGATGTTGCTGTGATGCTGAATACTCAAGGGCTGTGTGGCATTGTCTCAGGTTAGTTACTATACTGAGGCATTTTTGGAGTGATCTGGCCACTGTCCCTTCATTCGGCACACGTTTGATGTCTGAGCTCTCTTTTTGTTGCTGCTCTGATGTCTGTCCAAAATGGTTAAATGAATTCCATTTAATGAGATCCTGCACTAAGGGAATTAAGTAAATATTTTTGTACTGAAAGTATAACTGATAGAATGTACCTACTAGTTAAATCAGCTAAAATTTATCTTATCTAACTTTAACTACTTAAGAATTGAATAGTTAGCCTGAAGAAGCTGTTGTGTCTCCCTCTGCAGTTAAGGGAGAATAGCAAATGCGGTCAAGGGCTATTTCATCTCTTCCTAAGATTAGTGCTGGGAAAATTTTCTCTGGAACTACCTGTATCTCTCTGTTAAGTGTAGAAGGAACTTAAATTGCTATTTCAACCTTAATGATTAGTTTGAAGGTGGTTAGAATTAAGTGATCTTAATAGGCATAGTGAGGAAAAACCATACTGCTTTACTTTTTTTGTTACAGCCTGTGTTTAAAACCAACAGGACAATTGTATTCTTGATCTCCATCAGCAGTATTTAAAGAGACAATATTCATCCTATTTCAGCTATGCAAGTACTTGTGACTCTGTTGGAATAGTACCTAAGCTCCTGCTTAGGTGAAGAGCTCATCCAAAGTGAATCCTTATCCATAGGCATCCCTGGACTTGCACTAAAGAAAATAAGAAAGCCCAGTGGAAACACAATTTAGCTTAGAAAATTGTTGATTTTTCAGTTTTTGAGATCAGTTTTGCCAGGAGGAAAGAGTGAGGTGCACTTAAAATTAGCAGTCTAAGATTCAGGCATGTACACTCAGCTGGCTGTTTCAGCTTTCCCTATAACCAATGGAGAAAGAGTGAGGGCTGAAAAAGAGTCTGTGCTTGGATGGAAAAAATTATCATTTCCCTCCCTCACCTATAAAGAAAATTTGTAGAAGTATCTCGCCAACTAATGTTAGATAGGATGAATCTTCTGCAAAAAGAAAAAAAAAAGAAAAAAAAAGGAAAAATCCCCAACAATATTTAAGAAATCTAAATGTTGAAATAAGCATATGCGTATTTTTATATTCAGAAAGAACTTGGCATTTTGAGCTTGTAGGGGGCTAATACAGATAAATAGTAAACAAAATAATAAGATGCATGCTCTACAATAGACTGGAGTAACAGGAGAGACTTCCAGCCTGTGGCATGCCAGGAGATAAGGAGTCAAGAGCAGAGCTAAGCTGGGATGTCTTGCTCCTCAGAGAGCACCATATGACAGGCTGGGATTTTTTCACATTCACACTTCAGACAGCCATGAAAAAAGGGAGGTTGGAGTTGGGGGGAGGGGGCAAATATGTGCCCACTCAAAAAAATCCTGGGACCTTTTCCAATTAACACTCAAAATACAGATGTCTGATTTGAAAAAAAACCCAAAATCATTTCACAAATTAGTAGAATTCGTTGTGAAATGTTTCAGGGAAATAGCCTGACCTCAGCTGGGAAGAGGCTCTGTGCACTGCATAGACCTATCAAAACATGTGCTCTATTAAATACAGTTCCTCCTGACATTTCAAATTGCCTACTACTGATCTGCTCACACTGAGAAATGACAGCACTGTTGGTGTAGCTGAGTCAAATGATTGCTGTAAGCAGGGCTCTTCTTGGCAGAATCAGTACATATTAAGTTCACAACATTTTCTGCAGGACTGAGACCAATTTATAGTCTTTTTAATTAGATTTGTGAGCTTGATTAGTTTGAGTTTGTTAACAGGACCTCTCACTTCAGCAGTAGAGGAAGGCAAGCATCTTAGATATCTGTTTCTTTAAGTTTTAACCACTGAGTGAATGCTCAGTTCTGCAGATGTGTGTGAAAACTGAGCAGTACAGTCATCCTTTGACCTGGTGGACAGTGTATGGGTCTGGCACTGAGATGCCTTTTCCAGCTATGGTTTTGGTGCTTCTCTGCTGCACTGTGCTGGTTGTGCCAGTCAACAAACTGCATCGCTTCATCTGGAAGCTGGTGGTAAAAGTTGAATTACTTTACAGCCTGGTTGGGATAGGGAAGAGGATGGGATGGGATGGGATGGGATGGCATCTACTCTCCCTTCTCCATCTCAGCAGCCATAGCTGAACATGAGAAGGAGGACAGGACTCTGTACAAGCCATGGTGTGTAACAGGGAGTGGAAATTTTCACTTTAAGGGAAAAAGGGGCCAAATAGAGATGGAAGAATAGGAGAAGTGACATTACCTGTCCCACAAAATTCTCTATAGCTGCCACCTGGCACCCCACACAGTAGGAGCATGGGTCATGGGGAAGCAGCCAGCTGAATCTTCATTTTCCTGAAGCTGGTCCTAAAGTCAAGGGTAAGTGACCTGGGATTGATGCCTGCTACTGAGGGTATATATTGGGTTAAAAGCAGGTTTTCAATATAGCTAAATAAAAGAATTTTAGCTGTGTGAACCTCACCCAAGAGACTTAGGGTCTGGAGTCAGTAACAGAGAGATGCAGAATAGCTGGGGAAGGCTCTTAGTGACTTCTTTAATTCAGGCAAAAAGTCCTGGTTCTAAGTCAAAGGGAAGAAATTTATATTTTTCCTATTTTCTGCCCACAGAGAGCTGTGCTGCATGAAACATCCCAGTATTCAAAATTAAGGAAAAGAAGTGATGGCCTGGAAAAGTCATGTTTTCAGCATGGCACTAGGAGCACAGTCTCTGAGGTGCCTGAGCACATCCTTTACCCTTAGCTGTGGTTGTCTTTTCTCATTCCTCCCTTTCTAATCCCTACGGAAATTTTGGGTCCGTGCCACATGCCTTCCACTTCTGCAGCCTTCCCTGGATTGCCTGACCTTCTCTTCTCTCTTCTTCCACTGAAACAGTTGGTTGTAATTAGCAGAAATGCTATCAGGAAATATTGGGACAAGATGTGAAAAACCCTTACGGAGAAAGAATTCATCCCTGCTGCCAACAGAAGGTATAGAAAGATTGACCACATTATGACCAACTGGTCTTTCAAATGTTTTGATGGAACCAAATGTGTACAGGTGATATTTTCCTAGACTGCTGAAAACTGAGGCTGGTGTGCTCTGGTTTTGTATTAGCAGATCTAGTTTGCATATCACTTCCTACATTCCCTCTGAAATATCATTGCTAGAAATGTTATTTGGAGAGTGACGTCTATTTTGTATAGATTACTATCTAAAATATTGTGGTCTGCAAAGAACTCCTTCACTCGTCAGCATTTCTGCATTGGTTGGACAATGTTTATTTTTTATTCCTTATTCTCATTTTAATGACAGGATTTTCAAAATAAATTGCTTACAATTGGAGGCTGAGTCACATCAACTGACTCCTAAGATACTACCCACCCAGTTGGAGGTATAGACAGCAGTTCCACCTTTGTGGGGCCTGGCAGCAGCTATAAAAAGAAATGCAACTTACTGTCAAAATCAGAGATGTAAAAAGTTAAATAAAAAAATGAAGCTGATCTATGAAGGCAACTCATCAGAGAAAACTTGGCAGCAGATGGAAGCAGTCCTTACAGGTATCTGAACAATGTAATGTAGTTTTTGTATTCTTGATTCTTGAAAAGGATGTGTAATTGTACTTCAGATTCATGGATAAAAGGAAATTCCCACAATTAATTTGGAGTCTCCTTAAGAATACTTTTGAAGGGCTAAAATCCACTTTACCTGTTTGGTGGTTTTTTTCCCTTTTTTAAAATGACACCAATATGCCCTCATGCTTCTCATCACCTTACAAGCCTTATGCACTTATATCCTTTAAGATAAGACTCTGTAGTCATGATCTTATTTAAATCCCCTTTTTCCCCCTTTTAATTCAAACCAAGGTATTGTATCGTGCTTTGATAGTGGGGGACTACAGTGGTGTGTTTTGTGAGGAGCTGCTGGAAGCTTCCCCCACATCTGCTGGAGCCAAGGCCAGCCAGCTCCGACACAGAACTGCCATTGGCCAAGGCTGAGCCTAACAGTGACGGTGGAAGCACCTCTGGGTAACAGATGTAAGAAGGTGGAAAAACTGCTGGGCAACAGCACCAAGGGAGAGGAGTGAGAATACATGACAGGAACAGACACCAAGTTCAGTGAAGAAGGAGCAGGAAGAGGTTCTCCAGGTGCCAGAGCAGAGATTCACCTGCAGGCTGTGGTACAGCACATGGTGAGGCAGTTGTGTCCCTGGAGCTCATGGACGTTCATGGTGGAGCAGAGATCCACCTGCAGGCCCTGGAGGACCCCATGCTGAAGCAAGTGGATGCTCAAAGGAGGCTGTGAGCCTGTGGGAAGGCCATGCTGGAGCAGTCTCCATATGGGACCTGTGACCCCCTGGACACAGTAGTCCATGCTGGAGCAGGTTTGCTGTCAGCACTTGTGACCCCTTGGGGAACCCATGCTGGAGCAGCCTGTTCCTGAAGGACTGCACCCCATGGAAAGGTACCACACTGCAACAGTTCATGGAGAACTGCAGCCTGTTGGAAGGACTCCCGTTGGAGCAGTTCATGGAGGACTGTCTCTTGTGGGAGAGACTGCACACTGGAGCAGGAGAAGAGTGTGAAAAGTCCTCCGTCTGAGGAGGAAGGAGCAGCAGAGACAACACACGATGAATTGACTGCAGCTCCCTCACCCTGTCCTCCTGCACTGCTGTGGGAGAGGAGTTTTTAAGAAAGACATTTTTAAGATTTAGTTTTTATTTCTCATTACTCTACTCTGATTTGATTGGCAGTAGATTTAGTTAAAGTCGAGTCTATTTTGCCCATGACAGTATTTGGTGAGTGACCTCTCCTTGTCCTTTCCTTGCTCCATAAAACTTTTGTAAAATTTTTCTCTCCCCTGCCCAGCTAAGGAGGGGAGGGAGGAATAGAGTGACTTTGATGAGCATCTGGCGTCCAGTCAAGGTCAACCCTTCACTGATATTTTCATGAGCACTTCATACTGGAAATTGTCTACTCACTAATGAGAACTGTTTTTCAGCTCTTTCTTAAACCTGTCTTCCCACTCCCAAGTCCAGGTTGACTGAAAGGATACACCATAATGTTTTGTTTCAAGCATTATTTTTTTCTCCAGCTTTATGTTATTTTTTAAAATTACTAATTATTTTTGTCTGTCTTCACAGACAGACAGAGCTGGATGAAATTTTTTTTTGAGAAAATCGTTTTGGTCAGAAAAATGTTGATTTCATAAAATCTGTTTGTGAGAAAGCAGCTTTCTGGGAAAGCTTCTAGTGAGAGATCACTCCAACACTGTGTATATTTGACTTTCAGATCATAGAAAGAGCAAGCACTCCACTGCAGAATATCAACCAGACAAGCAAAGAGTTAGAATGTGTGGGACCTGAGACCAAGCTAGTTCTACAAATCGAGGAAGAAGATATACCTTGTAGTAGACCAGATGGCAAGCTTTAAGGTACATAAAACTTTCTGCAGTTCTTTGTGCTCCTGAAATGTGCTAGGGTTTTTTTTTTCCAGCTGTAGCATTTGGTTTAATAAAAGGTATTATTTCTTTTGATGAAACCTCCCCCTTTGGAAAAGTTTGTTTATTTCTGGTCTGTTGCAGCAAAAAAAAAAAAAACCAACAAAACAACAAACTCAAACCAAAACCAATATCTCAAGAAAATGTTACTTTTCAAGCAGCCTGTCTTGCCTTTTGAAATTTGTGAAGGCCTTCACTGAGCCTTTGCTGTTCTCAGCAGGAGATGAGTTCAGAAACATTCCAGTTCTCATTGTGTCTCTGGCCTGATGGTATTTCAGGTAGATTTGAAAATACATGAAAGGAGGTCAATCTTCTTTAAGGCTATCAAAGCATACAATAAACCCATCATACACACAAGAGAATAGGTACACAGAGTACCCAAAGCAGAAATTTTATTCTCAGTAGCATGTTGCCTCTGAAGGCAATGAGTTTTACATAGCCGAAGTCATCTTAAGTTTCCATTTCTCATGTTTCCAGTCTGTTGCATACAGATCAAACTACCAAAGCTTCAGGTGGAACCAATTATTCAAAGGAATAATTCTTCCACATTCTTTCCTGGGAGAAAACACACATTTACAGGGAAGTCTCTAAAGGAGTTATGAATGTTAGCACATACCTTCAAGAATGATCTTGCAGAGAGAAAATTGGAGTCTGGCTACTTAGTGTGCCACATCCTCAGTATAGGCTGCCTCCTAATGCAACCTGAACACCATAAATTTATAAGCAGATCCCTGCCAGAGCAAATGGATTGTGCAAATCATCAGTAGCAACTGAAGCCTATGTGATATGGGTCACCAAGGAACATCAGCTTACATGCTCCTAACCATGTTGTCCTGGCACACGCATATTTTTCTATAGGCTCGTGTGTCTGGTTTTGGTGCATGTAGCCCAGAATACTGACAGCAACAAATCAGACAGAAGCTGGTCATATGCAGTCCTTGATCAAACTGTAGTGGGAGCTAAGAAGGTGTCATCTTGCCTTTTTGCTTCTGAGATTTTCCTCTTTCAGATAAATGGTAGAAAGAGAAAATGGGGGATATTTTCCTACAGACCATAATAAGAGATTATTACCTTGCATTAGATAGGGTATTACGGATGTCTGGGGTATAACTAGGTAACAGACTCTCTTCATAAACACCTGGGTACGGAGAGCTCAGACAATCCTCAGTTTAGCAACAAAGTTTGCTGCTTTCCACTCTGAGTATCTAATCAAGAACAGCAATCAAGAGATCTGTCTAATCAAGAGATTATACCTTTTTGCCTAAGTGGTAGCAGCATTCCTGTACATAAGTAACTCTGTAGCTCCATGATTTCTATAATGAAGTCGTGTTCTGGATTTGCATCATTCCCAGCAGATGTGTCTACCAGTAGTGACCGTACTCTCGACTTTTCCCGGTCAAAGCAGTGGCTGAAGCAGAAGCAGGTATGAGGGAGGCTAAAGAGGGAACCTCATCTTTCTTTCTGGTCATGAGGGCATGCATATTGGGATCCAGTATCCTGCTCTGGTTGTTTTCTGTTTTTTATTGACACTGCCCCTAAGGAAAGCTGCCACTGTCTCCATCTCTTCTGTCTGCAAACTGTTCAGATTCAGCTCAGAAGCCCAGGTTTTTTAATTTGAAGTGCTCTGTGATGTGAAAGCAAAGCATTTATGGGACTATTTACCTTTCAGAGGAAGGAAAAAGTAAAGTGTTAAATATCTATTCAAGGAGTGCTGTGCATAGTGGACAGCAAATAAGATGCAAGTCTAAAAAAAATAGTGTAAATTTTGCATTAGAGACTGAATAAAGCATATGCATGAAGGAGATGAATTACAATTTCACAGACAATTGTAATCCTGGTGTTTCATGTTGTTTTTGAGAATATGGCTACAGACCTTCCAGACTAAGCATTAGGATGAAGGAATAGAATTACGGAATTTTTTGTTTATGAAATATGATGAATCCAAAGTTTGCTGATAAGTGGTTATGCTCATAAAGGAACTACTCTCTCTAGCTTATCAATGCATATTATACCACCTGGACTTTAAGCAATCATCTGTGTCCTCCAAGAAATTTATGTACCTGAAAGCATTCAGAGCAGCATCCCAATAAGAGAAAAGGGAATGGGCCAGGTGTACTAGATATCAGAAACAAACAACTGATTAGGTCTAGTAAAACCTGCAATGTTTTTAGAACAGATCCCAGGTTTCATTGGTAAGACCAACAGGCAGAAGGGACCTTCACAGAATTTACAGTTAGATCTGCAAGGGGAATTACGTTGCAATATGCCAAGCACTACAGTGCTGTTTACATCAGCCTTTTAATCTAGTGGAAGCTGCATGAGAGGGTATAGTACCACACAAGGAGATCCACCAGAGTCAGCCCAGTACAGACAAAGATGGCTCAGCCTACTAATGCTGGAGGAATGTATGTATGTAATTTCTCTCATAAGGATTTGGATGCTTACTGTGGAGACTAGGTCAGGCAATGCTCCTGCTTGCAGCTGCAAGAGCAGGAGGTTGTGGCATTTCCTCACAGTGCTTAGTAATGAGAGTATGTGGTTTTGATCTTTCCTGCCTTGGTGGATAAGAACCAGTATCACCACCCACCTGGACTACAGCCTTTTGCATGAAAGGAAAATTTTTCTATCCTGCCTATAAAAACTGTTTCTCTTTATTAGAGCAATTTGCTATTTAATGACGTAAAGAAGGCTCTAGGCTTGTGGAGAGCTGTCACCTGGAGAAATAAAAAAGAGAGGTTTTATTTACTGATGCAGCAAATGTGGAATTTATATCACACAGATAGTTTCTCTCTTTAATGTGCATTTATGGTATCATCAAAGTGAAACAGTTTGCTAGACGGTTTTGCCAAATTTTTCAGGGAAGGTTTATCCCCGTGACAAGAACAGTTGCCTAGAAGGTGAAAATTTCAAAACCCTGACAACAGACTGGGTTAACAACCACAATCCTTCCTTATCTAGGCAAGTTCTCTTACTGCTGAGCTACTAAAGAAGGGGAAAGATGGCCTCCTCTTTTGAAAGGTTGTTTTGGTTTTTCCCCCCCAGGGTCTGATTTCAAAGCAAAGGGATTCTTTGAGACTGCACTGCAGCAGGCTGGACTGGTTTCTGAACTGACAAGATAGATGTCTGTGCCCATATTGATGATAAAGAAATAGAAAGTCTTCTCAACTCTTGTTTAATTTTTTGAGCACTCTGAAATCACTGCACATTCCCAGTCACATGAAAGTTTCTTTGTGCTTGTGTCCTCACCTAAGCTTCAGCAGAATTTCTGGTTTTAGAGTGGTTAGGCACTTTCCTAAGGACTTTGGGAAGTGGAGAGGCACTTCACTCTCTTACAACTGGATGCAGTCAGCTTTCTCAGCAAGTGCCAAGCACTTGCCAGCAAGCACAAGACCCTCCAGAACTGAAATCAGTTTAAAAGTATATAGTTGCCACAACAGGAAAGGACAGACTCCTCTCCCTAGACCTATTACAAATGGCCTGCTAGCTGGAACAGTTGCCTATGAGGCAAAAGGCTTGGAGATCATATAGCCCACCTCAGCTGCAGACTACAAGGGCAGACTAGTGCATAATTGATATTTAGGGATATGGTGTAGCATCTTCTGGTAGCTTACATTTGGTAGGACAGATCTTCTTATGCTTTTAAATTTTGCTTTTTAAGCTGCATAAAACCATATACTATAATAGCAGAATAAATTTGCACAGCATTTTTAAAAAGCAAGTACCAAACTTTGCAATGAATTGCCTAAAAGGAATTTAGACAGGAAAAAAAATGCAAATAATGCTAACACTTTTGAAAAAGCACATTCTGCATTTAACTAGTATCTAATTTGACCAGGGAATTATTTATTGTGAACTTTATGCTCCTTTTTAAAATGTGAATTGGAAAAAAATAGGCTTTATTCTGATCTCTGATTTGGATCCCTAGAAATTAAGATCGAGAAGTCAGTTTTTATAGTTCTCATCAGATTTTGAGAAAACCATGTCTGAAACCAGGCTTTCTTTCTTTAGTTGTGACTCTCTTGTGAAAGAAAACCCAATAGTATAATAATGTATGCCTGTTCAAAGTACACAGAGCTGGTGTTAGGACTCTGCATGGTACAGCTTGAAGGAGACTGCAACAGGAGATACAACTACACAGTGCAGCTTCTTAGAAAGTGATTCCCAGATGGACTAATTATTTCTCAGATTGTGGATTAGAGGTCCTAAAACAAGAAAAAGGGGTTAAGGAAGATGGTAAGACAGGGAAGTTGAGGTGGTTATAATAGTAATAAATAAATAAATAGGAAATCTTTGTGCTGTTGTTGAAGTCTCTGAGTATCTAAAAATGCTCTTTGCCTAAGGCAAGTCACAAGTGGAAAGAAACAATCTGAAAATCTACTTATGTGAAAAGACCTTGAGAAAGAAAATCTGTAGAGAAATTTGGGGGTTTGCAGGAAAGGCGCTAACCATGAGCTGTATACTTATTCCATTCCTGCTGTTGTTAGAGACAAATACATGATAACTTCCTTAAATTAAGTCAGGCGACATTCCCATTTCTACTTAACTACATACTTATGAGTGAAGTTGCAAGGAGATTATAAATGAAATGAACAGACCTTTTTCTTCAACAGGCACCAGGTCTGTACCTAGAGATCCCTGAGGGAACTCTTGTAGGTATCTCATCACTCTACCCTTGTTGAATCTATAGCTTTAGTTGTCCCACAGCCCTAGTGAAACCATATCTTTCAGAGTCTACTATAAACAGTAATCCCTTATTTACAAATAAATAAACAAACACATATCAAAATAAATTATTGAAAAAATATAAAGGAATAGTTGGCCAGGTATATACAGAGCTGTTTGAAAAAGCATATTAAAGAAAGTGTATGACTAGGAAAAATATTTGCTAGTAATATAAGTAATAAGTATGTAATAATAAATAGTCATAATAAACATGTAATAACTTATAAAACATGTGTTTATTACATATATTTACACATAACAAACCCTGTGCAGATAGCTTTTGAGGTTCTTACTTACATTTTAGAAATCTTTATAAATGATCCATGTTTTTTACTGAGGAACTTAGGTTTATTCTTATACTTCCTACCTCTGCAAAAAGGATGTTCTTCAAGTTTTCAATGACTGTAGGCAACCCTTTCAGAAAATTTAGGGCAAGATTTAAAGAATAAAATATATATATTGATGTTCATAACATAAACTATTGTTTCCTTGTTTGTGAAGACTGGAAGTCAAGGCAGCAATATCTGATGAAGTTAGCTTGACCAACAATAAATCCTGTTGACTAACCTCATTTTGAAGATCAAAATAAGCAATCTAATCTTTGAACTATAAAATTATATCAAGAAGTTCCATTCAAATATATGGCTTGTGGAAAACAAGAACTTGGACTCCAGAAGAAATTAAAAGCTCCCACAGACTTTGGTATGATAGACGGACAGGTACATTGTCCCTGCAAAGCAGCATCAAAAACCTTGGGTCTTTCAAGGGTTTGTCTCCTTGTGTTGTCAGCTTTAGTGTGGATGGGGAGGAACCAAAGGGGAAGTTATGGTGGTTTGGTTATTTTTCTTTGATTTTGTCGTATCCCACCTGTAAAGTCAGACAACACTTGAAGTCTGTATATAAACACCAACTTAAAAGGAACATATATTCAGTAAATATTAACTCAACATTAGACTCATGATCTGTCACTAGTGGGGTTCCGCAGGCTCAGTGCTCTTCAACATCATAAATTACTTGAATGCAGGACTGGAAAGATACTAAGCAAGTTTGCAGATGACACAAAACTGAGAGGATCTGTTGACTCCCTTAAAGGCAGGGAGGCCCTGCAGAGAGACCTCACCAAATTAGAGGTGAACCATACGAAGTTCAACAAGGGAAAGTGCTGGATTCTACATCTGGGATGGGGCAACCCTGGGGAATGAGATGCTGGAAAGCAGTGCCACGGAAAGGGAACTGGGGATCCTGATTGATGGCAAGTTGAATCTGAATCAGCAGTGCCCTGGCAGCCAGGAGGGCCAACCGTGTCTGGGGGGGCATCAGGCAAAGCACTGCCAGCCGATCGAGGGAGGGGATTGTCCCGCTCTGCTCTGCACTGGTGTGGTCTCACTTGTGTGCGGTTTTTGGGCACCACAATATAGGAAAGATATTAAGCTGTTAGAGAGTGTCCAAAGGAGGGCAATGAATATGGTGAAGGGCCTGGAGGGGAAGCCGTATGAGGAGCAGCTGAGGTCACTTGGTCTGCTCAGCCTGGAGAAGAGGAGACTGAGGGGAGACCTCATTGCAGTGAACAACTTCCTCATGAGGGAAGAGGAGGGACAAGCATTGATCTCTTCTCTCTGGTGACCAGTGACAGGACCAGAGGGAATGGCCTGAAGTTGTGTCAGGGGAGATTTAGTTTGGATATTAGAAAGAGGTTCTTCACCCACTTCAGGTTGGGTGCTGAAACAGGCTCCCGAGGAAGTGGTCACTACACCAAGCCTGACAGAGTTCAAGAAGTGTTTGGACAATGTCCTCAGGCACGTGGTATGACTCTTATGGATGGTCCTGTGCAGGGCTAAGAGCTGGACTTGATAGTCCTTGTGAGTCCCTGCCAACTTGGCATATTCTGTGATCCTGTGGTATCCACCTAGTTATCAAACTTCATAGAAGTTGTGGCAGGCCTTGCATTATTCTAACAACCTTAAGAGAAAAAAAAAGGCCGTAAGGGAGTAGAGAGTGACCCAGGGGCTTGCCCCAGTCCTGGACATCTGAAGCATTCTCTCATTCCTGTTTCAAGAGTGATTGAGGTACCAGTCAATAAAGGGAGTGACACCACTCCCCTTCCCTTGACTTCCCTTGTCCCACCTCTGCAACTGTCCTACGGGGCATTGTCCAGACTCACAATACAGTCACTTGGGCCTTATCCCTTGCAATTTTATTTAGTTCTTTATCTGCATAAGCAGTTTTATTTCTTTTCAATGGGCCTGGATTGATGGTAGAGTCCTTGTGTCCTTGCCCCAACAACTTTTAATATAAAGGCAGGGTGAACACAACAGCAGCAATCCATATCAAACAAAACATCTGAGAAAAACAGATAATTCATTGTGTTTTGATAGAAAGTGAGTGACTTTCTAGGAGGCTTAGGGCCATGTCATCACATGAGATCATGTGAGATGTGATTTATCACATAAATCCATTTACCCTTGACTTCACTGAACTTGAACCAGCTAATGACAGATGAAGGGTTAAATTATTTATACCTTTGAAGGGAGTATGTTTCCTCTGGACAACAGCTATTTCAGTTCTGTGCTAGTATAGGGCCTTGAGCAGTAGGGTCAAGCCACAGCTGGACCTCTGTGTAGCAGATAGTATTTTATTTCAAAGGAGTGTTCAAAATCTCTGGCCTCACCCGCAGTCAGATGGTGCAGCTCATTTTCCACTGAGGTCAGAACCAGATGGATATCATATTGCTGAAGTCAGCCTAGCATGATTTCTGTCTCTCTTTCAGTAGTGTCGCTTGGATAGAAATCCAGTCCTTATGGTCATGAATAAAATACTTGTATCACTTTAGATTTCTCTTGTATTTATAAGTCTGCTCCATTCATTCAGATATTCGTCTGAATAGAACATCTGTTATCCACGGCCATTTTTTCCACTGCAGAGAGCAAAGGAGTATATATTATTGCTATTAGGCTGATGACCAGCACTTTAATAGCCTTTTCGTAGCGTTTCAATGAAAATTAATAATCCTGGTGTCATATTAACTCAATTTTGAAGAATCACATGAAAAGAATATTATCCTGGGTTAGCAAACATACTGTGTAAATAGCAATTACTATGGAGACATAAGTGAGTTAGAGGTAAAGTACATTAACTAAGTGCTTGCAGCACAGGTAATTCACAAAAGGCTTATGGGCTCTCCAGCTAATATTGTCCCCGGTCATCCCCTAAAGGAATTGTGTTGACTTTTAAAACAGGGAACTATAGATTTGGCAGACAAATTGCTAACTAATTTTATACCACAGAGTCATAAATGTTTTGATGCTATTCTTTTTCTAGAGATTTGTGTGTAAGCAGACATTTAGGCAGAATCTGTGCTGCTGCTGAAAGACAGCAAAGGGAAGGTGGTAATTTGGTGTTTCCATGGTTCTGGGCTGCTGCGGTGGAAAAAATGTTTTCAGAGCTAGGCTATGAAGGCCTGGCTTGCTACAACCTTTAATTGCAGTGCAGTTCTTTAGGCGATTCTGCAGTGTATCACAACAAATTTCTAGTGCTTTTCTGTGGAGAAACCTCCCCTAGGCTGCTTTATGGTATTTAGACTATTTTTAAGGGTGGGGGAAAGATTTTGACCATTTAACATGGTCTGCTGATCTTATATATCTAAATGGAGGTTTTCAAGACATGATTGGACAAGGTGCTAGATAATCTCAGCTAGGCTCCCTTTCCCACAAAAGGTTGCATGAAATTATCTTTCAAGGTCCCTTCCACTGTGGCCTGTTCTAATATTATATGCAGGGACATGAAAGGACACTTTTAAGGAAATTTTTGTTAAAGGAATTTTGGAATAAAAGGAACTGGACTGTGGCTGATAAAACTTAGGTTTTGGCTTTGAAAGAGAGTGCCTAGGAGAAAAGGCCTCCTTGTCCATTTAGGTATGTCAATAACCAGAGTAGGTCCAGTCTTGGATAGCTTTTGCATACTGAGAGGGAGAAAGTGGAACATATCAAACACTGTAGACAACTCCTCTGGAACAAAGAAGGCGAAGTGACAATAAAGCATTGCCATTCAAAAGTGACAAAATGCTTGAAGTTCTCATTTTTTAAATGTAATTCATAAAATAAGGCAGAGCCTTAGCTGCTATGAACAGAGACGTGTGACTGGGCCAAATGGTTGTCAGGTGTGTTTTTTCTGCTATTCTGCTCTTGAAAAACATAAGGCCCTTTTCGACATGACCTTCTTTTGTTGCGGCTGTAGGAAAAGCACTGAGATTGGATTGAGTAGTTGTTTTCTTACTGTGTAAATGTGATACACCTGCTTCATGCTTGGTCCATGTACACATGGTCTCATTCTTAAAATAAAATGGACCAGAATCCTGTCTCAGGTCCTGAAGACAAGTAGCTCAGCATACCTTGGATCTTCATGCCTAACTCCTCTTTCTACACCTCAGAGCAAGATAAACATCTCTCTGCTCCCCACTGCATACTGTTCCTGCCCTGTGCTATTCCCCGAACTATGAGCATGGGCCAAAACTGCACCAAGTCAAGGCTAACAGCTGAGGAGAGGCTCAGCAGAAGCCTTGCTGATACGATTATGTTGGAAATTGCCATGTGGCTCAGTAAATGCAGGCTGTTTCCCTGGTATGAAGGAAGTGCTATCAAATGGTGTGTTAAGAACACAATTACTCTTATGATCCAGAGTTAGTTAGCACCTATGATTTCCCAGATGCCTACGAATGTGTAGGAAGTCTTGACATGAGCTTTTAACACTGATTTCACAGGGTGGTTTTACAGTGAAGTAAATGAGTTTTCTCAGCACATCACTGGAGCCGTGGAAAATTGATCCCATGGATGTCACTGTCTTGCTGCAGGGAGCCCAGTGTTACTGCATGTTAATGTTTCCCTTGAGTATCGATGAAAAAACCTGAATTCTGTTCATCTGATTGTGGTGGGAATTCAGAGAAAAAAGATTTGTGTCCATGTCTAAAGCAGAGATTTTTGATGCCTCATCCCAAGGCCAAGTTGGATGGGGCCCTGAGCAACTTGATCTAGTGAGTGGTATCCCTGCCCATGACAGGGATTTTGGAACTAGTTGATCTTTAAGGTCCCTTCCAACCTAAGCCATTCTGTGATTCTAAGAAGTGACTAATAACAAATAATTTTCAAAGTTTCTGGAAAGATACTTAGTGACAAACTGACATTCTACAGGTTTCTGGAGCCTCAGTTTAGGAAAATACCTTTTTATTTTCTACATCAAAGAATGAGTTCCAACTCAAGAGAAGAATGGTTGCCTTAGTGCTCTATTCCTGAAAGGGGCAAGGGTGTCAGCAGAAGGAACAGTTGGATGGACTGGCAGAGATATGACTGCTTCAACAGCCAATGTCAAACTATGACTCAGCCACTAATACCGGTGCAGTGTACCATGGAAAGTTGCATCAGGACTGGAGATGGCATCACGTGTCCTCCCCAGGCATAGCTAACCACCCTGGACAGAAAGTGCACTATCCATTCTTTCATGCATCTGCCCAGGTAACGTAATCTGCAGAGGAAACAAGGTACTGAGGTGGGATGAGGAATATCACTTGATACAGGCACAAGCCATGTGGCATGGACTCTAGCTCTTGATAGGTAAACTACAGGATGTTTTCCTGGGTAAGGATTCTTTCAAAGCTACAGTTGTCCAAAATTCTGTGTCAAATTCAAATCTTTTATAAAGATGACCCTAAAGACAACCTATACTCTCAGGCTTGCACTGAGTGTAGTACATGGTGGGTGTAAACTGTTGTGATCAAATAAATAGACATCCACCAATTAACTGCATCTCGCCTGAAAAAAACTACCCTCTAATGTTGTTTTGTGGGCTGTATTTTAAAGTGAAGAGCTCTGCACTGAAAGGAAAGATCATGAGTTCTAGTTAGTTTATTTTTTAAAAAGCTTGTTAAGTGAATCTTAAAGGCTCAGATGCATTTTCCAGTCAACAGTTTAGCCAAAATGATGCACAAAGCCATAAAACACAAACCCTGTGAGGGCTGGTTCAGTCTCTGTTTGTTTTTATGAGTGCCTGTGGTGCAGTGATCAAAGAGCAAGCTTCAGTCCTACAGCAGTTCACCATGTAGGTTGTGCCTTGACGAGGAGCAGGTGAATACAGAGTCAGCCTCGTGGCGCATAGAGGTTGCTGTTTCGCCAGATACTGGACAAAAGCACAGTAGGAGTAACCTTTCCTATCAGGAGAGTATGGTCCAAATAACCCGGGCAAGAAAGGGAGATGTAAAGGGAGTTAAAAACAGTTTGCCAAAGACACCCAACTAGTGGCAGGCAGGTATGTAAAGCGTGTTTCTGGTGAGAATAAAATTTTTTAAGGTTTCAGGTATTCTTCAATCATCACACCATGCAAATTTATAATTATGTGATTTTGTGTTATAATAATTGCATCATTATTGTTTACAACTGCCTTTGTAATTTAGACATAAGTTGCTTAACATTGTCTTAGTGTGAATCTGTGTGGAATGTTATGAAGTATGCTATTTGAAGAAGCCAGTGAACTGACTGGAGGGGCTGCACCTGAGGCACCAGGGCAGGGTTTGGCTGAGAAATGAGAATGCATTCTGTCCAGCACAGGTAATTAAATGATTGTAAGAAGGTGAAAGGGAATTAATAAGAAAAACCAAACATATAAAATCTAGTTTGAAAAAGTGAACAAATGAACTGTTTTATTGCTGAAAATACAGAGCCTTTCCACTTTGTGTTGTAAAGTTAATTTAAATCTTATGTGAGGAAAATGAAGCCATGGTAAATTTTTAATGCAGTGAAAGTAAAACCAAAGCTACTGTAACAATTTCTTACAAGTCATTTTTCAGCAACTTTTCAAAATATTTATTTAATACAATATTTTTTCAATTAAAACTGCCAATTGCTTAAAGATGTTTAAAGAGGAAAACCCCCTTAAACACCAGACTGTTTAAAAAACTATACATATCCACAGGGAGAGAGTACAAAGTTAAAACCAAAAATTTCCACCACTGACAGTTGAACTCTGTTGTGCTAATGTCACTCATATGTTTCAGCAAAGCCTTCTCCTACCCAGCAATTTAAAGTGCGTTCCTCCGCAAAACAAACACAAAACTCTGAGCAGTATAATTCATCATCCTGCTACATTTTTGTCCATCCAAGATAGCCAAGCCTTACAGCTTCCCCAGCTTAACGAGCAGTTTGTCTTGTGGGTCTGGTAGCAGCTACCATCTCCTTGTAGTCACATAAATCTTGATGCATCTAGATGAGGTGGAAAAGATCAAAATATGCTGCCAGAGGACTGGATAAAACAATCAGAACAACTTTTGTATCATAATTTAAAATCTAAAAGTATTTTCTTTGTATGTTAGAAGAATTTTCTGGATTTGGTGGCATCAAGCTGATTCTACAGGCATCAGCTGCTTGGTTTAGTAGTGGTGAACATAAGACTGGCTTCCAGGTTCGTATACAGATAACATGTAGAATAAGATCTTACAAGGAAACTAAGGTCTGGTTTACAGAAAAGAATTCTGAAGCTTTCTCTTCAGGCGGTGAACTAAACGCTACTTCTAATTTTTATAGGAGGTGAAAATGCATGGAGGGGAAGGGGAAAAATAATTGTTTTCTTTTATCCATAGGGGACATGAAGAAGACTTAAATCACCTAAGAAAGGCTTAAACTGAAAGAGTATAGATTTAGACTAGATATCAGGAAGAAATTCTTTACTGTTAGGGTCTTGGAACAGGGTGCCTAGAGAAGCTGAGGCTGCCCCATCCCTGGAAGTGTTCAAGGTCAGGTAGGATGTGGGTTTTGAGCAACCTGCTTCAGTGGTCGGTGTCCCTGTCCATGCCATGGAGAGTTGGAACTAGCTGTTGTTTAAGGTCCCTTCCAACCCAAATAATTCTATGATTCATTCTATAATTCAACAATTCATCTCATTTGTAGGTTGTTCACATATGTTTGAGGATAACTGACCCATCCAAGTGATCATTCTCATTGAGCTCCTCTGAAATCTCTTCAGCTCATCCAAATTCTTTTGGAAAATTAGCTGTCAAAAGTGCATCTCAAGCTTAGGTAAAGTGTTACTAGGTCTGTGAACAGTGAAGGAATTAACTCATAGGCACCTGTGAAATTCAGCAGAAGCCTCAGGTTAACCTGAATCCATATGGCATGTTTATCACCTTCATAACACTGCCAGTGCATGATGAAGTTTCTCAATGACACACATTTAAAAGAATAACAAGAAACAAAAGCAATCTTCTAAATTACTCCTTTGTTTTCATTTGGAGCTTAATTGTATTTCCAGGTCTTTTTACAATGACATTGTAAAATCATTGACTGTTCATTTCTTTTTTTTTTTAGTACATGCTGCTCTTAAAATCTGAGTCAGGGCTCTATATTAGAACAACCTATTCAGTAAGAGCAGGGTAGATAATTTAATTTTACATTGGAAAATGTAATCTTCATGCTACCTTTCTATTTTTATTAATAACTGAAGAATTCATCTCTTTTTGTCCTTCCTCTACCTTCTATGGCCAGAGAAGAGAAAAAGGCCTGAAATCTCTACTTATTATAGCAATCTACCAATTTTTTTTTTACAGAGTCACAAATATTGTTACAGTCCTATGCTGCAGACTTTCCTCCTTCTTTTCCTTACTCCAGCTCCCGTGGTGCCTCTGCTGTAGAGTCAGTTTGTCACCCATCAGCTTGACAGCACCCAAAAGCCTTTCACACTGGTACAGGCACACCAAGCTGATTCTCTCTCATAGCCCATCGGATTTGCCTCTGCTCTAAATGGTCAGGGTGCTACTCGTCTTTGTCTGTTTCTGTCCATGAAGGTGCTGTCATTCTGCAGGCTGAAAGCTATCTGTTTATAGCCGTATTTAAGACTTGCAAGTGGCAGCACTTTTAATTTCCTGACTTTCAAGACATTGTAAATGCCAGGATATGCAAAAGTAGGACATGAAGCTTGGCAGAAACAATAGGTCTTGGAAAACCTCATTAGAGTACCTCATGTACTGCTGGGGCCAGAGCAAAACTATTCTTAACAATATGCTCTTGTTCAGAGGGCAGTGCAGAGAAGTAGCTTGTTTTCCATTGTTCTCCATCACCCTCCAGAGTCCAGCTCTCTCCACTGAGAAGGGCACAAGCTCTTAATGTAACATGCAAAAATAGACTTGGGAATAAACTCCGTCATGTTCCATTTCCTACATTGGCAGTAAACTTCTGGCCCATCTGTTAGGAAACCACATAGGATGTGGAAAAGTTGGGTTCAGTTCCCTCTTCTACCTGGGGAAATGTGAATCTGCTTCACTTCTTTCTCAGGGCATAGCAGGTTTTGTATTGTGCAGATACTTGTGAAAACTGGTTGGACTTGAGTTTGTTAGAGATAGCCACAGCCTTGCTGTAATTCCTGGAAAAACTGGTTATGTGAATATAACTTCATATAGAACTATGAAGTCATGAAATATCTAGTGTTGGAAGGGACTTGTGCAGATAGTCTAGTCTGATCCTCTGCTCAAAGTAAGGTCAACCAGAGCAGGTTGGCCAGGGACATGTACAGTCATGTACAGTCAGAATCTGAGTATCTCCAAAGTATTCAAACACAGCCTGTCTGGACAACATGTTCTAGTGTTTGACTACCCACACAGTGAAAAAAAAAAAAAAAGAAAAAAGGTTTTTCTTATGCTTAGATTGAATTTTCTTTATTTTGATTTGTATCCATTGCCTCTTGTCCTATCACTGATCATCCCCAAGAAGAGTTTGACTGCATCTTCATTATTCCACCCAATCAGGTATTTATAGACATGGATAAGATGCCTAAGAACCTTTTGTTTTCCAGGCTGAACAGTTTCAGCTCTCTTGACCTCTCTTTGTATGGCAGGTGCTCCAATTCCTGAACAATTTGTGCAGACTTTTGTTAGGCTCGCTCCAGTAACTGTTTGTTGTGTTGAGGACCCCAGCATTGGACTCAGCACTCCAGATGTCTCACCAGTGCTGAGTAGGAAGGATTATCTCCCATGACCTTCTGGCAATGCTTTACCTAAAACATCACATTGTGCTACTGTCCTTTGTCACAACTGCCCATTACTGGCTCATATTCAATGTCTTGTCTCTCCAAAGCTGCATTTCAGCCTGTTACCTGTTGGCTCATTTCTCCAGGCTGTTAAGGTCCCTCCTAATGACAGCAGAAATCTCCAGTGCCTCAAACATTCCCTCCATTTTTAAATCCCTGCTGATCTTCTGAAGGTGCAGTCTGTCCTGTTTTCTGGGTCATTCATGAAGACAGTGAGCAGTTTTGGCTCCAGTACTGGCCCCTGGGGTACGCCATTAATGTGTGGCCTTCAGCTGGAGTTTGTCCTGCTGATCATAATCCTTTCAGCCTGGCACTTGACAACAATTTTCTGTCCACCTCTCTGTCCATTCTATCTAGTCTATGCTTCATCTGTTTGTGACTAAGTTATGGGAGACTTGGCCGTGCTAAAATCAAAAGGAAGAACATACGCTTCTTTCCCCTTATCCACTAAGCTGTTGATGATCTTGTGGAAGGCTCTCTTTGGTCAGGGATGATTTCCCCTTCATGAACCTATGCTGACAACTCCAGTCACCTTCTTGTGCTTAACAATTTGCAAGTGGTTTCCAAGATTAGCTCCTCCATCACCTTCCCCAGGGATCAAGGTGAGGCATCCTCCTTCTCACTATTCTTGAAATTAGGAGTGATATTTGCTTTCTGACAGTCCTTAGGAACTTCCTCCAATTGCCTTGAGCAGCTTCACAATGTCATCAAACAGTTTCTCAGCTATTGTTAGTGTCCATGGACTTAGGTATGTTTAAGTGTTACCTAGCCCATTTCCCCTCCATTGGGGGTAAATCTTGTTTGATCTGGAAATTCTATCTGGTCTCAGGGGCTGAGATTCCCAAAGGTCGCTTCTAACAGTAAATACTGAACGAAAGCAAGCATTCAGAGGTACTTTGCCCTTTGTCATCAAATTCCCCAGCTCATTCAGCTCTGGGCACACATTTTCCCTACTCTTCCTTCCGATGTTGATAGAGCTGTAGAAACTTTTCTTACTCTTCTTATTGCCCTTTGTCAGATTCAACTCCGGGTATAGGCTTTGGCGTTTCTCAATCCTTAGCTGTGGGTCTTGGTAGAATCTATATATTCCTCCTGGTTGATCTGACCCTGCTTTGTATACTTTCTTTTTGTGTGTAAGAGCTCCTTGTTCATGCATGCAGGCCTCCTACTGCTTTTTGCCTAGGTTTTTACATGTTGAATTGTTTCAGTCTTGAACTTGGAGGAGGCTTCAATATCAACCAGCTCTTCACCCCTCTTTGCTCCAGGACTGTATGGCACGGGATCCTTCCAAGCAGATGTGTAGTGTACAGACTGAGATTAGCCACTGGGTAAGACATGTGTGACTGAGGAAGTACTTCAGGCAACTTGGGAAAGAAGAATCCCTATGTTACTGATAAACCAAACAAAAGTACTGGTCAACCAGTCATTTTCACAAAATGCATATCCCTCATTTTCATAAAATGCCCCAACCCTCTGACATACCTGGAATGACGAACAGGGGGGAAACTGTTGAAGTTACATGAATATGAGTCTCGCTTTATGAATTTTTCTAAGTGATCTGGAATAATATAGAATGCTCTCTACTTTTCTTTTTTTTTTTCCTTCCCCCATAATGCAAGATACTTTGGGTTGAAGTTCTGATTTTTCTGTGTGCATTTGCTGTTTCTTGTAGGTTATGGTCTGATATTAGCAAGCGACAGCCACAGATTGAGCACTACTTAACACAGAGGTATATGCATTTGTCTGTGCAAATCAATATTTCAATCTGTCTCCCCTGGGTTTTTCATTTTGGATTTCCCCTTACCCTACCATCATTACCTGTTCACATCTCTTTTTTCCTATGCTAATCCCAATGTGTTTGCTTCTGTCAGTGAAGCTGACCTTCCTTTCTTTTTCAGCCTTTGCATCTTTACTAAACAGGTCTGCTTTCTTTTTTGATCAGTCCTCAAAAATTGCTGCTGTTATGGCTTTAAAAGGTTAGATATGTATATGAATCTTCAGGGGAAATAAAAATAACTGGTAGATCTCTGTATATAAAATTTTGTGACTCGGTCCATTTGGGGAGCATCTGCCTACTTCCATTTTTAACTCTTTAAGATTTATTTTTCCTGCTTATTTCACTCTGGCTTTCTTCACTGAATGTCTGGCAAACAGACTCAGATATTGAAACTCAGCTCCTCATTGCTTGGTTTGTGTCTGGTAGAGTGGGGGAAGTTATCTACCTCTTTCTTTTCCTTATCTTGATAAATCATTACATCTTACATTTATTGTGGTCAAAATAGATGATGCTGGTTTTCATTTAGACAATTAACTATCAGTTTTTTTAATGAATCATGAAAGATAATCAATATCTGAGCACATTCCAGGATGAACAGCTATCGTTGTCTCATCAATAATTGCAAGTAAGAGAGTGTGGATCAATCAATACTATAACTGAAAATTGTATGTGAGTGATTTTGGAGCAAATACTAGCAGAACATCCAACAAACTTAATCACTTAATCTGAGAGACCATAACATCCCTGGCAAAGACTAATGATGATTAGTGAGTTGTCTAACTCCTGTTTAAGGCTTCCTCAAGATAACAGAGCTTGCCTATGTGCGCCTTGCTCCAGCTGTACTGTTCTTCATGCACCTCTCTCCATTACTCTTCTGAGATGAAGAAATATTATGCTTAAATAACCAAACTGATGTTCAAAAAAAGTCTGTAAGTTTAGACTAGGCCTGTTGACCCAAGAGTGACCACCTTCTTCCCTATGTTTTCTTTTTAATTTGGATTTTTATTTGCAGCCAAATTCTCACTGCAAGACATTATGTAGCTCCTATGCAGAATGAATGTGCAGTGGAAAAAGAATTCTCAGTTGTGTTTCCTCTTGCTCTGTGGTTGGCAATAGCTGGGTGATATTTGGCTCCATCTGAATTGGCAGAAGTCTTTCAGAAAGTCTTGATCTTACTAAAGGAGAAGCTGCCCACAGCTCTCAGCATGGTACATTTTTATCTTAGATGACTATTCATGTCATTAGAAGGTCATGATACTGAGTTGGCTGTTCATGCAAGAAAGTTTCCATGATAAACTGAAGCAACAAAGGTAGCTGAAAGAATTTCTACTCTGCCACTTATCTACAGTTCACTGTTTCACATGTTTTATGGGATCTTTTCTGCAACCTGCTATATATTGCAGACCTCTGGTCGTGGAAGACAAAATATTTTGCTGCTTTGAGCTGTGCTATAACTATCAGGAAAACAGAAGATAGTCTCCCAGAGCGCTGGTAGCCATTGGAGTCAAAGCTCTGTATTGTGCCATTTAGATGACAAAGATAATCCACCAGTCCCAGTCTTCTGCTTCATGATGTTGACTTTATCAAAGCAAGTTACTCAGAGTTCAGTCTCTCTTCTGCATTGGGTGGATAGATCAAACCTCAGAGTATTACACAGCGAAATCTATTGGTATTCAGCTGCAGATTCTCTGCACAGTGGCAGAGACTTGTTGGCTGCCTTCCAAGGTAGGTTTCAAAAGGACTCTTGAACACGTTGAAAATAGAAGAGACATTTAGAGGAGCTATTACTTAGTTAGGGATAAAAGAGACATGACTCTCAAACTGACTTGAGGGTCTTTTACAGACAAATATTGAGACGCTTTGTCTTAGAGAGCATATATTTCATTTTCCATCCCCACAACTTGCAATCTCAGTTTTTTTCTCCATTCTTTGCTCTTAACTCTCTCTTACCAGTCAGTGTATCTCCCTCTGTTCACATTGGGCTTGTTCAGTCAGAATTTCTCATGGCAGCAAGCAAATCTTTGTTTGACTGAGTGGTTCTGCATGTAATCTCGATCTCTATCACTGATATTCAGGAAAAGGAATTTTTCTCTTCTGGCCTTTTTTATGAAACCCTTTGACATTAATGAAAAGTATTTTCTACAACAATAGAAGGGATCCTGGGCAAAAGAAACTTCAAATGTTTTATGTCAGAAGGTGAGTGAGAGCTGGATCACATTTTGCAGTGAGAAGAAAAAGCATAGAAAGGGACATTATCATTTTAAATGAGATTGATACATTTTGACATTCTTGTTAAAAATATCTTCTCTGCTAAGTCTAACACGGTCTGGTTTGTATTTACCTAGGTCCTTAATTCAGCTTTTCTGACTTCAGTTCTGTTAGGCATGTTCAGAAATGGCTGCAGCGTGAAGAGTGGAAACATCCACATCCAGCGGTCTGTATGTTTTGAGGATCTGTAGCTTGACTAGTGTGAAATTTGCAGGTGCACCAAAGCACTTCAATAATGGCCCAAATGTAATTTCCAGAGTCTTAAAGGGCAAAAACCTTTCCTTTAATTTTATAGAGTTATTATTTGGTGATAAAAAAATAGAAACTGCAAACACATGTGCCACTAAATTAAACTACTGCTTTTCACTGTTTGCAGCTAAGGCCCTAGAGTCAGGCAAACTCACTGCAATGTCAGCAAGCCAGTCTGCCACGGGCCAGATTTTGTGCTGTCGACCTCAGAGCCAGAGCAACCCATGTGTGTTATTCAGAATCATTTAGAACAGTTGATGAAGCAGGAGGAAGGGATAGCCTTGTCTAACATATCTTGATGTGTGGTTTAGGCTGCACCCCAGCTACTGCTCCTCCTTGCATTGAAAACAATACAAATCATGTCTGAATGCTCTGGAATTTGGTCCTCAAAGCTCACAATTTTTCTTCACAAACTGGGTCAGTTAAAGATAACGTAAAACAAGGATTTCAGTTGTTGGGTATTTTTTACTGGTGAGTGCAGGGGGTGAGAGAAGGTCAAGGCACATTTTGGAAATTTCTTGTTCCTTTGTTTCTATGCTACTTACGTGGGAATGTAGCATCCACAGTCTTCACGGCATTCACGGCATTCCTGTCACAGGGCTTTAGCTCTT
>VZRE01000066.1:0-16862 GCA_013396775.1 Cephalopterus ornatus | reverse complement strand
TGTTCCAGCATGAGCCTGACAGAGACCTGGGTCTCGAGGGGCAACAGCGTCTGGGATAAAACACACAATGGCAGGTAAAGAATATGTGGGCACCCTGTCCTGTGATTTCAGTTGCCTTTTAGAGCAGGGACATTCAGTGCCACACTTCGTAACCACCACCATATTTCTGTGGAACTGCCCTCTTGACCCCACCATGACTATCACAACTACCTGCCTTGATTACCCACATGGTTCTTACACAGCAGACTTTGTGAAAGTCATGAGAGCTTTTGGGACAGGGACATCCAAGCACTTCGGCAGGGTGAAATGGCATCAGAATTAGAAGTAATTCTAGGAAACTGGAGCAGTTGTCTCAGATTTTCAGAAGGAAATTGAATGAAGAGAAAGAAAGTGCTTTTGGGAAGATTAGACGAGATATCTTATGGCTCTTGAATTAAGAAGAAAAGGAAGTGGAAGTTTTAACCCAATCACAAGTTAACACTGAAAATAAAAAAAAAAGGTTATTTTGATATTTCAAGGAAATGGTTTTGTATTTGTGTTTGTGTTTGGATGTTATGCAGGCCTAGAATGTTTGAGTAGTAGGAAACAACTCACTGGGTTGGATTGGTAATTAATCAAATAAGAAAAACAGCATTTTTATTTTGGACAATGTATCTTGAACAAAACAAAATTATTAAAATATCTACCATAAATTATAAATACCTTAAAAATATTACTTCAAAATTACCATATTCCTTAGGATTTTTAACTCATATCACACTTACTGGATGTTTTATTTTGCAGGGGTGTTTTTTAGGATTCTTACACCTTGCTGTAATTTTCAGTCTAAATTAATGATTTCAGACAACTTGTGCTCTGCCTGAAGTCATCTTTAGATAGATTATTCTAGTCCTACATATTTCCTGGGAATTACAGTGTAGCTTTATTAAGGATCAAATATATTACTTTATTAGGACACATGTAGAACACCAATGAAAAACTAAAGATTTACTATTCTTGATTTGTGATTATTTGCTATGTGTGGGGGGCAGGGGTGACTTTGCATGGTGCACTATTTTTATAGTTGTCTGTCATGTGATCAGTACTAGTGCAAAGGTCTTGAAAAAATTCTTGATCCATAATTGACATAAAGAAAGACCTTTCAGGGAAAAGTGTACAATAGATGTAGTTAATGGGCTCAAGTATTGCTTCTGACCCACGTGACAGGGATTGGCAGGGGATCTCTGGAGCACAAATGCTGTGTTCCAGCACAAGTGGCCATAAACATTTCAGACACACTTTGTCATTAAAGGGAGATTCACCAGTTCATCTGTGAGCTCCCCATCACACCCCAGGCAAGGAGGAGCTCATCTGGCCCCTGAGCATTGCTGCACACCTCTCATGATAGTGCTCTTACACTCCTCCAGCCCCACCATGATAGCACAGGACTGCTGGCAGGAACACAGCCCAGCACACAGCAAGGTTTTGGAATCAGGGCCCAAAGAGGTAAAGTCCAAGCTTAGCTACTGTGTGAGTGCGACAGCAGTGTGGGGTCATGGGACGGCTCTGGTCCCAGAGCCTACAAAGTTCACTGCTCCAGGAATACAAGGCAGGCTGGAAGGACTTGTCACTGAGCTGAGGAGACTGATCTGTGCCACCTGGCAAGGCAGTGACCAATTAAGTGCTCATTGCACATTTAGCTGGTTAGGCTATTATTAAAATAGGGTAATTTTGCATAAATACAAATATATCCTGTCCTCCAGTGAGAGGTGTTATCCTATTATTCTTGAAAATTAAAGCATATTTTGAGAATCCTGTTTTTTCAATGTAAATAATGAACACGGTAATTACCAATGGAAAACGTGGTATCAAAATACTGCAGACTCTTTCTGCATTTGAAAATGTCTTGTATAATTTAGTTTTAATGTTCTAATGTATTTGTTTTTGAAGAAAGGAGGTAAACATTTTTTATATAATTGCAACATTCACTTAGAGAAACAAAAGGTTAGTTGTGCAAATCTAAAGAAGTCTATCTCTACAGTGTAGCCTCCCCCTGCTTCTCCTGCAAATGCAATCAACAGAGAAACAAGACTATTAATCAAGTGTCTGCTAATTTTATTTCAGCCTGCTGTTCTCATTTCTTCTTCCATGCCACTCTCCAACTTCTTTTGCCTTTTCCTTCTCCTTCCATTGCCATCAGAGCCTGTCCACCCCACTCACCTGTTCTGTAACTGAAGCTGTTCAGCTGCTTTGGCATGTGATGGAAAGGGCATCCTGAACGTCACCTCCTCGTTCAGAACCTACTGCTCACGTATCTTTCTCTGACATTTGCTGTCAAGATGGAAGGAATCTGAGTAACCATGGAAATCTCATTCACACTCAAAAGCTATTCATCGTTAAATCTAAAAGTGCTGTGAGTTAACTCTCACTGATCTCTAGCTAGTTTTGCCTTCCGTCTTCACTTTTCTTTGGAAGATTGTTACTTTTCCTCCGAAGGCGGATAATTAGGTGTCATCAGAGCAAAATGAACACATTTTTAAGTTTAAAATATATTGTTAAAACTTCAAAATGCACATCTGTTTTCCCTACTGTGAGATCAAATAATAACTGTATCAAGCATTGCAGAAATTAGTCTCCGAAGGAAGGAACAGGATCAGAAGATCACAAGGCTACCTCAGTCCATCCATAGCTACCCTGGGACACAGAAGGTTCTGAACAGCCACAGGCACAAAGGTCACTTGTGTTCTGTCTCTGCAATGGCCAAACCAGTCACTAGCTCAACCAGGTTAGTCCATCTTTTATTTGTTAGGCTTACCACTGGATTTTCTCTAGACATAATCCCCAACTTTTTTCCTGTCCATCCTTTTTAGCACTGCTCATCTGGACTCATAGCTCAAGTCTCTGAAGGACACATCTTACCCAGATAAACCACAATTACCCAGACTAAATACATTATGCCAGGAATAGAGAAAGTACTCATCATATTTCATTTAATTCAACACAACATTGACCTTTCAATAGAATAAAAAGAACTTTTTATGTGAAAATCATCCTTACCATCTCCAGGATCCAGTGCCCAGGCACACCTTAGCAAAAGTGTCAGAATGAGAAGCTTTGCACCAGAGAATTAGTGTTCTGGCATTTCTCCTTGTCTCATGCCAGCATTCCTGAGAGGTCTTGTTTTACCCAGGGATCTTCAGTATGAGGCTACACATTCCTTATCGGTCCACAGGCACAAAGATACCTCTTGGCATGTTTTATAAATATTAACAGCATAGCTGAGAATAACATTTGCAAGCTGCAAATCCTACTGGGAATTGTCTTCAAGATTACTGTAAAACTAACATTAAGCCGTAAAAAATGCTGAACATCTTTCTTTAAAAATGAACAAGAAACTTGGGTGCTTATCTTTGCATTTTGTGAGCAATTCAGCACATGAGACATCTCTTTCTGGTGCATGTTGATAATTTCATTCCTATAGTTAAAGCCTTCTCTTATTCCTGCACTCTTGTTCAGAAGATAAACTATTCTAGTAACTCTGTCCATTTTCCAAATATGTGATAATAACTTATTTTGGCAGCATTAAGAAATGTATATGTAGCATTTGGATTAGTTTTGTTTTCTTGGTTCAGTCTACTAAAAGTGATCTATTACTATAACCAGAAGGGAGAGAATTAATTAAAAGGAGCACGTCCAGAGAAGGGAACGGAGCTGGGAAGGGGCTGGAGCAGCAGGAGCAGCTGAGGGAGCTGGAGGGGCTCAGCCTGGAGAAAAGGAGGCTCAGGGGGGACCTTGTGGCTCTGCAACCCCCTGACAGGAGCGGGGAGCCGGGGGGGGTTCGGGCTCTGCTCCAGGGAACAAGGGACAGGAGGAGAGGGAACGGCCTCCAGCTGTGCCAGGGGAGAGTCAGGCTGGACATCAGGAGGAATTGAGGAATTTCTTCACAGAAAGGGTGCTCAAGCATTGGGAAGAGATCTGGAAGACTTTCAGGGGCTTTCAGCAGACTGCTCAGAATAGCAGGGAGTAGACACACAGCCAGGTCTCAAAAGCATCAGCAAGAAGGTTGTCCAACAGACTGGAAGGGTTTGCAGAGCTTACTAAACCCAGACAACTAAAACTTCCACAGCTGAAACCAATACCAGAGGAAAGAACCTGGTCCAGAAGGACACAAAGGTCGAGAATTTTTTATTGCATGCTTTTTTACTCGGATTTTTTTTTTTCTAAGTGGCAGACAGGCCTCTCATCTGTATCTGTTGGCCTAACTGGGTTCTTCTTCCAGATCCCCAGGTCCTTTCTGCTCTGTGGTTGGCAAAGGTTCTGTCAGACATGATCTGAAACATCATAAAAATCAAAAAGTTACTGTTTAATTGTTCTGTTTTAGTACAAGGGGTAAGATGCAAAACTAGTGGCATAAATTTATGTTACCATGTCTAGAGAAGAATTACAGCTAACCTGTGAAAAGAAGCAACGTACAAACATGAAAAGCATCAGTAAAGATGACTTGTTGCAGTATTTTGGTGATAGACCTCCATTGTTGTTTTCAATGATGCCTTTGAATTTTTAGGATTTTTAGCTTTTTGTAGATTTTAATGTAGGTGTATAGTCTGTCACACTTTAGAAATGTAATTAACACTCACCAAACCCTATTCCCCATTTCATATTGAATCTTCTAAATTATTTAGGCTTTTTTAGGCTCCTCTCAAGGTAGAACTGTACTAAACACCTTCTGTTTCAGAACATTTGCACCCCAGGTCTGAACAACAAGATTCCATCATAGTCAAAGCAAGCTTCAAGCCTGGAACCTTGGAGAAGCTCCAAAGACGTGCTGTGAAGAGGAAGATGAGGAAGAAAGGGGTCTTAGGACCTTCGACTTAATTTCCAGAGAGGCATGCCCAGGTGGCAGATCAGGGGGCAGGTAGTTCTCAAATCAGACCATAACTCGTGGACACGGCCATGCACACCTGGTTTGTACTCCCATGGCCAGAAGGCCTTCATTAAAGACCTGCTCTATTACCTTATCTCTACTAAATTAGTCTGGTCAGGTTTTTTTGGCTCCTTATCTTTAGGCAACACAATAAGTCCAAATTAGAACATGTATATATTTCAAGCAGACTTAGCAAAGGAATTTAACAGTATTAGACACACAACTTACTGTGCATTTCTGCTATGGAAACCAAGCTGTTCCCTGCAGTGGGCACTTCTGAATAATATGAGCACAAGATAACGAGTGTCCAGTGGTGTCACAGGCAGTCCAGACACAGCTCCTTCTCCAATATGACTCTCCAGAGGAGTGGGAAGGGAATGAACTGTGAGCTGCCAATCAATGGTGCCTTGTGTTGTTTGGAAGTCAGGGCTTATCTGGCATTGCTTCTCTCAGAGCTGCCATTCAAGTCCACCATGAGAAGATGAAGAGATGTAAGATTTCTGTCATGTGTCAGCAGAAACCAGGCCTAAATCAAACTGAGGTTACTCCTTGGGAGCAGAGAGCTAGGAAGGCAAAATACCTTTTTTTCTTTCTTATGCTCTGCCTCAGCTTTTCCATTCCTTCCTCTTGCTGGATCTAACACCTTCTTACCCAGCCAGGCAGGTTTGTTGTACCTAGGGACAGCTGTTACCTGCAAGGAACATCTCAGGAGAGGTTTCCTTTGATATATATGTCCCAACATCACACTTAAACCCAGCTTGGAGCCCTAGAGCTGTGCCTGAGGGGCTCAGTGGAGGAGGCACTTGCACCTTCAACACGCTTTTCTGGAAGTTGTGTTACTCTGTTGGTCATATGAGATGTTTCTGAATGACTTGTGCTTGATGTTTTCAACCCTACAAAGTGGACAACAGCCTTTCACACACATGGTCCAAACAGAATTCTGTTTGTATACATGTAGGACAATGAATGTCTGTTATATTCAGATCGGAAGTCACTGTTGGCTGTATTTGCTCTGGAGAAAGCCCTCGAGCTTCTCAGTGAGAGAGTCACAAAGAAACATTCAAATATGAAAATCATGCAGAAAGCCAGTGCAAAATGACATTACATGGACAGACAGACAGAGTTTTAGCAAGGTGTAGTGGGTTTACCCTGGCCAGACACCAGGTACCCACTGAAGCCACTCTCTCACTCCCCTCTGCAACTGGACAGAGGAGAGAGAAAAAAAAACAGCTAAGGAGTCATGAGTTGAGATAAGAGCTAGGAGAGGTCACTTACTGATTACCTGCATAGGCAAAACAGACTCATAGTGGGAATAGTACTTATATTTATTACTAACAGGATAAGAGCCAAAGAGTGAGAAATAAAACAGTCTTAAAAAACACCTTCCCCCCACCCCTCCCTCCTTCCATGTTCTCCCTCCTCCCCCCCAGCGGTGCAGGGGGACGGGAATGGGGGTTGCAGCCAGTTGTTGTTTCTGTCCCTGCTCAGGAGAGGAGTCCTTGCCCTGCTCCCATGGGGTCCCTCCCACACGAGACAGTCCTTGATGGACCTCTCCAACGTGAGCCCATCCCTCGGGCAGCAGTTCTTCCCAATCTGCTGTCCTGTGGGTCACTCCCCCATGGGGTCAGTCCTTCACGGATGAACTGTACTGACGTGGGTCCCCCACAGGGCCACGAGTCCTACCTGGGAAAAATTTCCTCCAGCCTGGGCTTCCCTCTCCATGGGCTGCAGGTCCCTGCCAGGACCCTGCTCCATCCTGGGCCTCCCATGAGGTCACAGCCTCCTTCATGCATCTACCTGCTCCAGCATGGGCTCCTCCATGGGCTGCAGGGTGGTCTCTGCACCCCGATGCTCCCCCATGGGCTGCAGGGGGGTCTCTGCACCCCGATGCTCCCCCATGGGCTGCAGGGGAACCTCAGATCTGGCGCCTGCAGCACCTCCTGCCCCTCCTTCTGCACCGACCTCGGTGTCTACATTGCTGTTCCCATGTTCTCACTCCGCTCTTCCCTGGCTGGAATTCTTTCTGCACAACAACTTTCTGTTCCTAAATATGTTATCCCCGAGGCGTTACCATTGCTTCTGATGGGCTCAGCCTTAGCCAGCAGCAGGAAGTTAGTCCTGGAGTTGGCTGGCATTTGCTCCATGGGACAGGGGAAGCTTTTGGCAGCTTCTAACAGAAGCCACACCTGTAGCCCCCCCTGCTACCAAAACCCAGCCACAGAAACCAGTGGGTTTCTCATTGTCCTGAACTGCTTTTTTACTTCATTGCAATGAAGTGCAGTGCCAGGACAAGTCTTGCCAGGTGGGACTGCACAGCCTTCACTGCACTCCTATGTCACTAACACAGAACGCGCTGCTTTCCAAAGGGTGGGACTGCAGCAGTCTTGCAAATCTGCATGAAAAGGGACAGGATTTCATCACAATTCTCAACTTTCATCTCCAAAGTATGCTGCTCCCATTGGGACTTTTGCTTTCTGAGACTGAAAAAGAAATGTTACAGAGAAAAGTGTTAGTCGTCATTTCAAGAACTCTCGTTTTTAAAATAAATGAGTTTGTCTCCTGGATTCCTATAAAAGTGACAGCTGAGATGAGTTCAAGCCCTTTCCATTCCAGCAAATCTTTCGCTGCATCAGCTTCTCATATACCATGCACCCACATTACTGCATCTTCTCTCTTTGCTGCCTGTCCTTACTCACTCATTTATTTTCCTTCTCTTTATATCCCCTATCCCTAACCCTTCTCAGTTTCCCCACTGAGTGACCCTCACCCACCATGACGTATCCTTGGAGAGAAATGAGCCCTTTCCCTGCCCAGGCACAGGATGGGACAGACACACACACACTGCTCCTCTGCTCTCCCATCTGCACCTGGGCTTAGTCTATGCAGGCCCGTGGTCTGTCAGAGGAGCAGCACATCTGTGTAGATCCTGCACATTCCTGGTGCCTCCCACGGCCCTGAGTGCCTCTCAGTTCCTGGTCAGGCCATCAGGGACCCCGCTCACCTGAGGAGGAGCTGAAGTGGCCCCAGGACAGGAGACACTGCAAATCTGCGTAGGCACCTGAGCCTGCTCTCCAGAAGATCGACCCACAGCAGGAGTTTTCCTGCTGGAGCAGAACTAAGCAGCTCTGAGCTCTCTCCAGCCTCCCAGGGCTCACTAGCAGGAGTTGTTTGCTTTATCCTATGAGCTTCATACTGTTAGGGAAATAAGGAAGTCACTTGGAGTCATGCTTTTAATCTTCATCTAGTGGCAGTAGTAATTTACTTATTTGCAACCAATTTCACTCTGCAATGCATCTTGTTATCCCCCTGAATCTCTTTCTACCTGCATCTTTCCCATGCCACACCATTCTGAAGCAGTAAAATCTTGCAAGGCCTAGATCAGAGGACATGTTCATCATATAAGTATAATCAGTGTTATGTTGGAAACTACTGATCCTTATTGACTTAAATGAATTATTCCCAAAGATACAGTCAGTATGAAAGAAATGCCATAACAGCCAATCTTCAGGAAAAGTTACAGAACTTAAAACTCAGGAGTCACAATTTCTCAATACAAGGCAGGATGTGAAGGTTCCCTTATGAATCTATAAACTAGGACTTCTTTATCTACTGCCCACTGAGTGAATGCCCCAGTGGATCAACAAATATTCCCAAGACATGTCTGAAATTGTTAGGACTGTAGTGGGAAACTAGTGAAAAATGGAAACTAATGAGACTGCCAAAGGTAGTTGATGAGCATATAAAAATTATAAATTGAACAGAATTTCACTGTTGCACCATAATGAAAGAGGAAATAGGACCTCTCATTTTATTTTCTACCATAGTGGAATTTGCTGGCTGCCAGAGGGCAACCTATTTATAGTAAGACAAGATTTAAAGGCCTTCTTAGCCAAATGTAAGAAGTCAGCAGTGTTCCTCTTCAATCTTCTTTTTTCAAGTGTAAACTAGAATGGATGAGTACTATATGAAGATCTGGTCACTCTTTTCCTAGGTTTATTTTTGGCAGTAGGTTCTGACACCTCAACAAGGACCATGGGGCTTCTTCCACTAATGATCCCATTGAAACTCATAGATAAAAGTAATGAAGAAGGTATCACACTTCCAGGATGTGAAATTTCTTCCACAATGGAATGTTACAAACTCAAGTCTCCAGTTCACAATGCAAATCTAAAACCCAATGTGAGATTTTGCCTGTCCATAGGCTGGAAATCTGTGTCTATGTACATATTTTCACTTAAAATGTGACATGTTGCTAAGTATTCTCTCTCTCTCTCTGCCTGCTAACATAGTGTCTGATGGAGGAGAAGTCATATCTTAAGGGCTGGCAGAGAGTGAGGCAGCTGCCTGATGTCTTTCTCAAGATGCTCTATTTCTAGCATGCTTGAGTCTCTTCTTCATGGGAAATGTCAGCACTGCAGCACCTTGCCCACACCAGTTTCCTCTGTCATCTGGTTGGCAAAGCTAAGCCTGTGCCTTGACATACTCTTTCAGACATGCTCTTCATCATGACCAACCCTTATGATTTCCACTATGTGAGTCAAGGAGAGGTCATCATTGATGACCAGGAGGAGCTGGTGGCTACAGATACAAGTGCTATAAAGAAATTATTTTAAATGGGATTGTCAAGGTTTTTAGGCCATGCTTTTACTTCATACCTTTGACAACACTGTGTCATGACAACCTGGGTTTCACCGCTGATGAAGGAACAGCCATCTACAAGCTGATAGGGGCAGTTGTGCACTACGGGAACCTGAAGTTCAAGCAGAAACAACGGCAGGATCAGGCAGAGGTGCATGGCACAGAAAATCCTCAGCAACTAGCCTTATAATAAAAAAATCAGTTTTGTGAAATACTTTTTCTTTTTTCAGACAGGACAAAACCTAGTTCTCAATCATATGAAAACTAAACATTTCTTTTAGTGTACATGAATCTGTGAACCTGATTCTCTGCTCCCTGGCATCTCTTACTAAATGGGGCTCCTTCAGTTTGTTTTTGGATGGGATATTTTCATGCATTTTACCATTTGGCATGCAGAGAGTTTTGACAAGGTTTTTAGAAGACAAAATATCCCTAGTTTCATACATAGGCTCTAGACCTTGCTTTGTTATGTATATATTTCTCCTAATGGCAGTACAGACCATGGACTATTGAAATATAGGAACTTTTCTTACACTGTGACTAAGAAGTCTGGTTGTAATCTTAATGACTTTTTAAATTAAAATAACTAATTTATAAATGCAGTTAAAATATCCAAGGAAGGTTTTCTTACTGATAACTGCATTCAGAAAAAAGAACAATATTGGCTTTCACGGCTTTCCTGTATTCAGTGTTGATTGTGACACTAGATCAAAAGATTTGCAGTCAAGAATTTTGAACATTAATGGCATTTCTCTCTCTCTCTCTCTCACACACACACACACAAAATGATCAAGTTCCAGTCCATGTCTAAAGATCAGTTTTTTCTTTGTCTCTCTTGTCTTTCAGTTGCTGACAAGGCTGATGGGTCTGTACTCAGCAGAGCTGCTCTGATCCTGTGTTATATTCGAGTCAAAGTTGGGAATGAATTTGTGACCAAAGGTCAAACTATGGAGGAAGTAAAATACAGGAATACACAGTAAAATACTAGGAATACATGGTTAGAATTTCTCTTCAGAAATCTAAAATTTGTTAATATTTCTCTGTGCAGTAAGTTTGTGCATTTTCCTTTTGCTTCAGGTGCACCTTTGTCAAAGACTGTGTTTGAGAAGATGTTCCTGTGGATGGTTGTTCGCATCAACCAACAGCTGGACACGAAGCAGCCCAGGCAGTACTTCACTGGTGTGCTGGACATTGCTGGCTTCGAGATCTTTGATGTGAGGAACAGGGTTTTCCCAACATCTTCATGGAAGGAATGGTGGTTGTTAAGAAAATTCTGACTACTTTCATGAAGAGCCAATTGTGCCTGACTAATGTCGTGGCCTTCTACCATGGAGTGACTGCTTTAGTGGACAAGGGAGAAGCAACTGAGGTCATCAACCTGGACTTCTGTGAGGCCTCTGATATGGTCCCTCACAATATCCTTGCCAGTAAATTGGAGAGCTGAGGTTCCGATGGATGGACTGTTAGATGGATAAGGAATTGGCTGCGTAGCTGCATCCAAGAAGTTATAGTCCAAGACTCAATTTCCAAGTGGAAATCAGTGGTGTCCCTCAGGGGTTCATACCGGAATCAATACTATTTGGTATCTTCATTAATGACATATTGAACTCTATTTAGCAAGGGAAGAGAATGGAGTTGAAATCACTTGAGAAGAGCCAGGGGCTGCTGAGACTTTAGCAAGAAACAGGGAAACACCAGTGTATTGTCATAAAGGAATTAGGGCAAACTCCTCTAACACGGGATGTGGCCCAGCTGAAGCACCTCTCTACCAGTGCCATAGTGTGGGAAACAAACAGAAGGAGCTGGTTGCCATTGCCCAGGTGTGTACTATGGCCTGGTTGCTACCATAGAAACTTGTTGGGATGGATTGTGTGATTGGAATGCTGTTACTGACAGCTATAAACTGCTCAAAAGGGACAGTCAAGGAAGGAGAGGTGACAGATGGCCCTGATGAGATGCATCCCCACGTCCTGAGGGAACTGGCAGATGAAGTGGCTAAGCCACTATCCATCACACTTGAGAAGTCATGGCTGTCCGATGAAGTTCCCACTGATTGAAAAGGGGAAAACATAACCCCCACTTTTAAAAAGGAGTAAAAGGAAGACCCAGGGAATTACAGACCAGTCAGTCTCACCTCTGTGCATGGCAAGATCATGGAGCAGATCCTCCTGGAAAATATGCTATGGTACGTTGTCTGGAAGATCACACTCAAAGAGTTGCAGCTTGAATTTCATGTGGAGACTGGTGATAAGTGGTGTCCCCCATGGGTTTCTTTTGAGACCAGCGTTATTTAACATCTTTTTCAGGGACATGGACAGTGGGATTGAATGCACCATCAGCAGCTCTGCTGGTGACACCAAGGCATGTGTTGAGGTCAACACATTGGAGAGAAAATAGATTCTGGTTAGATGTAGGAGTGACATTTGTTAAGACAAGGCCAGTAAGACACTGGAACAGACTGGCCCCAGATTACAGGAATGCCCCATCATTGGAAGTGTGCAAGCTCAAGTTGAATGGGGCTTTGAGCAACCTCACCTAGTCAGCGATATCCCTGTCCAGCAGCAGTCTTGCACTAGATTATTCTTTTAAGGTCCCTTCCAACGCAAACCATTCTGTGATGCTGTCCTCTAAGTTCTCTGTGTCCAAGGGAGTCCAAGAGACAGTCAGTCAGTTCATTGCCCAGAGACACAGGGCTTCTGATGTGCCCCTGTGCTCACTGTTTTACACAGGCTGTTTCTGGGCTCCTCCTGGGCGGGACAAAGGGTGTTTCCATCAACCTCCCCCCACCACTGCACAGGGAGACCACAGGTGAGCTCTGGTTTTGAACTTCAAGAAGTGTGTGCTTCTCCTTGGAACAAGCTGTTCGTGCCCAGGACACTGCTTGCTGCTGGATCTCCTCAGATCACAGGCACCATTTTTTCTGACCCTGTGCTCTTCACTGAGCTTTATCCTCTGAGCTCTTTCAGCAATCAAAATGCCAATGACCAGGAGAAGAGCGTGTTTAGAACTGACACTGTTTAAAGCAGTTCAAGTGACAGTACAAGATATTTGTGATGGCATGTAAGTGCTGGACTGAGGATGTATCAGAGTTGCACCACAGTTATGCAACAGAAGTTTGCCTTGAGTCCAGGAGGAAATCACTGGAAATGCAGCAGTGTAATCTATTGGTCCTACATCCAAGTTCTCCAAGTGCTTTGACTAATTGAGATTCTGCCCTTATGTTTCTAGACAAATTATTTATAGTCAATACATTCACAGCATTGGTAAGATATACAAAACATTTCTAATTATATCTCGTCAAATCAAATGACAATTATGCCCTTAGTTCAGTTTGCCAGACAATGCTTTGCCAAAGAATGTTTGCCAAAAAATATTTTGACCGAAGAAAGAGGAAGAATCCAGAGCATCTGCCAACCAGACTCTATAAAAGTGTCTTTGCAGTGCTCTGCCCTGTCTCCTAGAACTGTTTCAAGGTAAGTGCACTGTGTCTAGTGATTTGCTGAAATTAGGTAGCCCCAAGCATATTATGCAACATATTTTTCCCTTTGAAACTGGTCTCAAACTAAGTTGTTCCATCTGCTTTCAAGGCAATCATATATTTTCTATCTATACTCTTTTTTTCTTTAATTTCATATTGGAATAACAACATGCCTTTAATGTATTTCATATTCTCAAATATGACAGTACAGCCAAACTCATAAAGCCAAAGTACAATCTGTACAGTGTCATAAGATACAAATAACAGAAATTTTAAAAAGTTTATTCTATATTAATCAAAGATCAAACAATATTTTTCTTTTCTGGGTTTAAATCATTAAATACAAGGAAGGCAAATTTTGCCAGTTTTAGCAATTCTAATATGTGCTAAATTCGAAAGCATTGGAAAAGGTGTCCTTGCAAGCAAGATACATTAATGATCTATGGATGCTACATTGTTTTGTCCCTCAGGGTTCTCTGCTGACGTGCCTTCAATAAAGTGCAGACATGGCGTCTGCAGATGCTGAGTTGGCCGTCTTTGGGGAGGCGGCTCCTTACCTCCGAAAATCAGAAAAGGAGAGAATCGAGGCCCAGAACAAGCCTTTTGATGCCAAGACATCCGTCTTTGTGGCTCATCCTAAAGAATCCTTTGTGAAAGGGACAATTCAGAGCAGGGAATCAGGGAAAGTCACTGTCAAGACTGAAGCGGGAGAGGTGAGTGAAAAACAAGGCTGAAGGACAACGTTTTCTTCCCACTCTGGGTTCTTAGCTGACATCCATGCATGTCCTTCTTTCTCTGACAGACCCTGACTGTGAAGGAAGATCAAATCTTCTCCATGAACCCTCCCAAGTACGACAAAATCGAGGACATGGCCATGATGACCCACCTCCACGAACCCGCTGTGCTGTACAACCTCAAAGAGCGTTACGCAGCCTGGATGATCTACGTAAGTGGCAGCAGCAGCTTCCCTTGGGCAGCTGGAGGAACTGCTCTGCCAGGCCCAGGGGAAGCCAACGTGCTGTGTCCCTTCCTCGCAGACCTACTCGGGTCTCTTCTGCGTCACTGTCAACCCCTACAAGTGGCTGCCCGTGTACAACCCGGAGGTGGTGTTGGCCTACCGAGGCAAGAAGCGCCAGGAGGCCCCTCCACACATCTTCTCCATCTCTGACAACGCCTATCAGTTCATGCTGACTGGTGAGTTACTTGGTTTTCTTTAAAATTACTTGGCAGTGAACAAATGCAGAAGAGAAAAAAAGTCTTTTCACTGCATCGTGTAGTTTAATGTTGTTGTGAGGGTGATGCTTTCTCACCATTGGAAATGGTGAGATTTTCCCTTGGTTGAGAAGGATTGGGTTAGAGACCATTTAGTCAAACCTGACATCCACAAATCCCTGGGCCCTGATGGGATGGACCTCTGAATGCTGAGGGCACTGGAGGACACCACGTCTTGAACTCTCTCATTCATCTTTGAATGGTCATGGCAGTCAGGAGAGGATTGTGAGGATCAGAAAAAACCAAACGTTACAAGAGTCTTCAGAAAGGGCAAGAAGGAGGATCCAAGGAACTGCAGGCCTGTCAGCCTCACCTTAATCCCTGGAAAGGTGTTAGAACTGCTCATTCTGGAGGTCATCTCTAAGAATGAGGAATACAATAAGATGGTCAGGAGTAGTCAGCATGGATTCGCCAAATGGAAATCATGTTTACCTGACCTGATTGCCTTCTACACTGGGATAACTGCATGGAGGGGTGAGGGTGAGCAGTGGATGTTGTCTATCTGGACTTCAGCAAGGGTTTTGACATTGTTGCCTATGATATCCTCGTAGGCAAGCTCAGGAAGAGCAGGCTGGACAAGTGGATGGTGGATTGAGTACTGTCAGAATGGCAAGTGTCAGAGGGTTTCAGTAGTGGCTCAGAGTCTAGTTGGAGGTCTGTCAATTGTGGTGTCCCCCATGGGTCAATACTGGGCCCAGCACTGTTTAACTAATTCATCAATGACTTGGATGAGGGGGTAGATGCCTTCTCAACAAGTTTGCTGATGATACAAAGCTGGGAGCAGTGGCTGATCCTCCTGAGGGCTGTGCATGTTATAGAGATGGGCAGAGAGGACCCGTCTGAAATTCAACACAAGTGGATGCAGGGCCCTGCACCTGTGAAGAAACAACCCTGTGCGCCAGCACGGGCTGGGGGCTGATCGGTAGGAAAGCAGGTCTGCGAGGGGGCTGGGGGTCCTGCTGGAAAACAAGCTGTCCATGAGCCAGCAGTACCCATTAAGATTCATTTCTGTAGAAGTCAAACCACCAGCAGTTTCTAAATCAACTACTGGGCATGTCAATTTATGTGACTTAGGAAGACACAGAGAAAAAGATGCACTCTTTTAAAAGACAAGTCTTGCCTTACAAAACTGCTGATTATTTTAACAAAGGAGAGCTGGTCGAGGTAATCTGAATTCAATGAAATACTTCAGTACAGATGTAAAGCAGATATTCTTAACATAATTTTTTATACTTATATTCACTACTAGTTATAGACTTGAGAAGATTCAAAAGGAATTGGTTAAAAATATGGAAGACATGGTAAAAATATTTTTTACAGGTTTCATAGTGCAAAGATTTTAATCAATGAAATCATACAGGAATCTGTCCTGGGCCTTCAGCTGTTCAATATTTTTTAAAATTATCTGAAAATTGTGACAATATTTTTGATTTGACTAAGTCCTTCAAGTCAGTAAAGATGCAGTCTAACAGTGAAGAATTTCAAGGGAACTTCATGAGATTAAGTTCTTATTCAGTGATGGTGCAACAAATGTTTGCGAACAAGAGTGTAAAACAATTGACACCGGGAAAAAAACCCCTCATTGGTGAGAACTGCTGCTTCTGTTATAAGTATCCTTTGATACTGCTTCAAAAATTTTTTCTTAATGATAATAAATCTACAAAATAAAAAGTTGAAAGTTGGAGATCACCGAGCAAGAAGTAGAGATCAAAACAGAAAGCATCATTATATCATGGTTGTTACAAAGGAGTATCTGCACCTTGTGTGCTGTGTGCATTTCCAGCCTTCCTTCTTCACAAAAAAACATTGTAAAATGGAACAGGTCGAAATGAAGATGAAAAGGCTTCCTTAAGATAGAATAGGATATCTGCACTGGTAACTGTAGAAAAATGATTTTTGCTACTTTATAAAGTTATACATGGCATGGAGAAGATGAACAGACAAGACAGAGTAGAGGAAAAAACAAGCTCAACACGAGGAACATTTTTTTGCTTCATCATTAAGTAGTTAAAAAATGCAGCAGATCGAATGATAAAAGTTGAAGCAACACAAAAAGAGGCAAGCATGGGTTAAAAAAAGCAACCGGAAAAAATTCTGGAAAGCAAACTCAGCCCAGGTTATTGCACACACAAACATCGAATTGAGGTCTGGAAGTACCAAAATTTCAATATGCTACAGAATGAGAGACTGTTCTGGTAAAGGTTTATGAAGTTTCCATGATTTTCTTTAGGCAACAATCAACCGGCCACTGACAGGAAAACCATCTAGGGGGCTTATGGACTGATCAGGAGTAATAAAGTTTATGAGAAGCACATCCTCCAATTCACCACAGCTGAGTAATAGATCATTTAATCAGCAACTCTACAAAACTGTTCCTTAGTTGAAATGATTTTCATAAAGAAAAGAAGCAGGTTGACATAAAGAGAATATCCAGAAAAAGAAGGACATTTGCTACACCTGCCAAGCATATCAGGGCTGACATATCAGCTTCCCAGCTGCAGCTGGGAACATTAAAATGTTTGAAAGTGGTGACGGTAAAGAGGTTTATGAAAGGAATTAGCTGCCTATTGC
>VZRE01000063.1:164415-202973 GCA_013396775.1 Cephalopterus ornatus | reverse complement strand
AAAAAACCACAGTATTTTATTAAAGGTATTGTTGGTGGTTTGTCATTATGGGACCAAAGCCAAAACTTCTTACAGAAAGAATTACAGTTCACTGATAAAATTATATAACCTGTGGGTTATAAAGACACAGCAAAAAGTTCAGCTGTTTAAGCAAAAAAACAAAATAGGCTCTTCTGTGTCTATATTCATCATCTTAAATGCAGACAGATCTTATTCAGACAGGTGAATACAGATTCCTGTCAGTAATCTCTAAGTAGCCGGGGAGATTTCGTACAACTGGACATCTGTGCTGTATTTTTTGATGAAATGAGATTTCAATCTCCTATTTTGATAAATGATAGTATTTTCATACCAGTGCGATCCCCAGAGGAACAAAGATTCATTTTGTTAAATGCCTTTAGAGTGTTCAGCACTTTGTAGAGTCAAAAATAGTTTCTGCCTGACAGAGACCTGCCTGAGAGCCTGGGACCTGAGACAAAGTGATAAACAGATAACTGGGGTTTGAAAGGCAGGGGAAAGATAGACCCAGACAAAGAAAACTACAAAGCCTGGTAGATTTGAATAAATCAACAGCTTCTGACTGTCACAATGTGGAGTGACCAGAGAAGAGGTAGGATTACCTGGGTTGTCATTCTCTTATCAACAAAGTGCTGAACCTAACAAAGGTGGAGGTGGATTAATGTGGGGATGGGAGGAAATAAAAGAGATTTTGCTAAAAACAGAGTCCTTCCAGAAATTCAAGGTCAAAAATGTGTGTTTTAATTTGAGAGTGGTCGCAGCCCCTCATGTACATTTGCCCTTCCTGCTCTGTGTGTCAGTACCCCAGTGCCATGAATTCCCTTTGGAGGAGCGGGTGTTTGGGAAATTCACCACACAGTAAAGCCCTTCTAATAGGACTCCATATAATCCTTTCATGAATGAGAAATACATTACAACATGGCTTCTCTGAGGCTTATACAAGAGAGTGTGTGTGCACCTACCTTCCAAGAGATAGTAATTCCCAGGGCAAGATTCTACGAAAAAAGAAAAAGGCTGTACTCATCTACCTCCTCTGAACACCAGCATTTGTTACCTTATCTGCTCAACACCCTTATTCTGTCAAAAAGCAGGTTGTTGGCCCTGGTCTGGAGAGCACCTGGTAGGTTTTGGCAATAAAAGAGGACACGGAACACTGAACTTGCTGCAGCCACATCCCAAGCATGAGTTAGGTGTGCCCCAGGTCCACAGGCTGCCCACATGGATAATGCAGAGAATTTTCAGAGGTCAAGTCAGCCCACTGAAGCTCTCTGGATTCAGGCCACCTTGGCCTTCCAGTATTCAAGAATTTTTACAACAACAGCTTCAAAATATCAACGCAGAATTTATAAGCTGCACACAGACAGATTCCACAAATAGTCACACGAGGCCAACCCACACACCCAAATGGATATTTCCCAGCTGCTGGAGCGAGTGGGGTCCCCTGCTGCAATCCCTGTCCATCTTAGCAGCTGGGAAGGAGCTTCCTGCTGCTTTAAGGGCACTTGGTTCTATTTTCCACTTTTAGGATGGAAAGAATGGAAGATTCCCAGAACATTCTCTATCTGGGAAAGGTCTCTTGCTGCCAATGCTGCAAGAAGAGAGTGGGTCTTACTCTTTGGGTGAGGAACCATCAGTGACCTACTGTTATATTGTGCTGCTTTAATTTGATTTAATGGGGACAAGCAAAGAAAAATGGAAGGGGAAAATAGTTAATATTGAGCATAAGTACTGATGGTACTGAAGAGGAGATAGCACTGAAATTCAAGCATCCTAATAAATGGAGTGAACTGAATAAACAATTTGTGTGACTATCATGGGTCAAATCCTGGAAAAACACATTAGCAGATATGTTTATGCCAGCATAAACATTTAAGTAAATCACTGTGTGTTATTACAATAACACTGCATTTGAACTGAAGTTGTTAGAAATCCCCTTCTGAAGTTAACCCAGTTATTCTTAATAGCAATTATGGCTTTTTGCAACCACATTCCCATTCATCATCTTAGAACAGAAATATTTCTAATTAGCAAAATGGCAATAAAATGGGGAGAATTTGGGTATTAGGTTAGTGGCTGGAAGTGTGTTTTTCTCTCAGCTCTGAGCTGTGCTGCTGCATTATCTTTCAGAATGATTGCAAATAGTTTGCCAGAAGATTTGCTCTATGTAAAGTTGTACAAGTGCTTCTGTACTCTAGAAAACAAGAAATGACAGGAATATGTTGTAAAAATGTATCCTCTCTGTTGGGAGGTTTTTTATTACACATACATTTAGTCCAAATAATTTTAAACTTACATTTCCACCAAGGCTCATCTTTGCTTTAACAAGTGTTTTTTATTAACTGGAATGATGGGTTTTTCATTTTGAACTGAAATCTCCTTTTTGTGTTTTCAGAAGGGCACATATCTGAAGGCTTATTTTTAAAGCTGAAATGCAATATGTTGAAAAAGCATTTGTGAACTCTTTTTCTGTAATTGCAAAAATACATGAGTTAGACTTTAAAGTGTGAAGAATGATACAGCTACTATCTGTGCTGACTCAGGCCAACTTGCTTTCATGCTGATATGACCTTCAAAAGGAGTTAGAAAAATCACTTGAGGAGAAGAGAATTTCAGTCTAAAAAGGGGAATCAAAACTTTTCATCGCTGCATGGTAAATATCAAGTGTAATACATGCTATAATTTTGATCTAACGTAGCTTTTTTTCATAACATTAGCAATATAGTCTGACTACACCAGAATGCCAAAACATCACTCTTATTTTACAGTTGGAAATTATTCAGTAATAAATTTTCTTTCTTAAAAATGTAATGAGAAGCAAGTGTCATCACACCCATGTTTCTGTAACACTGCACTTTTTATTGCATCTGGCTCTATGTTATTAATACCCAGATCCAAGTGTTTTGGTTTTATTGTTTGTGTGTTTTTTCTATATATTCTCTAAATACTACTTAGGGATCAGAAAGGCCACAATGATCTGAATGGTCGTAAGAAGAAGTAAAACATTTTTATTGGTCAGACAAGAACTCTGATCAGTTTTTAAATGTATATCATCCTCACTAGTTATGTTCAAAGGATTAATATGACTTGATGTTCCAGAATTGTCCCTGCAGGTCCCCAAGTCAGCCAAGAATAATATCTAGACAGATTAATCAGTTTGAAATGGTTTTAAGTGAACTTCATATCCATACTCAATTTAGCTTGATTTAACTGGGTCAAACATTTCACTGATGTGCAGTTTGCAGAAGAAATGTGAAAAAAATATACAAATTATAATTTTGAGTAGCATATTCATTAAGTAAATGGTTATGTACTTTGATAAGTTACATGGCTTGTCTGTAGAATTTTTACTGAGAGTGTAAATGATTTAATCTCATTAAATGAGCAGGATGATGTTTCAGTGAACATTGTTGTGGTTTAAAAACAGACATGAATTGATGATTGCCAGTATCTTATTCCAGACAGACTGCAGCAGTTAGTGTAGGTCTGTGCTTTGGACTTCTGCTGGAAACAGTGTTGGTAAGTCGGGGATTTTATTGCTGAGCTTACACAAAGTCAAGGGCTTTTCTGCTCCTCACCCCACCCCAGCAGCGAGGAGAAGTTGGAAGGAGACAGAGCCGGGACAGCTGACCCCAGCTGACCAAAGCTTATACATTGTTTAGTATTTTACCTAAGGTTTAAAGTGATTATTCTTTTCCACTGAACACCCTTTATGTATTTCCTTGCACCACTGACCTAATGTGCCCCCCCTGCTGCCCCTGATTAATACAATTCTCCTCTGTCGTGCCTATACCTGCTTGTTTCCTCGGGGAATCAAGACAGCCAAAGAAAGTCTAGAACAAGCACTGTAATTGTCCCACTTGTCTTTCACAGTTTCCTAGTTTTCATGGGTCATTACTATCTTTTATGAGTATTTTGGTACATCTCTTATCTTTATGTGCTGGGAAAATGGGGTATTGAAATTCCTCCCCAGGCACTTCACTGCTGTCCATTGTTGTTGGACTTCACCAGTTCCAAAGAAGGAAAACCAGAAAGGATCATGTTATATGTGTAGTCCACACAAACTTAGACATTTGTCACAAGGACCCCAACCTGTTCCTCCAAGTAAGCAATTAGGAAGGATATCATCATCATCATCATCATTGTCCTCCTGTACCCAAGACCACTCCAGTGTTTCCTCAGATTCACACTCCATAATCTGATGATCAAGATCAATGCACAATAGCATTTTGCTGTATGCAGTGGCAGCACAGCTGAGGGAGTGACATAATACATCCCTGCCAAAAATCCTTTCCTGATGTTGGACTATTTTATTTTGTAGTACCTTTTATTATTTTGACTGCTGTTTTCTGCTTATAATAGAGAACTGACAAAGTCAATTCATGAAGGGAATATTGGTAATATTAGGACTGGCAAGCTACACTGAAGGTGAATACAGCAGTTTTTTTACTCTGTAGCTGAAGAGCAGTATCACTTGCTGGGTGAAGTTTGTCCTTTTCCATTGCTTGCTCTGCAAGAGAATGGTGCTATTGTGTTTTGTAGCTGGAGTTCTGCAGACAGTACAAACTTCATTTTGTGAAAATGTACACAAATAATTTTTTTTCATAGTGCTTTCCTGTTTAAATGTTCCTGCAACTATCTTTCATCTACCCACTTGTTTCAGCCCAGTGTCCCTCTCATCTGTCCCACTTGGCATCTTCTTCTCTCGGGCTTCTTCTTCCCCATGGGAGGAGATGACAAAAACTTCCAGTGGCAGGTAGGAAGTAGAGTATTTCATAATCTCCTAGTAATGTGGAATCTTCCTCATTACCCGATACTGCTGCTCAGTGACCAGTGCAGAGAGCACCTTCTGAAGGAGATGATTCCGTATCTCCCACGCTGTGACTGCATTGTTCTGATGTTGTTGCTCCGTGGGGGTCAGAGGCTGGAAGGATATTGAGGCCTGCCATGGTTATGCCTTGCAACCTCCCAGTAAACCCTGGGAATTAAACCAGCAAGAAATTCAGTGCACTGGGTCAAAAAGAACAGGGATTCTTGGACATTCTCTTTTTCACCTGACAGTCCCTGTTCATAATTCGGGTTAGAAGCACTGCTTGACAACAAACTGTGCAGACCATACAGCCATATTTTATTTCGTCAGCTCAGGTGGAACAGTCTGAAATCACCTGAAGTTGGTAGCACAGAAGCCACAGTGTAAACTTTTGGGCTGCACAGAGAGTGTCTGCAAGATCTGTATAATTTCAGATCAGGACTGGTTTTATTAGTAAGTGCTGGGTTGTCAGACAAGAAAAGGTGATTCACTTGGATGGGGGAGAAGAACTACAGCTCTTCTGTAATGAATTCATTATTAACACAGTGAGAGACAGAACCAGGCAGTTTCAAATTCACAAATCATCTGTCTTTTTACTAATATCTGTGTTTTTTGGCACCCCAAGAGCAGTCTCTGTTCCCCTGGAGAGACTCTTTCATAATGCTCAATAATGCATCTGTTATTATGAGAAGGATGTTGAGAGTTTAGAACACAGCAGCTCAGCTGAAGCAGCTGTTGCTTCAGAAACAGCAAAAGCAGAAAAAAGGACATTTAAAATTTTTAAATGTATGCTCCCATGTGGTCTATTTCTCAGCCCAAAAAGGGGCCTTTGCACTGCAGCTGCCACCTGTCTGCAGTGGGGGAAGCTTTAGAAAGGATTTTCCTGGAGCTGCTCTTGGCTGCCCATTTCAGGCCACAGCCAAAGCCAACTGTTAAGAACCATTGTAAAGAGTGAATTCAGCTATTCCTCTCCGCTTAGATTTCTCATGACCCTGATCTTCCGCAGGGGCCAGCAGTTGGGGAGAGTGACATGGCAAATCCTGGCCGGTGAACAGCCCAGAAATCTTCAGAAACAAATGTAATTACCTGGCCGGTTGTCGGTACTTGATTCAAAGTGTCGCAGGAAACAGCGATTACAATTTCACAGGGAGATGAGATGTTGGGAGCCACAGCAGAGGTCTGTGTTTCAGCCAGGCAATGACCCTCACCCCGACCAGGGAACTGTTCTGGGCATCCCTCAGGGTTCTCTCAGGGTGAGGCTCCACCTGACCAAACAGAACAGCAACTAGGGAACAACTTCCTTGAAAGGATGCCAGGAGAGAATCCCATGGATAAACCATGTAAATCCTTCAAAGGCTGTACCTCCCTGTACACAACCAAGCCACAACACAGTGTGCCTACCACTGCTTTTTCTCTGAATGGCAGAGATTTATTCTAGTAAAGATTCTAGTTTAGGATCTAGTTTAGGTTCTGCCTCCCCCTCCAGCCCACTTTCTCACACTAAGTAACCCCACACTCCTCAGTGAGTACAGCTCACTCAGCTGTGACTGAATGGTGAAAATCAGGTCTGTAGGAAGTCTTGTTTTTAAAGCTGTTTCATATAAGTGTTTATATCTAACTTTTCTAAGTATGGAGTGGAAAAAATGAACCGTAATTCATGCAGTAGTTCCTTTTCTCTGTGTTTTGAAAGTGTAAATCAAAGGTAAGATTTATACAAATAAAAACCAGCAAGTACCCGTTAACACGGAGAGTGTTGGAATTCTGGATTTGCCACACTGATGTGCAGGGACCAATGGGAGTCATATATATTTTAATGCATTTCTAGTAATTTCTAGAATTTAAGAAGTATCCTGTCCCTACTGCATATTATTTTGTTTATCTTCCTTGACTTCGCCAATTAACACACATGGCCACGCTTGGAGTTATGGGTTTTACAGACCCTTGTGGCTTTATGCTGACACAAATTGCTGCTCAAAAGAAAAGTAAGGGAAAGGAAAATTTATAGTTCAGCCCAATGCTGTATGCCAAAATCTAAAAATGGTTTAAGACAACTTCTTAAATAATCACACTTCAAACAACACGCTCAAGCTCTTACCCAGAAATGTCAGGCATTTTTGTACTTCCCCAAACTCTGTGGAAATAAATTAGTTTTTTTAAAAAAATTATACAATTATTGAAGGAAGTGCTGGAAAATTTTTATCCAGACTCAGAGCTGCCAGTTCTCACGAAATTGGATTTTAAAAAATAATTTTGGTTCCTAGAGCATGATTTACAATATATTCCTAGTTCTTAATTTATTTTTTAAAGGTAACTTCCTTGTTCTTCTAACTGTGGAAAGAAAAACATAACTGTGAATGCTTAAGGCTAAAAAACTTGAAAGCAAATTTCATAGTGCTTTTCTAAAACTGTGATGGCTAAAGTTCATTTTAGAGACCTAACTGATAGTTCTACAGCTGTGCCAATACTGATGTTTAATTTCAGATAATGGGTACTGTTCTGGCATCAATGCTGCTAAATAGAATACTGTAATATTCATGTTTTATACAGAAGTAATGCCCAAACTTAAGTTTTTTTACTGCAGATTCTAATGGCATATATGAGCAGAAAATTGAACCCTTATAATTCTTTATGATCTACATAAAATAGCTTGTGATTGCCCTCAAAATAATATTTTTAGAAATCCTCTAAACAGGTCAGATAATTACTGTTCCAGAAGATATTGGGGGGAAAAAATGTTCTGGTCAAACATTCCTGTACAGACAAATTGCACAGTGATAAAGGACTGGGTCAGTTTGTGTCTCAGATGAGACAGAGTATAATTATGGTAGCAGTAGGAATCATATAGAGACCTGGTGTAGATTATTTCACTACCATTACTAGTTTAGATCAGGTAAGCAAATTTTCAGCATTATTAACTGCAGTAGAAATGTATTAGCTGTGAAGGAGACGTATATTTGGAATTTTTCTGGAGTCAGTGGAGTTTCACAGGCTGTGTTCCAGGCAGGTTTGTAACATGTTTCCAGAACAAACCGATGCCTGAAAGCTCACACAGGAAGCTGATACCAAGGTGTGCCAGAACCACGGTGACGTTGCAAAAGTGCTGGGGAGAGTCTGTTTTAATGCTGCAGACAAAAATTAGCCAAGGTTTGGGGCCAGCTGTTGAGCAGTGGGGTAGGGCTCTCCTCTGTGTGCGCTGTCTCTGCTGTGGAGGTGGGTGATGTGTTACAGGAGAAAAACCTGAAGTACAAATCCGTGCACAGGAGAATTGAATTGTCCTGCAAAAATGAAATGCTGACTGATAGTGACTGATGGCAGCATTTGTACACGAATTTCTTAACTTGCAGTCATTGACACAGAGGAGATAGCAGGGCTGAGTCATACCTCGTAATTGCTGGGGAAGTATTCCAATTTTTAGTTGTTTATTCTTTTACTAATCTCAACACTTTCATGATAATCCACTGTTTCTTTTTCTTCCTAATCCCTTCTAATATAAATTTATGCTAATACCATGTATTTATGTATTTGAAGCATGGATTCTAAGGTGTTATGTAGCTGTGGCTCTCCAGTTACTCTGCTTCTCATTACATTTTTTTGTGTGTGTATGAATATATATATAGACATAGAGACATCATCTCAATATTTATGATAAATATGTGAGTCTCTCTCTATATTTCTGTATGTATGAATGCATTTAATTTCTGAGTGATTAAGTCAGAGGTATGTGGATACATACTTATATAGTTTTTGCCTTTTGTGTATACATTTTTCCTTAAAAAGGGACGATATTGTGACATATGTTGGTGCATGCACAAACACTAAGAATTGCCCAAAATGAAGTAACCTCATTTTAAAGATAAAGTGCAGACGTGCCAGACTGCTGTCCTAAATATTTTTGTGTAACATATAAATGCATTTATGCAAAAAATTAATGTTCCATTGCTGTAGAGATTTATGCATAGGCTTAAGTCAATAAACTGTGGATAATCTCATTATGATCAGTGGATTGCTACCAGGGTTTAGTTAAATATGAACTTAAGTATTTCTAGAATTATGAATATATAAATTAAATTATAAAGAACAGACATTTATTTGGATGGATGTGCATCATACTGAGAACATTTGATCACACTGTAGCAAATGTTTTCTTTGTACATTTAAATCCGTTGGAAAATGTCCTTATATTTGAAACCCTGGTGTAACTCTGATGTATTGTTAAAACTGAGGGTTGGGAGGGTGGTTTTGTTTTCCTTTTTGCCCTAAGGATTGTCGAGGACTTAATCAGACTTGCTGGTTTATTTCCATATCAAAGTTAAGCAGGAAATATTTTATTAACAGATGTCTGCATCAAAAACTTCCATTTGGATACCAGCCCTCAGCACGAGGAGTTATTGCAGAACCAAACAGCTCCTGTACTGCAATTAGAGTTGTCACTGTTCTCAGACAGGAACCCACCAGTGCCCCGTTAATGAATGCACTTACATATTTCCTCCAAGGAATAATTGCAGAAACCATCAGAGCACATCTAGATGGGGCTCAGAGCTGAAAACTTATAAATCACTTTTGTGAGCATTTTCCATCAGTGCTGTAATGACACGGGGATCGTAAATTGTAATCATCCATACAGTAGAACTGATACTCAAAACTACGGAAAAGCAAAAAAAAGCACTTTCAGGTGAGCTGATTAAATGTGCTGAAGGAGAAAATACCAAAGACAATCCCTCAGATATTGCAGAACGGGGTTTTACAAATTCAGATGTGGAAGAACTGTTTGTGTTCCAGTAAAATCTGAAGATGAGGTAAAAATTCAGTTACATGTTACTTATTGTTTTGGTTTTGTTGGTCATTTTGGGAAGGAGTACAGGATCTAGCAGAACTGTGACACTCTGGGATATGTATTTTACTCATTTTACAGCCTCACCACACCATTGCATGTATGTACACTGGGGTACAGCAGTGGTTTTGGGAGGCTATCTAAACTAAGCTTGCACATTAATTCCTTTTTAGAAGTGTTCTTCCTCTCTGAAAAGAAATGTACAGAGCGAAGCAGCATCCCCTGAAGAGAAAAATGATAGAGTTACCTCAGTTAGAGACTACAATGGCCAGTTAAGTAATTTATTTCGTGCTGCTGAAGAGAAGCTGATTTCATTCTCTGTGAGTGGAGATTGATTCAATATAATTATCCTCTCCAGAGCTTTAAACAAACCAGCTTTAAATATTTTAAGTGATGTGGCTTTTATCACTTCCTTTGGACAATATTTTCATTGTCTAATAGATCTCACCCTGAATTTTCTTCTGATATCCTGCCTAAATTACTTAACCACATATCATTATCTCTTACTCTACTCAGTTGAAATTCCTTATAACAAGCCCTGTCAATTACTGTTGCCAGGAGCTGCTGCTTCAAATGCTTCAGTAGTGATCATATAGCTAAAATCCTTCATCAAAGAAGGCATTCTCATAGGTATTAAAGCATTTGGCAATAAAAACTATATATATTTCACAGATCATCTCAGTTTCTAAGCCTATAAAATAATCCTTAATTCAGTTATAAGGACCCTATCATTTATAATTCATGCAAAGTTGAAGATTGATCTAATGCTAAGGAAGATATGCCCCTCTGGTAGCACTGTGGATTGAGATGGACAGCGGGAAAACCTCCTGCTGGGTATTGAAGCATTTGACATCATGTGCCATGATTTGTCTACAAACACTGTTCGTGTCCTGCAGCTGTGGGCAGAAACAGGTCTCCTTCTGTTCTAGAAGTCGTCAAGGTTCATGATTGCTCTGTCTGATGGCTGTGGGGATTTAGAAAAGCAATCCTACTTTCTTGATGACAGGGGCAGAGGAGCCTGGCTGATGGAGAAGGGAGGGAGCCAGGAGACTGCAGGGAAGAATTCAGGCCCTTTCTGGGCCAGAAGGTGGTTGGGTCTTGTCTGCATGGGCCAGGTTATTCTTGGGAATATCAGATGGAGTGCACAGAGGAGAATGCTGATGAGGGCTCAGTGGCAGTGGTTGCACTCATTTTTACATGGGATTACTGATATTCAGGTTTGCTGATTAACTTATGGCTGTTTGACCAAAGCCCTGATGTTCATATCCAACCCACATGTCATTGAGAGAGCTCTTGTTACATAGGCTCTCCTTAGACAGACCACAGTCTGAGTCCCTTGAACTTAGACAACCACATAACTTGCATTTTTGTCAAGTTCATTTTACAGTAAATGTTGGAATCTCCTCGTTCCCTTGAATCTTGACCCAGCGCATCCCAGCGTGGGTCAGCCCAATGTCTGGCCTCTGTTCTCAGCACGGAAGATGCTCTGCAGTGCTGAGCTGGTGCCAGGCAGAAAGGTGTGTGACACACTGTAAGCAGGTGCTGGGCACTTGCATTAGACCTTCAAGGTTACTCACTGCCCTGTAAATGCCTATTGCCAGCTGGCTCACAGCCTTATTCCTAGGGAAGCATTTGCTGTGTTGAAATCCCACAATGCAGAGCAATCTGTTGTCAGGTACAGATGCAGGAAATTTTGGGCAATGGGGCAGGACTTTTTTAGTGTTACATGTTTGGCAGAACTAATGGTTGCAGCGTAAAGACAGACTCTCCAGTTAGGTCTGCTCACAGCTAAACTAATCTTTCTTATCTTGTGCTTCACCACTTGCAGGTTGATGGTGACAGACACATTTAGAAGCTTGTCACATAATCATATGGGATAGGAAAAGAATTCCTGACACACTTTCTTTCCCATGGGATGGCAACATCCGCAGTAGAAAATGTTTTCAAGTAAGTTTCAGTCACGCTTTCTACAAACTCCTCTTCTAAGGCTTCTTGCAAACAAAAAGAAAAAAAAGATGTTCGTAATGCAAGATGATTTTTATTTATTTCTGCCCTGTCTTGAACTAGTAGATATTTGCAAAGAAGAAATAAAAAATAACTGAGATAAAGACCAGTTTGAAGACACAGTCCTGCCAGGTGCTGTCCTGCCAAGTGCTGAAGTGATGAAAAGTGGACACAGCAGAACCACGAGTGTGGCCTGGGAAAAGAATCTAATTTGAGACATTCTCTATAGATATAGAATATGCTGAAGTAAATCACTCAGCTATGTATTTATAAGCAAACTTGCATTTATTCCTTTCTTTTATTGTACTGAATCTCCAACCAGTCTGAAAAGAATAACAGAGCTTAACAGTTTGTGTTTCTGCCCTCCACAGCAGGCACAGTTGTGGCGTTCAGAAGTCAGAAGACAGAGACAGCTCCTCGTATCATCTTTAGGAAAACAATCTGACTGTCCTGTGTTTGGCTCATGGTGGCTTTAGCAGCTGGGGTTGGCAGAGGCATCACCATGGGGACTGGGTACCTTACAATGCCAGCACTTTGGGACATCTCCTCGCTGGGGAGGTGCTCGTGTGACCACTTTAACCACAGCAGCTACACAGGGAAGGTTTGCTCATGCTAGAATTCTGTGAGATGTAAAACCAGGTCAAAGTACTTCTATTATATATATTCCCAGGGTGGAGGCACGGAGGAGAGCATAAACAAATGAACACTTGTGCTCAGGGATATAACACGAGTGTGTTCTCATAGTAGACAAGGAGAGGCAGAGGAGGAGCCTGAGCACATGCTGTGCTGCTGTCCCAACCAACAGTCAAATCAGCTGGGGCAAGGGATGCACAAAGCCTCTTTCTTAAGCTGTTTGAGGTCTCTTTCATTGTAATACATCTCAAAAGCTGTCCCAGACCTTGTGCTGCTGTCCAACAGAATAGACTAACTCTATATTAGCTGTTTAAACCAGATGGTCAGAACAAGCAGTTTAGAACAGAAAAAAAGACTGCTAAAAGAAACATCAAAATGATACAGTCCCCATGTAAAAAAACTCTGACTTTGTGGGCCAAGTCTAAGATCCCGTAACAATAAGTAGCACAAACAACAGAATTGTAAATTACTGACTGAAAGGACAAAGCTGACTATACATAAAATCACAACAATAAAAGGGAGACTACTATAAGTCTTCCTCCTGCCTGTTTTTCAACCTACTCTGCCTCAGGGAAGGACAATTAATGTATGCACACCCTCCGTGTTGCTCTAGCACTGCACTTCCACACACAAAGCAGCTGAAAGCAGGTCGTATATATTTTGATTGGGTTGGCAGCTCCTCCCATCCCATCAAAGGCCAATAAGGCATTTTGGATGCTTCATCTTGTTTGTTATCTTCCTGATGGCATTATCATTCCAGTCAGAAAGGCATTGAGCTCAGGCACCTCTGAGATCTCCCATCCCTTACGGCTGTGCCAGCAGGGAAGGCACATCCCGAATTATGATCCCCCTGCGAGTTCTTCCTCCAGTTACCGTCACCACTGACATACACACCCTTAGAGAATGCACCTCCCATAATTTTATTGAATGAGTTACATGAAAGTGGCAGGGCAGCTATTTTAATTCCCCAGCCCTTGCTGTAAGGGTGGCCTTAGCACACTGCAGAGAGCTCATGCTGTTATTTTACATGCTGTGCACACAGCCCGTGTTAAGTTGGCTTCAGCTGGCAGCATGAAAACGCTTGGATTTACATTGCTAATGCTCCACTACAGTATATGGACCTCCCCCTCTGAGGGCTTCTGCAGAGCAGTGCCCTGAACAGCACAGTGTGACCACTCACAGGCTGAAGCTGCCCATGGAGGTCTGCCATGCCAAAATTCAGGCTGTTCTTTTGCAGCACTAGCTATCCAGCCTAACTGCACAGCAGGCTTTAAAATGGTGTCGAAATTGGTACCAGTCTTCCTAAGATGCCATACCCATGCGATTATTTATTAGAAGATTTATATCTTGTTAATGATCTCAGAACCACCCACAACTGTCTTGCTTTAGGATCTGTACTTGTAAATTGACGATTAGGGAGTAAAACAAGGGATTTGTTCCAGTGGAGTATTATTTTCTCTTTAATTAATGCAGGAATTTCAGGGGAAGACACTCTTATATTTGTCTCCTCAAAGGGAGAGTGAAACTCCATCCCAACATCACTAAACTTTAAAACATAAGCACTGCTTGGTCCGTATGTATGTAGGTAGTCCGTGCAGTTGGCTCCTGGGATTTTTGCTCCTTACCCTCAAAGGGGACAGTGAGCTTCACAGATTTGGATAAAATAGAGCTCAAGGGCAAAGAAAGTGTCTGAGCAAGGAACAAGGTTTGTGAGGATGAGTCTCTAGTGGACCAGCTCAGTGTCAGCTGCTGTGGAAGAAGGAACTGTCAATTATGTCTCAAGGCTGACAGAAGGTGATCAGTGCTCTGTGGATCTTTCTGTAGGATAAGGACGTGATCTTTAGGCACCATTCACAACCTGAAAGAGCTGGGAATGGCTGGGAGGCAAATGCAGGTCAAAGAAGTCAAGATAAAAGTCCTAGATTGATGGGGATTTCAGAAAGATCAGTCGCTGGTGAGCAAAGGGGACTCCTGTGCATTTTGCCTGGTAGATATTTGTGAGATATTTGGTAGATATTTTGGGTGCTGCAGTGAAATTTGTTTCTGAGGCCGCAGCTGAACCCCATCACAGGTATGTGACATAACATGCTCTAAGGTCATGTTTTTCCAAACTATTTGGATTAGGAACCTGGCAGGGACTCCTTTTGAAGACCTTGGGCACGACAGTAAACATGTGCCAAATCCTCCTCCCACACAGAAATCTATTGAGAACTGTACCTATCTTCAGGTGCTTATTATACACAGACTAAAATAAGCTTTTAGCCCCGACAAGAAGTTGCTAAATAACTGCCAGCTCAAAGAGATCTCTGAGACATTTCATGGCTGCTGTAAAAGGGGCAAAGAATTCAATTATTGAGATGAACCAGTGCTTGTGTAGTGAAATACATGTCTGGTGAACTGTGTGTTTGGCAGACACTTCTGTGTAGTTAGTGCAAGGAGGTTATTGCATCCAAAGTTTTGGAGGTGGTAACACTGTGTTCTTCGTTTCCTGGGGATCCAGCCTGAGACATCTAAGCTGATGTTTCTGGTTTGCAGATGTGGCGGGATCTCTGTTGCACTGACATCTGTTCTGAGTGGAAATGTGCTGTACGTTGTAGTTGCTTACAAAAGTGCTTCTTAAAGCAGGCAACCGAAACACGAGAGCACATGTGGCAATTAGGGGGGACTCATGAGTCTGACGAGCTGCAGCAGGGAGTGCAGGGAAGAGAGGGGATAAAATAAGCTACTCACTAGTGGTGGTGAGCGCTGCCTGTTCCTGCACAAGGCACATGGCTGTATAATTAGAGACTGCACCGTAATGCAGATAGGCATGCATGTCAAATCAAGACTGCAAAGGCAATTGCAGAGGAAACCTTAATTTTGGTACCTGCTGGTACCTTACTTCACAAACTTACTTCACGAATCCTTATTTCACAAACTTAATGTCCTTCTGGCACATAGGTTTTGGGGGGACTTGACATCATTAATTTGCACAGCAGAACTCCCCAAAGGTAGGAGCTTGTTGAAAACGTATAAAAGGAGCACTGTGCAAACCTATAGAAAGGGGTTGGTCCCAAAGCAAAGAGCTTATAATGTAAATACAACAACATATTTGGTGGAGGGGGGTATATAAAGCATGTAAGAGGTGCTGAAAGAAAAGTGTGTCTCTGAAATATTATATTATAGTGATCTCTACAGTCCCATATCAAACCTAAAATGCAGCAATTAATTCATGGTGGTAGGAGATGTTCATACATTGCTCAGCTCCAGTTTTGTACTGACACCGAACAGCTTAAAGCCCCTTTAATAATCACAAGACAACATCCCTTTCTACAGTCATATTTTGTTTAATAAAAACTATTTGAATCGTATTAAAAAAACAAATCACCTCCTACTAGTTCACTGGAAGCAGGCAGTAATGTACCATAGGGTGCCTACTACAGGAGGGCTCTGGGCCTGGAGCCACCCCAAAATTCTCTAGAACATCCCACTAATAGCTTTGAAACCAAAGATTCTTGAGACCTTCTTAAGTTTCCTGATGAAATCCTGTCGTGCTTTTCCTGACCAACCAAAACAACAAAGTACAAGTCCATACAAGTCAGAGAGCTGCGGGAAGACCTGGTGCAAGTTGAAAAACAGAAATTCCAATGTTGGTGGGCTCCAGAGCTGGAGTATTGTGAACTCTGTGAAAATCTAACAAAGCAACCCCCTAATGTTCCCGTCAGACATGCAAACAGGGAGCCATATCTGCAGCATTTGGACTGGCTTTCTTCTGGGGAGCTGTTATTGCTTCAGCCAGACCACATGTACAACAAAGTAAAACATATCTTGGTCTTTCCTTGGCTTTACTTCTTTCAGAATTAAGTGGAATGTGAAGCTCAGCTTCAGGGAGGTGATGGACAGAAGTACACCCAGGCTGCTTCTCGTGTGCATTCACCTTCGTTAGCAACAGAAGAAATAAAAATTTACAGTGTTATTACTCCTTTTCCCGTAATCCTTCTCACCCCAGCTTTATGTCTCTTCAGCAAAAGGTCAGTCTTCTAAAGCATGATTTAAAATATGCACTCATGAGAAGAGAAGAGCCAAACCACACAGATCCTGGATGATAAAAATATACTCCTCTGTAAAGTGTGCATTCCTCCTGTGTCAAATAGACACTCCCTTGCTGAAGTCGGGCTGTTTTGTAGTGTTGTGAGATATGTTTGCATGGAAAGAGCTAATATAAATGATGGCACAGAGGAGCAAATGAAGGAACTGAGGTCCTGATCATGTTCTTCTGCAAGACTACTAAGGAAATGGAGCCTTAATAAAGATCCTTGAAAAAAGAGCCATATTTAAAGAGCATGACTTGAGAGGGGGCAGGTTGAATATCTCCAGAATTCTCATGGATCTTCTAGGTAAGATCTACATGCTTTGCTGCTGCTTCCCTGATAGCACAGAATAACTGGGGCCTCAAGCAATGTTTTCCTGCTACTCTCCAAACTCCACTTTTAAGCAGCCCCACAGCCTGGTGCCATTCTGAAGAGAAGTCCTATCACCTGGTGACCCAAGAGAGCTCAGGCCTGCAGCAGAGCTGCCAGGAGGCACAGGGTAGGCAATGTGTACACTTCAAACATGAAATGATAATCTATAGAAAAAAATAAAATGTGGGAATTGCACATGTGCTTGAGGCTTGGTAATGCCAATCCTCTGGATGGGGACGTGATGTCTGATGTATTTAGGGCTCCGCAGTTCCCCTCTGGAACAGCTGGAAATGGAGGTACTTTGAGGAAAGGTGTTGCACTGCTTGCTTTCACCATCTCCCGCCGTAGGGACATTCCCTTATCCTGAAATCCCGGAGTGATCTGGCAGATAAAACAGCTGGCAAAGGTGTGTGTGTGAAAGCAAGATGTTGCTGCTGAAGCTTCTGCAGGCACTGGAGATGTGGAATGTGGGGAGTAAACGTGCCCTGCAGCTCTGTCTGGTGTGGGGAGGTGATGGCAGAGGGCAGAGTTGCTGCTCTCAGGCAACGAACCAACCTGTGTGCTTGGGACTGGGCCCACTAAGTTTGCTGACAGTCTGTGTAATCTTCTGAGAGTGGCAGTAAAACACTCCAATCTTCCAATTTTCTATCCACTGAGGCTTTTAAATACGCTGTGAATTTATCTCTAGTCATTTGCAGGGACATTTTAATGGAGAAAGAGACATCATTATAGATTTCGTTACCTCACACAACAGGGAAGCAGGGCACCCACTGGCACAGAGCAGAGCCAGAAACAAGAGAATAGTTCTCTAGGGGACCAGGAAAATACAGTTCTGCCTAGAGATAGTATTTTTTATTTAAAGCTTTTATTGTCTAGATTTTCCAACCGAGGCTTCTGCTGTGTGAGAATGGGCTGTGTGTTGTGTGTGTTTGGGTTTTTGCTGTTGCTTTCCCAGGGATGTTTGGCGTCCTAAAGGAATCTGCAAACTACAGATGGTGCCCAAAGCAAGGAAATGGGGAGTGTAGCTTGGAGTGCAACACAAATGCCATGTCTGAAAGGCTCCTTGTCTGCTCCTGCAGGCTGGGGGAGCAGTGCAGAGGAGTCTCTTTGCTCCTATTGTGTTATATCAAACTGTTTGCTGCAGGACTGTTAATTTTCCCTTTCTTTCTCTCCATTGTCCACCCCAAAAAATCTAAACACTTAAAAGCCCAGTTTGAAGAGTGGAATGTGTGGTACATTCTTGTCTTGTCTGATGGGACAATGTCTGTGCCATGGGGGGTTGCTGAGGTAATTCTTTATTGACCCTGAGTAATTCTGGGAGCTTATTGTTATAAAATTCCAACGAACTGTATTGTGTCAAAACTATGCTTAATTTAATATCTAATTTAATTAACTTTTGTATTGCATGTGCTGAAGAATGTTGATATGGGAAGACACCTCCCAGGAATAGGGCATTTCATGGGTTACACTTGCTTTTCAGTGGCTAGAGCTGTTTTTCAATTACTATTTTGGGTTTGGATTTTAGAGTTTTTACATACAAGTGGAGGTCACTTTTAAGCAGCAAAAGCAAATTTAAAAACCCTAGTGGCTTTTTATATTATCAAAGAAAATTAAGAGTTACTGTATCATCTTTGGAGTTTATTTTTTTACTTTTGCATTCATCTGTCAAAAAAAGTGTATTGTCTAAATGAAGACATAATTCTTGTAAATAAAGGGGACTGGTTCTTCTGTCTGCAATCCCACAGTGAGACATCTGCCCTCTCTTCTGTGCTGAATTCTGTCACACCATGACTGCAACAAACCAGCCAATAAACCAACCAAACACAGCTGACTGGGACAGAAATTTCTAATCTTCTACAAAAATTGAGATTGTGTAGAAAAGAAACCCTTTGGCTCAAGATATAATCACAGGCTGTTAATTATTTTGAAGAAACTAAATTCTGAAAAATACATGGAGTTCTCTCTAAAAGTTGTTTAAAAATTTCAAATAAAACCAGATCTTTCTAAGGTCAGGCATATCCAAACCGAACATTCAGACACTTTCCAACTCAGTTGTTTCTTCTTCAATAAAGAATTTGTTGGAGTGGACAAAATAGTCACCTGGGTATCACCACAACCCTGTCCCTAACACCAAATAGCCTGGGTAACGTTGTACCAGATGCCAGATTATGTTTCCCTTGTCAGCTGTGGGTCATGCCTAAAGAAGGTCAAACCAGTCAGTGATGTGATCCAAACAGAAATATTTTTAAAAATCTCTATATTCAACTTTAGAAAAAGCTGAAGCTGTATAATGTTGGTTGTATCTGATTTAACCCCTCTCTGACAGCAAAACACTGGAAGAGGAACAGAGTGATTTAAATGCAGTCAGAACTGATGAAGAATGAGGTTGCTGATGTAGCAATGACATTCACATATCTTGAAGATGTACAACTTCTGGAATACAAGTAATCAAATTTGCTAGATAATTTAATTCAGATGTTTTGTGGTTACTGGAAAACAAACAAAGACCGCAAACTGAGAGAGAGGCCTAAATATCCTCTAATGATTTATTAGGAAGACTTTCAGCCTACATAAGTGTTCCTATAAATTTGACTTAATAACTGAGATACGAAACACAGTAAGACCAGACATTTTTGTCTTACAGTTCAGTGTAACCATATCCTACAGCAACATTCTGAAAACTCAAGCAGATGTTGTTTAAATAAATTGTTTCATGAAATGTGCTGATCTTTCCTTGAGAAGAAATGTCCCTTTGGCTGGGCTTTAATGGAGACACTTTACTGACTTCAGTGGATGGCAGGAAGAAAACTGACTATATTGACTAAAGGAGACATTTTTAGCTCAAAAACCATAATAATAATATAATTGAAGACCTTAGTGAGATGAAAATTTATTCCTTGTTAAAGGTCCAGAGGCAAAGACAGAGACATGATTCTTTAGGCATCATCAGGGCACCATGTTACAGCAAGGGAATATGGACAGGCCTTACCTAACAAGTGTGTGAGTGAATGGGAAAGGCCCCTACTTATTTCAGCAGCCTCTGCTCACTTCTTAAAGGAACAACGATCTTCAAACCTTAGTAAAAGCAACAGAAGCCTGGCTGCAGGGAATGTTGCCAGGGAGCTTTTCTTTCCATGCCCATTAAAGAAATGCTTTTATATGCTTGCAGGTTGCAACAGTAGATCCACTCAGCCACATTTCTTGCCTCCAGTGGTTTTTGAAAATCTCTTGCGGGCAGGTGGATTTCAGGCTGTGTCAGCCACCTGGGTAGGAAGTCCATTTTCAAAAGCCTTATGCAAAACCTAAAGCTTCAATGTAGCCTGGGCAAAGCTCCTGGAGTTTGGTGGGGATTTTGATTTAAGAATCAGCTCTTCAGATCCCTAAAGACTGTATCATGCTGAGATGAACAACTAACGCTTTAATCAATCAAATTTCTCTCAACTGATTTGTTTGCTCTTGAGAAAGACTCTTCTGTGACATGTCCTTTGGAAAGGGACTGTCTTCTATGTCCTGCAGTGCGTGTGGCAGTGTTGTGATCATACATGGCAATATTAATCCATATTAGTAAAGGATCCTCTGCCAGGCAGGAAATATGGGGAATACTCAGTTTGCTCATCAAAAGGTGGCACTCATGATTATTATCAAGCAGACTGTAAATATGAGTTATTCGGTGTCAGGTTCCCTGTAAAACACAGGTGATATTTATCACTAAGAAAACTCACTGTGTTGATGTGTATCAGGAAGTGACAGATAAGAGCTGTATTGTCAGAAATGGGGTTTCCCTGTACAATAACTTAGTATTTCAAACGTACAGGACATCTCTCATTTTTCAGGATGTGCTAGTTTATAATAGCTATGTGCACATGCCCTCAGATAAACTTCTGTATCCTCTTCATGTCTTAGTCCTTTCAGTTCTTGCTGAAAATGTATGTCCTTTGGGCAGTTTTTTGTCTGTAAGTGTGCAGACTTCCATTGGATTTTGGGTAATGAAAAAGCACCAAGATGCCTAGAGCTCTGACCTGTTTTCCATGGAGGCTGATACCAAACAAAGCAATAGAAAAACATTTTACACTTCTCTGACTGAGGCGCAGTAGCTGCAGTTGTAGAGCAGCGGCCTGGAAATTATTTTATCTGACGTTTGCTCTTACCAGTTTTCCAAGCAGGTGAAGTCCACAGTGATGCAAGTGGTGATGAAACTCCTGTTCCTCTTCATCAATTGGTTTTGTGTGGAAAGCACCAGTGTAAAAGCTTTATAGGAGGGCCAGTGCTTTGTTTTGGTGTGGCAGAATAAAGGTGTGCACAGCACCAGCGATCAGCACCGTGGTTGGACCTGAGAGGACACCACATACAGGGTGTGTGAAAACACAGATTAGTTGGCCTCAAAATGCTGTGTATGGGGCACAGAAGAGGCTGGGCTTACATTTCCCCCAGTGGGAACATGTGGCTGTAGTGGTCGAGAAGTTTTGCCAGTTATTCCTCTGTGCAATCTCCAGGTGGCTTATGCTTGATAGGATTTCCCTCTGTATCCCTGGTTGGAGTGAATCAGCTAAAATCTTTTGCCATTTAGCAAAATAACAGTGATTTATGTTCTCTTCATTATTTATTGACATTCATTTCTGCCTCAGGGAAATTTTATATTTGGTAACTTGTTTAGTTTTCAGCTCCAGGAAACCTGTCCAGTGGCATCTCTGAGTTTCAGGTCTGTGGGGTAGGAACATAAACATGGCAGGAGTATGAAAATAGAGAATTTCACTGGGAACAACTGTTACTGAAGGTGTAAAATTATGGAAGTAAATTGCCATCAGACACTAAGGCTGCAAGCTGCTGGAAATATGGCAAGAAACAAGCACCCAATCAAACTCTGAATTCTTATAATGAAGGTGCTTCAGAACAGTATTGGTATTTCCTTTTTACTTGAGAGATGAATAGAAATTACTTGCTTGAGTTCATCAGGAATGCGTGTTATAAATGATATACCAAGCACCTGCGTCTGTGCTCGGTTCTGTAGTCATATATATTTTAGTGGAGCTGTTCATAAATGGGGCCTTTTCTAGAAGAAAAAAATTCCACAGAGGCCTTCTTTTTTGTTTAAGTAGATGCAGAAATTCAAGTGAAGAGAGTTTCAAAGAAACCCACAATTCTTGTATGTACTATAATTGATAAATGGTAAATTTGTATTTGATCTTTTGAAAAAAAAAAAAAACCTTATGAGAAAAAGTTCAGAAAGCTCAAAAGCCCCTAAAATTCTTTCCTCTAGAAACAATTCAGACTGTTTGGAGGAGTTGTTTTTTTAATCATCAGCATCAGACATCTCTTTTATGTGTTTGGCAAATTTTTACCTTTTTTTTTTTTCCTTTCATTTTGATTTGATTAATTAGACCACAATGAAGACATTGGAATAAAATGGACTGGTTACTTCTTTCTTTGTTTGAAAAATAAACATTTGGTTTGAGATCACATTTTTCCACTTGAGTGCATGAGAATATACTTTCATGGGGCTTGATTTTTGAAAATTTATTTGAAAAATATCAAACATGTTTCTGTTTAGCTTGCTTTACTTTTTATTAATCTATATTATTTGAACCACGTTCATGTTCTTTGGAATATACTGTCTAACAACTTTCAGCTACTGAGCCCCCTGATAAAAGGATGATGAGAAACTTGTCAAATTCTAGAGGAAAAAAGAAAGAATAAACTTACCTTTTTTTCCAGCCATTTTAAATCTTTCCATCTCGTGGCACACAACTTGTACAATCATTGCAGAGTTCTGTGACATAACCATGTGAAATTATGAAAATATATGGGGTGAGAGTATTACAACGTGATGACAGCTGATTCTTAATTTCATCGTTCATTATATTTCTTTTTGAGCAGCTTGAGATAAGCTGATTTTTGTGGTTGGTATATTCATAGTTAACATGTTGCTGTGTTTCTTGAGACATATGTACTCTGCAAAATATGTTAACCAGTGAAAGCGTCTGAACTAAATAAAATAAGGATAATTTAGGACATGCTGAACCCATGTAGAATTCCCCCTTCCCCTTCTTCTGCATCTGCATAAGGAATGAGCCATGAATCAGAGCAGGAAAACAAGTTTGACAGTGCTCCTTTTTCAGGCCCACTGAGTAACATGGAGAAAGATGGAGTGAAATAAAGAAAAAACCCAACTACAGACAAAAGTTTTGATTGTTTACCTGTTTGCCTGTGAGTCAGGCTAATTTAACATCATCATTTAAAGAGCCAGAGAGGAAGAAAAGGAAAAGCCTCACCAGTGTCCTTTGACAGGACATTTGCACTCCTCAGTACAGTAACAGCTTCAGTATTTTCTGGGAATCAAAGCAAGGTGGTTCTCCAAAGCCTAATTTCGAAGTACTGCCTGCTTGCTAGATTCCACCTAATTATTGAATGATAACCCATGATCAAATACTGAAAGAACAGGTGAGAATGGGCCTGCAGTAATTTTTCCACTGTAATCATGTCCTTCTATTGTAAGATTTTTTTATGTATTTTATGGTATGCAGAGTTTCCACATTAACATTTAAATACTTAACTTTCTACCTCTGTAGTTTGATCTTATTCTTATATCCTTCAGCCTTTCATTACATTACCATTATCTGATAAATGCACAGTTCTCTGTTCCCTTTGAAGTAGTGAATTATTATACAGTATGGACTAGATCATCCATAGATTATCTCCCATGCAGCACAAGTCAGGAGATTCTCGAGAGGCTGGGCAAACACTGCATCAAGCTGCAAGGTCTGGTTTAGTACTTGCTCCAAGATTATGGAAGTGAATTTTCCTTGTCTGGCTTTAAGAAGAATCTGTAGCCACAGGCGCCTGAAGGCAATGCGTGAATTAGAGCACAAACACACAACGAACACACAAACATCACAGCAAACAGCAATTAATTTGTTTTCTCTGAAGAGTGGTTTCATCATCTAAAAACAAAAATTGTCCCTGCTCTAAGAATAGTCAGTTAGTCAGTCAGTACTAGAAGTATGTTCCAAATTCCAGAACTCTGATTTTTAGGTCCAATGTTTAAAGTTTATTATCAGCTTTAGTGATGGTAGTAACGAAGAGGTAATGTCCCAACTTCCTTGAAGCCATGTGGTCATTTAAGGACCTTTAACCTTCAATCTAAAAAAACCCACAAGTTTTCAGCTTGTACTTGTAAAAGAAAGACTAAAGTCTATGGAAAAATAAACCAAACAAGCAGTGCACAACTCAATTCTGCTTCATAAATCCTCCTACAAACATGAGTACATAATGATTTAATGGCTTGTGTGGTTCTCTCATGATTTTTAAGATGACTCTGATGCATTTAATTTGAAATGAAAAGATAGACTTAGGACTGGAAGGGGCCTTGGCCTTTTCTGCATTCTGGTAACGTGGATGTCTGGGATATGAGACATGGTCTAAATCTGTGTATAAGTAGCCCCAGGATTACACACAAGTAAAACATACTGGCATCTGTGCTCAAGGCTATGAATTCCAAACAGTTTCCTACAAAATCTCAAACCCAAACATTTTGAAATAAAGGAACAAGAAAAGGGAAGATATTTTATTAGCCAGAGGTCTAAATGAAGAGGGGTGTTGTCTGAAGCTTCATGAGCCCTGTTATTCTGTGTGTGGCTCTTGTTTCCTCATAGGGCATCATCAAACTGTGATATTCACAGGGGTTGCAGTTAAAGCAGTTCTGAAGCAAATGGCAATACCTCCACTGCACTCTTCAGTCTCCTCTTTGGGGAAAATATTTGTCTGCACGTAATTATTCATGTTTCCCTAGTGGAAAACTCCAGCAGATTGATCTTCTGTTCTTTGTGCTGGACAATTGTTTAGAAGCTTATGGTCCATGCCCAGTTCCTAATAACTTTTTCCACTCCACACAGAGTCAAGTGGTGCCCTTAGGAAATGTGTGATTCGGTCATTCCAATTCTCTTTTAATTATTAATTTCTAGTCTTCATTTATATTTCATTGAACTGCAGAAAACCTCTAGTCATCACAGTGCCCTTTCCATCTCTTAACAGCTTAAAATATTTATTAAACTCATTAAGCTCCAGTCTTGGTAGCTAATTACAACAAATGTATGTTTATGGAAGCAAATCTAGCTGTGAAGATTAGATTTAAACGAGTGCTAAAAACTCCTTGCCTTCAGAGATTTTTGTTTTTCCTCTTTTTAATTTGTCATGCTGATTTGTAAAGCTTCCTCCTTATTCTGGTAACATTAGCACTGTTGATAATAACAGACACTGTTTGTCTTGGAGAAATGCCAGTATTCTAAGTACATATCTAATTTGTCCAGACAGTTTTAAAGTCTCTTGAATTAAAATTATAAGTTTAGCCTGAAGAGTTACAACAGCCAATTATGGATTAAAATTTGGAATGAGAAATTTCTAAACAAAATGAACTACCAGCATTCTTTGAAGTTAAAGGCACTGAACAAATTCAATCCCTTTTGTATAGTGAATGTCACCAACCCATGTAGTTGATCAGGGCTCTCAGAGGGTTGAGCATGTGGAGTTGATGCTGTTTAAAGGTTTCAAAACACCTTGTGTAGCTGATTTTGAGGCCACTGTTAGGCCTAAACTGGTGTGTGTGTGTATTTACTGGGGTAGAAAAACACATTGCCATTGCTGGAGGTTCTTCTGGAATGCCAGCCTAGTTGAACCTCCTCTAAAGCATCCTCTGGAGGGCCACCTTCCTCTCCAGAACTATAGACACGCTACCGGGATGAATTTTTTAGGCTGTCATAGGAGGCATTCTAGGGTAGTCTTCAATCTATCACTGTCCTCCATGACAAAATCATAGAATCATAGAATCATGGAATGTTAAGGGTTGAAAAGGACCTTAAAGATCATCTAGTCCCCCAAATTATTGCTGTACTTACACAGTGACTCCCCATGAACCACCGGAATAATTCTTGTACATAGGCTGTCCAAAACATTGTGTGAGAGCTCTCTCCTCTCTGCTTAAACAGAAAGGGAGCAAACTGAAATGGTATTTTTAAATAGCATCTTTCAGCTTGAGGCTCAAAAGGTGAAAGCCAGAGATTTTAAAAAAGGCAAAAGCCCTCCCACATAATCACCCTTGCAATGGAAATATTCACTGGTATTTTTTAATACAGCTGTTTTTGTCTTGATTTATATGTTGACTGACTCTTGGGGATGGTCCTGTGCAGGGCTAAGGGTTGGACTCGATGATCCTTGTGGGTCCCTTCCAACTCAGCATGTTCTGTGAGTTCAGTAAATGCCCTGAAAGGAACAACAGCAGAGTGTGTAACCAGAAGACCTATGATCGAGTCTCTCTGCTGACATCTGCTGAATGGAATTCCAGGTTTACTGGGGAAGGTAATTGTGTCTTGACTTGCTTCTTGGCTGCAGTGGAGTCAGGATATAAAATGTTATGGTGGTGGAGAACAAAAAAATTCCTTTATGCACATACCAGGTCTAGCATATCCTTCAGATGTGCTGGATTCCACCATTTCCACACTGACTTGCTTTTCAGTCTAGAGCATGCACAGGGACTGGATGCAAAAGTGCTTCTGGGTTTGGGATTGCCTGGTTCTTACCCTTTGGATTTGGAAGAAGTGCATAGCATTATTTTCATACTGTTTCAAAAATTATTTGTGAGTATGCTTTGAGTTAGGTTACTCAGACAGATAAGCTTGGAGTTGAACAGGAGGTGTCCCTCTGGCACTGTATGCTGTAATGAGACAGATTTTTAAGAAAAAGTGGCCATTTTTTTTAAACCAAAGAAATTAGAGTCAGATAAGATATCACAGTTTGATAGCCATCAGTGTATGTTGTAAAATAAAATCAGATTATGTCTGAAAGTGTTTCTGTAACTGCCAGTCCCTCAGTATGTGCAGAACTTGGGCCATGGTGTGGTGACACCAGTCAGGGCTCTGAGAAGGAGGTGACAGTGTCTGTGGTCGCTGCTCAGCCACACTACAGTAGCAGGTACTACCTGCTCCATATCCAGTTCTTTCCTTTGGTCTACTGAAATATTAATTGTACACTGCTGAGGATATAATTACTTCATCATTTGACTTCCCAGGGCCGTAGTCCAGGACAGGGAATGTGGGGATGCACAGCAAGTGCACATTCTGGAGTTCCAAACATTTCAGTCACTCAGAATGCAGAGGACTGTCCCCATCCAAGGGCTGCAGAGCCTCTTCAAAATACAAATACATTGAAGTGCATTTCCAAAAGTGCTGAAAGTCTTTAAAATTTATGATTAAGATCAGGCTTTTTAGTGTATATTAGTCAAACACATAGAAAGAAGAAAATGGCTGATTGGATTTTTAATATTTTAAGAAGGATCTCTCCCTCTTGAACACCAGCACTTATGTCTGTGCCTCTGTAGACCAGAGTGGACAATGACATGTATTTCTAATCTCACTCTGTGGACACTTAGGGCAATAAAATGGAATTCTCCATTCCAAGTGTATGTGGATGCCATTCTTTTTCTTTTTTAAATCTGGTGTGAATGGTATCTTCAGGTGTTTCTCTAAAGATACCATTAGCATACCAAGTGAAACCTGTACTTACACAGTTTACCTAGGGCAGCATCTGACTTTTTCCAGGTATGTTCTCTTTTTCTACCTGGTTCTTTTGACTAAGAAAAACTGAGATACTGTGGGTCCTGTTTAGTCATCTGATGAGTGGATCAAGGCCACTTGCAGACATCTCTCTTGCATGTGGTCAGGTCTGTTCTATGGTACATGGACAATGGACCTCATGCATTCGGGATGCACTGGGATCTAATGTGTGTGCACTGAGTAGGTGATCTGTGTGAGCACAGTAAATCCAATTCATTCTGAACTTACTGTACGTGCATAAATCAAGGATGCATCCCAGACACATTAGTCTCACTGCATTTCATTTTGTCTGGGAAAACCTGGACAGAAATATGGTAGCCCTAAGCTTCCCACATTCCACACTCCACACACACACATAATAGGTTCATGTCTTGAACCTTTAGTCTCTCTCGGGCTTTCCATTATTGTTGATACAACACATAAATCTCAGGGTAAATGTTCTCCTGACTTTGCAGTTATTTGCCATTTTCCTATAGGCCCAACAGTCTTTAAATCCTTTTGAGTTGCTTATTAGAGTTTTAGGTGGGAAATAACAGATGACCCTTGGTTTAGCTCTGAGGCTGATTCAGGAGAAATTTCTTCTCTGTGGAATGCCCTGGTATCTGACAAACCACTCCGAGTGATTTTTGCAGACGTGGGCATTGTTCTCTTTGTTTCATGTTCTCTGTTGTTTTCTTAGCCAAGTTGCTTTGGTATTTATTAATTGAGAGTTGTAAGTAATTCCGTTAATCTAACCCTTGATCAGCAATTTCAAATCAACATTTGAGAGGGAACATGCCCTCAGGCAGTTGTTATTTATTCTGGTCAGGTAATTCCTTTCTGGGCTGTTTAAACAGCAACATTTTCTGTAACAGTGAGGCTGCCCAACTTAGGAAAAGGGTTTGTAAAAGTCTGCCTTTCTGTTCCTTTCAAAGTTTAACTAAGTAGACTGCTTAGTGTGATGATGATAACCGAGTCCTGAGATGGGCAGATAGCAGCATAATTAAGAATATGCAACACTGCAATATAAAGTCCAGGCATCTGGTAAGGATTAGATTTGCTGGTTATACAAAATCATGAAGATACAAACCATTTTGACAGATCTGATAGAGAGAAGAAAGATGAATACATTACCATCTAAGCTGCCCTTGTAGCACTGAGAAATCCTGTAGTGCTGTCCACTGAAAATATTTTAACATCAAAAGCTAAACATTTGACTCTCAGGGAAAACTTCTCATATTTACATGTATCACCCATTGCTAAATTTTGCCTTAAATATTTTAAGTATTTTATTCCTCTGTGGAGGAAATATCAACTATTCTTGCTCCCATTTGGGTTTTAGGAGATTTTTTTTCTCTTTTTGGAATTTTGGAGTATGAGTAAGTCTGACTTGGCATTCCAAAGGAATCCAATAGTCATGAAGCTCCACAGAATTGCTTCTGGGCAGCCCATAAGGAATAGGTTAAAATAATCTCACTGAAATATGAAAGACTGAGCTACAACAAAAGCACTGTGATAATTCAGGGGCTCACATCTACAAGCCACATTTGTAGTTAATAAACAACCAAGCTTTAATCACTGCAAGGAGGTTGCTCCCTTTACACCTATTAAAAAGTCCTTTGAAAGTTAAGGACCACAGGTACTCAGTGACAACTCTGACATTACAAAAGTTATACCTTGTCATATTTATCAACAAGGTAAAGCCATAACACAAGCCTCCATTCTCCCTTTCCTTCCTCCTCCCAAAAACAACAGCCAAAAGCATTAAGCTCTATTTAGTGAATCATTAGAGCAGGTTTGTCCTGGACCTAATAAGGCAAGTGTCTGCAGCTCCAGAATGAAGTGGGAAACTGAAGCAAGCTTTGAATTTCAAACATCTTTCAGTGAGGAATTAGTTTTAAAAGACGTACGACAATAAGCCATGAAATAAGTCCAGACACCATAATTCAGGGATAGAACATGCTATGAAACTGGCAGGCAGCCAGCACAGAGCCAGGTGCCTGTTTTGGATTAGATTCAAGTGGCCTTAGGCCACCTACGGAGCTTTCAGGTAGAATCTGGAAGCTGCTCACCTCAATATGCCCTACCTTACTTCTATTTCAGGTACTTGTGAAGGATTCCCAGATGGCTGGCGCTCGTCCAAACCCATCTGCTCTCAGCTCTCATTGTCTCTATCCTGTCATGAGGCAGGTTGCAGGAAAAAAAAATGTATCTGGAAAACAGAGACTTAATAATTAACTGCCCATTTTCCCCAGTTTGCAGTGAGAAGATGTGACTCATGAGAGCAGCATTTATGTCTTGCTGCTCTTGACACCCTTAGTGGGGGATTACAAATGAGCAAGACACAAGTGTACATATATAATCAAGAGGACACAAAAGCCAGATACTGAAAAAAATATGTCTTGCAGCTTAGACTATTATAGGTCATAAAAATAAAAGTGCTTTGACAATCTAATTCATATTTTACCTGTCACATTCTTCTGTTTACTTTTAATTTTGTTTTATACCGGATCATGAAAATAGGCCAAGACAACTCAAATCCTGGACTTCAGCTGTAGAATTCTGACTGTAAATAATTTCCGCCTGACCATGGCTGAGTCCTAGACATGAGCTGCCTTCCATAGTCTTCTGGAAGATCCTGTCCTGTTTCATTCCATGAGGGTGGCAGGCAGTGCTGGCTGGTCGGGCAGAGCTGGAGACAGTTTTTCCTGCTAGATGTAACTCAGTAATATTATCCTGTGGGCATGGGTAAAAACTAATCAGGTTACCCTCAAATAGACTAACCAGCTTCAGTTTCTGGTTATGAAGCTTTAGCACAATGTTGCAGTGTCTGCCTTGCCAAGAAGGTTTAAATGTCATTTAAATTCAAGCTAAAAAAGCCCTGCTCTCATTGAAAGTAAAATGATTGTAAAGGCCATGAAATCACTTTTATTAATGTTACATTCATAAAGAGTTCATCCATGGAGCAAAACAACAGCACTTTCACAGTATTTGGTATTTCTTAAAGGGGAGGAAGGGAAGGATTTTGGTCATAAGGCAACTCCCAGCAACAATAAACATGCCTAGAATTAGACTCATACATAAGGTTGAGGAAAGCTTCAACCTGCAGGTTTCCAATTTTTATGAATAGGTTACATTTCTCTTATTGTAATAGGAATAGAAATCACTTCTTCTGTAACTCTCCCAGCTACCTTCATTCGTGCTTCACTGCAGCACTTGCCTTAATACTCAAGGTCAGAATTGACAACATAAAGACCCAACTCATCCCTTACTAAACTCAGCTGAAAAAGGGTTGTTCTTTTCAACATTATAGATGTACAGCCTAAAATGATTTCATTCCTTTTTCTTCCCAACATCCAGCTTTATTGAAAATAGACAAAAATCAAACACCTTCCACTTGGTACACACACAGAGTGAGATATTATTAGATGTTGTCACAGCAACCGGTGCAACACTGAGTTTGTAAAACAACTGTTTGACTCCTCAACATGCTGAAATCGCTTTGGAAATCAACACCACAGTCGAGGAATAGTTTTGTTTGCAAATTAGGAATGCAAAGAAAGCTGTGGTAAATTAAAAACTGTAAGCTGAGCTCTTGGGATAGGGACCAATTTTCTGTTCTGCATGTGTTCAGCACCTAACTCAAGGAGCCCTCTACAATAACTGCTACCATATTCTCCATCTGTTATCATCGTCTTTTGGCACTAAAAATAGTGGTAAAAATAACTCTATTTGCAGAAAAATAAGAGGTAGGTCACAAAGGCCTTGTTTGCCTGGTAAAAGAGTATAAAGCAGTTTAAAGGGAGTTAATACCCTTATACAAATGTCTGAAGTGATTGCTCACTGCCATTGTGGTGCAACATAGTCCTCAAGTAATGAGATTCTGGTGCTCAAAAGATACAACTTTCCGATGTCTAACACAAACCCGGCTGTCGTTATGGTACAAGAGTTTAGAGCCTTTCAGTGAACAGCAAACAGAATATCTATGCAGATCTTTTAGACAACACCTTCTTTGTGTAGTATTGCATGGTGCTGCAAGCCCTTTCTTATAGAGGCAGATATGGAACAGCTCCATAATTCTGTGGGAGACCTTTTCCTGTTTGATTGCCAAGCTGTAGTTAAAATTCCCACTGAGAGGTCCAGTTGGGGTAAGAAAGAGATGAAGGTGGTGGGTCTGGGCAGACACCTACAAAGAGAGGATGAACACACACTGAACCAGAAGTAAAGGCATCTCATTTTCTTAGGAAAATGGGCTGATACTTAATTGAAACTGGTAAAACAAAGTATTTGTGGGTACACTGCAACTGTTCCATGCAAGGGACTGAAAAGGCTCCTGAACTCCTTTGCAATCTGTGTTCCCAGCAAGAAGGCTGAAGTAACAAAGGCTCATTGATGTGAGAAGGGAGGGAAGTTTTTAATAGAGGAATCTCAGGAGCCAGCCAAAGAAGCATTATCTTGTATTAAAAAAATCTGCAAATAATGAAATTCAGAGAAAAGAGAAGCCAATTTTCTTTGCCTGGCCCATGAAATTAGTAGCAAATAAAAGAAGAAACACATGTAAAAAGGACTGGAGACTACATCTTCCCAGCAACATTCTTCCTGGGATATGTTGTTCAAAAGCATACATGGATCCATGTTCAGAATTGCTCAGCAGGTTCAGTTCCTCTTGATCCCAACTGGAGCTGTGAATTCTTTGTACTTTGGAAAACTAAGTCCCCAGAGTACACTTGAAATTTTCGTCCCAGATCTCAGGCTCCCACTTTGAAACTAACTAGATACAAGCAGGAGAATTATCAGAGATCTCATCTTACACAGCAATGCAAACTGATGCTAGCACTTGTAGTCACATCAGCAGAAGTCACCTTTCCAGTCCAGGGATAAAGTGAAAAAGCAAGGTAATATGTCAGGCTTGAGTGTGATAAAGCAACGCTACCAGAAGTAGGGGAGAAAAGCACAACTTTTAGTCTCTGTTGGATGAAATAAGTATATTTTGTTTAGGGACATGAAAAGAAGAAACAATAAGAAATTAATGAGGAACCATTTCATCCCAATGCCATTTGTTTTGGGGGTGGAGTAACCTCATACATTCCTATCATGGAAGGCAGAGGTTGAAACTTCCATATGGATTTTGTTTCTTGGCCTGGTTTATCCCTTTTCTGGGGTGCAGATGCTGGCTGACTGCAACAGAGACTGAGCTTTCCTTCCTGCACGTGATGCCAAAGTGCGTCTGAAACCAATACTGGTGTCTTAGAAGTAATTTGCAGGGGTTTTAACTGTGTCTTTGTGACTCTGTAGGCTGCCCAGCCTTCCGGGTAGAGTGCAAATCACTATTTATTAAAAGCATTTTCAAAGTGGATCTTTGAACCTGCTGGACTGCACAGTTTCTCCCGTGCCATTTTTGATCCATTGTATAAATACAAATTTTGGCACGTGCACAACATTATAAACTGCATAATTGTTTTTATTAGAGTTCTGTGAGTTTGGAGGTACCTGTGCTTTAATTACACTTGGCAAGTTTCCAGGAAAACTCTTCTAAAATGTAGTGCTTGCAAAGCCTTCGTCGGGCCACCCACAATGACAGCTTTTATTTTTCCTCTATTAGTGATGGACATTTTCATTTAATTTTGGTCTGGGTGTGTGACAGAGCCCCCGTGTACTGAGCTGCAGCTTCCCCCTGCTCACTCTCCAGCCCCAGAGTGTGTCGGGACACCGTGGCAGCAACTTGTGACGTTTGGACCCGAGCCAAGCAAGCTCTGTTTGCAAAGTTTTTTAGGTTGTCTGTCTTGCTTCCTTGGTCTCCCTTCCCCCTGTTAAAAATCGCTGGTGACACTAGAAATGCAAGTCAGTTAATCTCTTCTAAAATCTAAGCACCAGCCTACAGCAGAGAGGGCAGGAGAAATGCAGAACATTGCTCGGGAGGTTTCCCCACGGCAGCCGTAAGAACCCAGCACGGAGGTGGGTTTAGTTCCGCTCCTGAGCCCAAATCTCTTGTGTCGCAGGACAGAGCAAGGACAATGGTAACAAGTCAGCAGGATAGCTGGAACTTCATACTCCATGCCAGAAAGAGGGATGTCCAGCTAGCACAAATAAATGTGTAGAACTAATCAAATTAGGATGGACATGCTGTGCAATACAGAGAAATGCATGTAAGCAGAAAATTGTGTTTAATATTTGTAATCAAAAGCATTTATTTGGGACTATAACAGCCCAGTGCTACGTGCAAATTGGGTGAGGAAAAAATGTAAACATTGTTTCTTTGATTTCGCGGAGTTAGGGTGCCGCAGGAATGCTGGATCCTTTTCCAGGGGCTGTGATTAAAAAGCTATGTGAAATGAATTTAGGGGCTTATTGACAGAAAATATTACTGTAAATGGTGGTGAAAACCTATTCCACAGAGATTGCTCTTTGTTGAGTGGAGTTTGCCAGAATTTATAAGATGCAAACTGAAAACTGTGGGTTTAGAGACAAGTTGAGGATGTAGCTTCTGTCCTAGCATCACATTTTAAGGCTTCTGCAGAAAGCAGAATTTAGTAGAGAAACTGGTGAGGCAGGGGAATTTTATTTTGTGAACTTTCAGGCCCTTAAGGATGAGGAATTAATGGAGGAACCATGCTATGTCAACCAGTACATGTTTTTGTTACTTACACAGTTTCCATGTCAGCTGGAATATAGTTCCCCATAAACACAATAACCAGTGACATGGTATAGCCCATGCCACGTGTCACTGAAAAATGCAATTAGCCGTCATGCAAAAGCAACTCTATCACAGTAGCTCATATTGTAAACTGAACACTGGCTGGAATCGCAGAAACATGCTTTTGGGAACATGCTAGACTAGCATTTTCCATGCCTCAGAATATTGTAGTCAGCCTCAGACTTCACGGAATAAACAAAAGAGTCCTCACAGTTTCTATTTATGAGAGTAGCCTTTTAAAATTTGGGGAGGGGGTTAAGAATATGGTGTAGGAGTAGATCTGCTATCAGCTGCCATTATAAGACTGTCTAGTACTGCATAAACCTGCTCTGTGGAAGCAAGAGCAAGTGCGAATGGTGCTGCAGCTCTGGGGAAGCTGAGCAGTGTCCTCAGGACGTGTCGTTCCAGCTGCCCCCGGTCCCATACCTGAGGGGTCCCTTGGGCATGAAGCTGGGCACCAACTCCCTCTGCTTATAATCTCTGTTTTGCACAAAGGATCTTTCTGGCAGGGAGGATACAAAAGAATATCTTCTCAGGTTCTGTAACCCAGCCAGAGAGAGGAGCTGAGATCATTCGTGCCAGCTGACAGGATCTGGCCTCTTCCTAAACTGTATGGTATTGATTGCATGGCTTTAGATAATGTACAGAGAGCCATGAGAGTGTGATTTGATACCAGGTGACTACATCCCTGCAACAAATAAATCTACACAAACCCTTGCCCAAGGTCTTTTTTAAGTTGTTCGTATTTTGTTCACCCAGCAGCCTTGTCCTGCTATGACTGTGTAGCAGTTGCTGAACTCTTTAGACAAATTATATAAATCCAGAAAATGTCTTGAGATTATTGAGTGAAAAATGTAATGGGAAAGAAAAGACTCCTTAGCAGTTGTGGTGTATATGGAGCATAACCAAGTTTGGAGCATAATTTCACTTTGGAGCCTCTTCAACCCTGTGACAAAGATGAACTTGATGGGTTTTAAATACTACCAGCTCATTCCATAGAGGGTCATTTGTAAAGGGGTTTCTGTGAAGACTTCTCTGCTGAAAGCGTTCCACCCAGCATGTGGTTAATCACCACTCACTATAAATGAAGGCAAAGGGCTTCTGTGCCTCTCAGGAGTGAAACATCTTCGTGAGGATAAACACAAAGAGAGCATAAGGATTGAGCTGGAAGAATCCTATGGAGTGCTTATGTGTATCCTGAGAAACACAGCAAATATGTTATTTGGTAAGAAATAGTCACAGAAATGCTTAAGTAGGAAGGGACAGTTCAGAAATTGAATGCTGATTTAGCAAAAAAATTCCACTCTGATTCTACTATGTGTGTTCACTGAATATTGACTTAAACAAGCCCTCCCTGCACCATTTCCCATTGGAAGTTCTCTGCCTCCAGTCATCCACTCAGATGTGATTTAAATATGGTATAAATTATACAAATTCATTATTAATACAAATAAATACGGAAAAATAATCTAATTGATGGGGAAGAGGTGACAGCTCTCAGACAACAGACTTCTGTGAAACCCTCATTTATCTCAGTGGTTGTGAATATCTCACATGAGAAAGAGTTTGCTCTAACAAAGATGGCAAAACGAATATAATGGCATTTTATTCAGGGCTTATTTCTTCTGTTACCAATAAGCATAGAACCATAGAACCACAGAGTGGTTTGAGAGGAAAGGAACCTTAAAGCTCATCTCATTCCACCCCCTGCCATGGGCAGGGACACCTTCCACTAGCCCAGGTTGCTCCAAGCCCCTTCCAACCTGGCCTTGAACACTTCCAGGGATGGGGCAGCCACAGCCATGTGAGTTCTGTGTGCAGCTAGACTCCGTCATGATGGCCATGACAGCATAATTCTTGGGTGGAAAAAAGTCTATAGAAAGGTATGAGAAAAGAGGGATTCCAAATTAGAAAGAACAGAATTATGAAAAATAATAATCCATTTTCTCTGGTAAGCTCACAAGTGGAAACAAGAACATCCAACATCTTTGCACCTAGACATCAAGACAATGGACACTTTGCATGCAGGTGTGATCTGTTTGGAGTGGGGGTGTGAGATGTCCTGGTGAAACCTGGGCTGTGCTCTTGTGAGCCTTGGTGAAGCAGTAACTCACTGCTGGAGTAGAGCAGCAACCCCCTCCTTTTCCTTGCAGCTATGAGAGAAATCCTGATTACCTGAGAATCTCTTCACACTGGAGGTCCCTCCCCAAGGGTATTGCTACCTGTAGGGCAATGCTGCTCAAGGCTGAGGAGCTTCTGCTGGGTCTCCACAATTCGTTATATTCCCTGGTAATGGAGGAGTTTCTCATGTAGGTGGAACACAAATGTCACAGGTGGATACAGACTAGTAGGGGAAAATAAAGATCTACTGAGAATCTGACAAAACTGATCAGCATAAAAAAGCGGTGGGAGCACCCAGGCTGACAGTTTAGAGAGAATAGGGCCCAATGAGACTGTGGCATGGTAATGAGTGTCTCTGAGGGAATTTACACTTGCTGGTCATCTGGGGTGGGACTTGCTAGGGAGTGGGGGGAGGAAAACCCCCCTCTGGCTGCATTGTTTACTCCACTGCTGACTGTGGAGCTTTAGTTCTCTGATGTTTTGCATGGTAAATGTGTTTGCACATGGAACGAGCTGCCTGCAGGATTCTCTGATGTTTATGGCCATCACGGCTGGGATCTTGATTGACTCGGGGAGCGAAGTATGATGTTGTCTGAGCATGTTAACTGATCAGTGTTGCTGCCTACAGGCCAAGGAAGGTTGGGGTCCCCTGCCTAATGCCAACTCAAATTCAGACGCATGTCATTTATAGTCATGCAAAGCAGTGTCACATTTTTTTCTGCTTCTTTGATCATACCCAGAAACTATAAATCCCCAGGGTAAAATCTTAACTCTACAGAAATCCAGAGCAAACCTCCTTTCAGTGGTGCAAGGTTTATGGTGAAAGTTGTGTTTTTATTTCTTAAACAATTCTTGTAATTGCTAGAGAATTGCATTTATTCCTCTCCCCTCACAGCAAATTAAATATCAGTGTTCACAGTCAGGTAGTCTACTGCAAACAGTCAGGTCTGTCTGTTCAGGGTGTTGAGGGTCGATAATAAAATTACAGCCCAAAAATTTTCTATTTTTCTCCTATTATCTGCCATGCACAGCATGTTTTATGTGTTCTGCTCCACTGGGACCATTGTAAACCTGTAGCCAGCTATTTCATTTGAATATACTTAGTGGGAGGTGGCAGGTGCATTTTTACAAAAAAATCTTGAAACTTTATCATAATATATTCAGAGAGGTGATAACGTAAAACCTACTGGGAAATAGAGAGGTGAAGGAGAAATTCCACACCTGGGAACTTAATGTTTAAAGACAGAAAATGCTTTTGAAGGGAAAATATCTCAGATCTGTCTAATCCACTGCCCCAGACTAGTTACCACTCAGTGGAGGAGGCAGGTAGAGGAGATGACCTCCCTCTCACCTCAGCTTCCACTGTGCCCTCCAGCTCCTGTGCCAACTGGAGCAATAAGGCACCTCAGATTGACACAATTACCATTTATTTTCATGGTGTGACCCTGGGACAAGGGAGATTTCGAGTTAGACTGGACTGAGACACAAACTGGAACACTCTCTGGCACAAAAGGGAGATCATGAGGTGAGGGACACTTCTCCAAGTGCAGCCAAAATCATCAGAAACAAGTTCTGTGTTGATTTTCAGCCTGGACCAGTCACATTCACTTCAATACTTCAGTTGGCTTTCAGATCATTTAGGTCTTTGATCCTTTACTGAAGTTTTCTGTAAAAGAGAATGTGTAATAGCACAATTAGATTGGTTGGGACCAGATCCTGATGCTGTTGGCTCAGCGTGAGAGTCACTGTGTGCAAGTCAGCTCCTTGATGGACATCAGTGCTCCGTGTCCAGTACCTGCTCGTGCCTGTCAAAGCTGTGTTTGCTTCCCAAGCACCCTGATCTTCATGTGAGTTGTTTCTTTGTTTGCCCATGAAGCGACTTATAAAAATGATAGAAAATAACAGCACAAGTTATCTCCAGGTGAGTGGGGGAAGCTGCATGGCTGGTCCAGGACTCTGCTCCTTCTCCCAGCATCTCATAAATCTCTGGTCCTTGCAAAGAGGTGACTGAGAGGAGACCTCCTCAATGTCTACAAATATCTGAAGAAGGGGTGCCAAGAAGATGGAGCCAGGTTGTTCTTGGTGGTGCCCAGCAATGGGACAAGAGAAATGGGCAGAAATTGATGCCCAGGAAGTTCCACCTCAACATGAGGAAGAACTTTCCTGTGCAGTGACCGAGCACTGGAACAGAGACCAGACCGGGTGTGGAGCCTCCCTCACTGGAGATACTCAAGAACCATCCGGGTGCAATCCTGTGCCACGTGCTCCGGCATGGCCCTGGTTGGACCAGACGACCCACTGTGGTCCCTTCCAACCTGCCCCACGCCGTGACTCAGCGATTCACCCCTCGGACCGCGCCCCCGGCCCGTCCGCACAGGTGCGCCCGCCCGGCCCTCGCCCGTGTCCCGCGGCCGATCCCCCCGCCCCG